>JAKSZU010000009.1:99047566-99388509 GCA_026018925.1 Tupaia tana
ACTTGCATTACCAGAGACTAATGCTGTGAAGTATTTTTGTGTGTATTTATTGGCCACTTGTGTGACTGGAGGTATGGAGAAATGTCTAGTTTTACCTTATTGTTGTTGAGTTATAAGAGTCCTTTGTATATTCTAATAGCACCTTATTAAACATAAGTGTGTAATTGTGTCTAACGTTACATAAATGGAACCAAGCAGCATGTTTTTTTTTAACTTTTTTTGTTTTTGTTTTTGGAGAGGTTTTTGCTATACGCGTGCGCTCACCAGACAGACAGAGAGAGACAGAGAGACAGAAAGCGAGAAATCACCCCCCAGAGGAGATGGCCACGCTGCAATCCCTTCTCCTCTGTTCTCCTCTCGGGATCTTGGGCATGCACGCACACGTGCCCAGTGTGAGTTTTAAGCCACCAGGTCCAGGACGCGAACTGTGGTCGACTATGTGGGAGTCCAGTGACATAGCCATTATGCTAACTGCTGGTCCCTTTTTTAACTTTTTTTTTCTAATCACCAATCTCATAGATATCTGGCTAGGTCAATAAACATAATTTATTGTTACAATTTCTAATGACTCAAGTTTAAAAAGTGTGTTTATGCACTCCTTACATAAATGAATAATAATTTAGGGTGTTTTCAATTTTTTTATCAATTTTGCTATCATCATTATTATTTTCGAGAGATTTTTGCTTTATGGCATGTGTGCTCATCAGAGAAATAGAGATGAGGAGAGAGAAAGTGAGAAATCACCCCCTGGGTGGATGGCTTCTATGCAGTTCCTTCTCCTCTTTTCTCTTGGGGGTTTGAACATGCATGCATGCACACCCTATGTGAATTTCAGTTTGCTGGTCTGGGACCTGAACTGTGGTTAGACATGCAGGAGTTCAGTGCCTTAACCACTATGCTACCATCTGGCTCCAGTTTTGCTATTATTAGTGCTATAGCAAACACCCTCCTGACACATTAATGAAATTTAAAAGAAGCAATTGTATTGGAACTTTTTAAAATGTACCTTTCAGAAACTGATAATAATAGCAGAAACAAATAAATAATAATGTCAAAGTCTTAATGATACAATAAGTTTCAGCTATTGGCTATACATAGAATACATGGAATTCTGTATTCAAAGAACAGAAAATATATGTTCTAATTGGGCACAGAGAGAACATTTTCAAAAATAAAATGTACATTAGGGCATAAAAGAAGCCTCAAAAATGCCAAATGCAACATAGAATGTGTTATTCAACTATAAGACAATAAAATAAAAAATATTAAAACATTCCATATTTGGGAACTAATATAATGTTAAATATTCTTTAGGTTAGAAAAATTAATATATTTCCAAATAGAATGTTAATGAAGTCCATTTGTGGGACACATGCCAGCAGTATATAGAGGGTAATTTATTATTTTTTAAGAGTTCCTAACATTTTATGTATTAATTTTTGGGGAGAGATTTTTTTATATACTATATTTTAATTATTATTCATACATTAAAATGCTGTGAATCATTTAGATTGTGAAGAGACTTTATCCAGCATGATATACACCTCAGTTCAGCCCAGTTGAGACTATTGTACACATCCTCGTCAACAGATCAAAAACCTTATCTGTGTCCCACAAGTGTCTTACCTGTCCATTTTCCCCCAAAATTTCCTTTCCTATGCTCTTCCCTCCTATACTCTCTTTCCATGTTGTCTATAGTGTCCATTACAATGTTTAATGCTTTTATGTTTTCCAGTCTTTCAGTTTCTATTAATCAACAGACAAAGAAGATTAAAAATAAGGGCTACCTCATTACTGAATGGTTAGGGGAGATGAATTCCACATGGCCAACTGTGATTTGAATTCCATCCCTGGTAACTTGAAAAACATGCCAAGTGTGTGTGCATGTTTATATGCCCCAAATTCTTTTTCTTTTCTTTTTTTGGAGAGGTTTTTGCTGTAGGGCGCGTGCGCTCACCAGACAGAGAGAGACAGAGAGATAGAAAGCGAGAAATCACACCCCAGGGGGGATGGCCACACCGCAATCCCTTCTCCTCCATTCTCCTCTCGGGATCTTGGGCATGCACGCACACACGCCCGGCGTGAGTTTAAGCCACTGGGCCCGGGACGTGAACCACGGTCGACTACGTGGGAGTCCGGCGACATAGCCATTACGCTAACTGCTGGTCCCTATATGCCCCAAATTCTAACAGGATAGAGAAATGGAGGAGAAGGTATTGTGGTGTGACCATGTCCCATCAGGTAGTGCTTTCTCTTTCCCTCTTTGTCTTTCTGTCTCTGGCAAGTACATATGCCTTCTGGCAAATAAAAACAGAAAGAAAGGAAAAAGAAAAATAGGGGGGCCAGCAGATGGCATAATGGTTATGTTGCTGGACTCCCACATAGTCAACTGCAGTTCAAGTCCCAGACCTGGAGCCTTAAAACTCACACTGGACCTGTGTGTGTGCGTGCCCAAAATCTGAAGAGGAAAATGGAGGAGAAGTCATTATGTCCTGGCCATCCTCCCTGGGCAGTGATTTCTTGCTTTCTCTCTCTCTGTCTCTCTCTGTCTCTCTAGCATGTGCATGCATCCTATAGCAAAAATCTCTAAAAAAAATATCATAAGCTTTAATTTAAGAAATTGGAAATTAAATCAGAGCTTATCCAAAGTAACAAAACAGATAAGCACATAAGAGTTATTTGCAGAAATAAAAAATTAAAGAACTGTAATGATGGTCAAAAATGGTAGAAAGTATTAGCAAAACCAAAAATTAAATAACTGAAAAATTAATAAGATAAACTTGTAGAGCTAAGCAAGGAAAGAATATGTGTAAAAAAACAAAAAGAGAATATAGAACAAAGTAAGTGAAATATTACAGGCACAATAGAAATAAAAAAAAATTAGACCAAGGAATTATAAACAACTGTATGGTAATACATCTGTAAAAAAGATATGAAGTAAATTTTTAGAAAAATATAAAAGGTCAGGGACCAGCAGATGACAAAATGGCTATGTTATTGGACTCCCATGTAGCTGACTATGGTTTGATTCCCAGACCCAGTGGCTTAAAACTCACACCGGGCTTGTGTGTGCATGTGCCCAAAATTCTGAGAGGAGAATGGAAGAGAATAGATTGCGGCATGGCCATCCCACCACGGGGTGATTTCTTGCTTTCTGTTTCTCAGTCTCCCTCTCTCTCTTTCTAGCGATTGCATGCATCCTATAGCAAAAATCTGCCCTCCCCCCAAAAAAAATAAAGAAAAGAAAAAAATATATAAAAGGCCAAAATTTGGCCTAAGAAAAATGGAGACTGAGTAGACTGGTTTGTATTATGAAAATCGAAATGGTAGTCAAAGACTTACCTTCCTTTTCCTTGCCCCAGAAAAAGTTGTCCAACTTGATTTTATCAGTGAGTTCTACCAAATGTTTAAAGTAAGAATTAATAATACAGATTGTTTTAGGGGCCAGCAGATGGCATAAGTGATTACATCATTGGACTCCCACGTGGTTAACCATGCTTCTAGTCCCAAACCCACTGGCTTGAAACTCACACTAGGCATGTGTGGGTGTGTGTCCAAGAGACTGGGAGGAGAATGGAGGAGAAGGGATTGTAGTGTGGCCATCCGCCCTGGGAAGGTGATTTCTCACTTTCCCTATGACTGTCTCTTTCTCTCTCTTTCTGGTGAGCACATGTGCTCTAAAGAAAAAACCTCTACAAAAACAAATAATAATACAAATTATTCTAGATAATCAGAAAACAGTGACAGCTATCTAGGACATTTTATAATGTTATTGTAATGTTTATTATAAAATGAGATAAGGAAAATATAAGAATACGAAGCAAAAGACCCAGTTTACTTATGAACATCAATGCAAAAATCCTAAACAAAATATTATCTGATTATAATAGTAACAAAAATATATCATGACCAATTAGAGTTTATTCTGGGAATAAAAATAAATCAGCCCTGGTAATTAGTCAATTCACTTCATTATTAGTATAAAGAAAAAGATAAGGGCCAGCCCTATAGCCTAAGGAAGCTGGATCTCACATGAGTGATCATTACTTGAATCCCATCCCTGGTAGCTTTGAAAGCATGCTGGCCACATGTGTACGTGTTCCAAATTCTGAAAGGTTAGAGAAATGGAGAAGGGATTGTGTCATGACCACACCCCACTCTCTCACTTTCTCTTTTTCTGTGTCTCTCTGGTGAGTGCATATGCTTTCTGGCAGTTAACAAAAATCATGTGCTTATCCTAAAAAGTCTAGAATTGAAAGGAATTTTTTTACGTAATGGTTATATGACAAAAAGTTAGAACAAACATTACACTTAATGAAGAAATTTTTGAAACAGTCTTCTTAAGATGGGCAACAAGACAAAGATGCCTGTTCATCTGCTACTGTTTAGCCCAATACTGGAGGGCCTGACCAATGTTGTAAGAATAAAAATCAAGTAAGTGTAAAAATAGGAGGGAAGGATATAAAACTGACATTATTTACAGACAATATGATCATCTAACTAGAAAAATAAGTAGCATCAATAAACTTATTAAGCCTAATAAGAAATTTACCCAGGTTGACAATTACAAGAGTCATCTATTGATACAAAAATTAGTATTATTTTCACCACTTGCAAAAATTAATCAGGAAATGTGATAAATAATAATACCACCACTTACATTAAAGATAAAAACTATAAAATATGCAAAAGTTACTTTTAGCAGGAATACATAAAACCTCTATGCAGGAGAAATAATGTCTAATAAAGGACATAGTTGAAAATCTAAATAAGCTTGAGATATTAATTTCATGCTATATAACATGGTGCTTTAATATTGTACAGATGTTAATTCTTCTCAAATTAATCTATAAATTAAAATTTATTTTAGAAGAAACTCTTAGAAATAATGACTTCCCAGGGCTTTCACTTCAGGGGCTCTACATAACTCTTACTTTTGTGCCAATTAGTAATGAATTGTAAAATATTTAAAATTATTTTACCCAGCAGTGTAGATTTTTGGTCCAGAGTCAGTGTGTCTTAACAACCATACTTCCAGAAATGGAAATTTCCCTGTATGCTTTCAACACTGTGGAGAAATGCTTTCTGGTTGGTTAAGAGTACTGCTATATATACTATAAGTCTATTTTCCTTAGATATTTCTGCCTTGTGGGATTTAAAAATTGCTACTGGGGATTATTTGTCATTACTTTTTTCTCATGGGGGATATAGAATGTTAACCATGCAGAAGGCATATTGACTGGATTTGTATTGACTGGATTCAAATTGTGTGCGTTTTAGGAAACTTCTAAGTTAAATGACAGAAGCAGGTGCTATTGACAGAGGGAAAAAAAATAATGGTATGGTGCATATGCTAGACTCAGTTGAATCATCTCATTCTGAAGCTCTTTATGGAAGGATATTCTTTGGCTATTCTACCGTATGGATTGGTACTCTCTCATAAAGCTAGTAACTTTGTTTCAAGAACATGTTTTGGCAGTAGATAGTAAATTTTAGCTAGGGCTCCCCTCTCTCACTTGTTTTTTCTTTTATTTTTTGTTTTTTGTTTTTGTTTTTTCTTTTTTTTTTTTGGAGAGGTTTTTGCTATAGGGCACATGCGCTTGCCAGAAAAACCAAGAGAGACAGAGAGACAGAAAGAGAGAAATCACCCCCTAGGGGGGATGGCTACGCCGCAGTCCCTTCTCCACCATTTTCCTCTCATGATCTTGGGCATGCACGCACATGCCCCCAGCGTGAGTTTAAGCCACTGGGTCCAGGACGCGAGCCACGGTTGACTATGTGGGAGTCCAGTGACATAGCCATTACGTTAACTGCTGGTCCCGTTCTCACTTGTTTTTAAGGGAAGAGACAATTTTCTTATTTGTTTGGATCACATAGAGCACTTATTGTAAAGTATTGCAATATAACAAGTCTGCAAAGGATAATTGTTTAGTAATAAATTGTTTAATAATAAAGAAATAAGTGAATAGGGACCAGCAGATCACATAATGGCTATGTTGCCAGACTCCCATGTAGTCTACTGCAGTTCAAGTCCCGGACTCAGTGGCTTAAACTCATGCCGGGCACATGTGCATGTGTGCCCAAGATTCTGAGAGGAGAATGGAGAAGGGATTATGGCATGGCCAACCCCCGGGGCATGATTTCTCACTTTCTGTCTCTTTGTCTCTGTCTTTCTGGTGAGTGCATGCGCCGTATAGCAAAAACATCTCCCCCCCAAAAAAAATCCAGTGGTCTAGATTATGATATTCTTGTTTTCTTCATGAGTTTAAATTTGGGTCCTGGGTCTAGGCTTCTCTTTTTAGTCCCTGACTGACTTGGCCCAAGACCGTACTTTAAAATTATTTGAATATTGGGACCAGCAGTTAGCGTAATGGCTATGTCGCTGGACTCCCACGTAGTCGACCGCGGTTCGAGTCCTGGACCTGGTGGCTTGGACTCACGCGGGGTGCGTGTGCGTGCATGCCCAAGATCCCGAGAGGAGAATGGAGGAGAAGGGATTGCGGCGAGGCCATCCCCCCTGAGGGGTGATTTCTCACTTTCTGTCTCTCTGTCTCTCTCTGTCTGTCTGGTGAGCACACGCACCTTATAGCAAAAGCCTCTCCAAAAAAAAAAAAAATTTGGATATTCAGTGTTACCTTCTATATCACTTACAGGAAATTACTGACCTGTTGTGAGCGTCTTCAGTTGTTTACTTTGCAAGCTGGAGATCATAAAATCTATCTCACACTCAGAAAGAAGCCTTCCAAAATGTTTAACTGTGGTTACCTTTATGCATGGGGTTGAGAGAAGGGGAAAAATTTCATTTTTATCCATTCACAATAAACAGTCCAAGCATTAAATTAAGCAAATCCCATTTTCAGTAGAATTTTAAAAAATTAAAATGCATAGGTATAAATTTAATAAAAGAAACATGAGAGTTGTGCACTGTTACAGAATATCATTGAATGACATAAAAGATGGTCTAGATAAAGAGATAACTATGTTAATGATTGGAAGACTTAATATTTTTAAAATGGCAGTGCTCAGGGCTGACAGGTGGTGTGGTGGTTGAAGTACTAGACTCCCACATGACTGACTGCAGTTCGAGTCCTGGACCCAGTGGCTCCCAAATCAAACTATCAGATAGATAGATAATAAATAGATAGATAGATGGATAGATATTTTTTAAAAATGGCAGTACTCACCAAACTGGTTATATATTTGGTGCAATCCCCATCAAAATCCTAGCTGGCCATTTTGCATAGATTTTAAGGTGGTTCTAAACTCTGTATAGAATGGAAGGACCAGAAGTACAAAAGAATAAAAAGTCTTGATAAAGACAATTTTTTTTTACATTTAAAAACTTAAAGCTGTAGTAATCAAGAGAGCATGGTACTAACATAAAGATAGACATACAAATTAATAGAGTAGATGGGACTAGCAGATGGAGTAATGGTTACATCACTGAACTCCATGTAGTCGACCACGGTTCAATTCCTGGACCTAATGGCTTAAAACATATGCCGTGTGTGTGTGCATGCATGCCCAAAATCCTGAGAGGTGATTAGAGGAGAAGGGATTGTGGCATGGCCATACCCCCTGGGGGATGATCTCTTGCTTTCTGCCTCTGTCTCTCTGTGCTAAGCACACACACCCTGTAGCAAAAATCACTCAAAAAAGAAATAGAATAGAACTGAGAGTCCAGAATGGTTAGTTTATTACAAAGATATCAAAATACTTTAATTGGAGAAAGAATAGTCTTTTGAATAACTGGCACTGGTACTACCAGATATCCACATACAAAAGGATGAAGTTCTTTCCCACATGAAGTTTGAACATTAACTCACTATAAATTTATAAGCTAAAAATGTTAGATATAATACCCTGAGAAGAAAAGGCAAGTGTAAATCCCCATGATCTTAGATCAGGCAATGATTTCTTAGATATGACACCAAAACCAGAAGCAACCAAAGAAAAAACAATAGGCCATTGAACTTCAAAAAAGATCAAAAAAAAACTTTTTTGCTTTAAATAACTTTATCAAAGGCTGGTCCCATAGATTAGTGGTTAGGAGAGCTGGATATCACATGGCCGACTACAGTTTGAGTCCTAGCTTGGTCACTTGCCAAGTATTCTGGGCATGTGTGTGTGATTGCCCAAAATCCTGACAGAAGGAGGAGTGGAGGAAGGAGTGTGGTATTACCATGACCCATTGGAGGATTTCTCTCTATCTCTTTCTCCTTCCCTTTCTTTTTTTTTAGAGGTATGTGCCGTTTAGCAAAACAATAACAACAGTGAAAAGAAAAAAGAAAAGAAAAAATATAAATCTTTCAAGAACATGCAAAGATAACCCAAAGAGTAACAGGAAAATATTTGCAAATGTAGTTTTCAGAATACATAATAAATTCTTATAACTTAATAGTAACAGGAAAAATAAATACAATTCAAAAATAGGCAAATTAGTGCAATAAACATTTTCCCCCAAAAAATATGTAAAGGGTGCATGAAAGTTCATTCAACCACATTAATCATTAAAATAATACAAATCAAATAATAAAGTAGAAGGCATCTTACTTCCTGAAATCAAAATATATTACAAAGGTTGTGGTAATATAAACAGGATGGTACTGGCACAAAAACAGGCAGGTAGACCAGTGGAACAAAATTGATAACCCAGAAATAAATGCCAAAACATATATCCAACAGGTTTTTGATAAAAGACACAAGACAATCCAGTACAGAAAATAAAATCTCTTCAGCATATGGGGCTGGGAAAACTGTATATTCACCTGCAAACAAATGAAATTGAACCCCTATCTCTCACCATTAGCAAAAATCAACTCAAAATAGATCAAGGATCTAAGCATAAAACCTCAAACTATAAAACTACTGTTAAGAAACATAGGGGAAACTCTTGGAGACATCAGAGTAGGAAAGGCTTTAAATAAGACTCCCAAAGCACAGGCAATAATAGACGAGTAGGACTACATCAAACGAAAAAGCTTCTGCATGGCAAAAGAAACAATAATTAGGGTGAGGAGACAACCGTCAGAATGTGAGGCTATATTTGCAAACTCTGCCTCAGATAAAGGACTGAAAACCAGAATATACAGGGAACTCAAGCAGTTTACTACTCCCACTCCCCCTCAAAAAATCAATCTGATCCAAAGATGAGCAAATGAGCTGAACAGATAAGTCTCCAAGTGAAGGGCCAAAAAGCGTATGAAAAAATGTTCGATGTCTCTTATCATAAGGGAAATACAAATCAAAACCGTGAGATACCACTTGACCCCAGTCAAAATGGCTAAGATTATAATAAAAGTAAAGAATGATAAGTGTAGTGAGGCTACAGTGAAAGAGGAAACCTACTTGTTGGTGGAGATATAGATTAGTACAGCTACTGTGGAGAACAATATGGAGGTTCCTCAGAAATCTACAAATAGTACTACCATTTTTTTTAGAGGTTTTTGCTATAGGGCGTGTGCACTCTCCAGACAGACAGAGACAGAGAGACAGAAAGTGAGAAATCACCCCCCAGGGGTGATGGCCACGCCGCAATCCCTTCTCCTCCATTCTCCTCTCGGGATCTTGGGCATGCACACACACGCGCCCAGCGTGAGTTTTAAGCCACTGAGTCCAGGACGCGAACCGCGGTTGACTACGTGGGAGTCCAGTAACATAGCCATTACGCTAACTGCTGGTCCCAGTACTACCATTTGATCCAGTGATTCCACTTTTAGGTATCTACCTAAAGGATAGGAAAACCCTTAGTTGGAAAAACACTTACATATCTTTGTTTATTGCAGGATTATTCATAATTTCTAGGACTTGGAATCAACCAAAATGTCTAGGAACAGATGAGTGGATTGAAAAAATGTGGCACATGTATTCTATGGAATACTACTCAGCCATAAAAAACAAAGAGACCCTGACATTTGATATAAAATGGTGAATACGAATGTTTATTACTAAGTGAAGCAAGCCAGACTGGAAGACAGGCATTCTATGTCCCTGCTTAATATATGCCAAATGTCTGCACTCTATAGTAAAACTGAAAGCTTGGAAGGGAGGCCAACTGTAGATACTGGAGATAGTATAGAAGGGGGTGGATAATAGGAGATGGGGGTGAGGGGATAAGGGAAAAAAAAGCCAGAACATTTAATAGACACAAAAATGAAAAGTTATCTATTGATAATGCATATTGTGATGTCTTTAACTTGACTAATATTCACTGTATTCATACTAGGAAATACCATGTGGTATGCTGTAAAGATATACAGTGATTAAATGTAAATAAATATTTTTTTAAAAGATAAAACAAATCAAACCTCAATGAAATACCACTTCATTCTATTAGATTGGTTTTAATAAGAAATAAGAAAGACATAATAATTACCACTTCATTTCTACTAGATTGGCTATAAAAAGAAAGACAATAATAAGTATTGGCAAGGATATGGAGAAATTGGAATTGTCACTTACTGCGTTTGGGAATGTACATCCATTTGGGAAAACAGATTGGCACTTCCTCAAAAGGTTATAGATTATCAATTTCACGCCATGAAATAGGCCCAAGAGAAATGATAATTAACCATGGAAAATCCTGGACAGGACCCATGGCCTAGTGTTCAGGGGAACCAGAGTCTACATGACTGACCACAGTTCAAACCCTGGCCCTGCCGACTTGACAAATACACTAGGCATGTGTCTGTTCATTCCCCACAATCCTAACAGGATGGAGAATTGGAGAAGAGATTGTGATGTGACCAGGCCATATTGTAGGAATATTTCTCCTACTTCACTTCTGTCTGTCTCTGGCAAGCACATAAGTCCTCTGGCAGTTTAAAAAAAAAAAAAAAAAACAAACAAACAAAAAGAAAAAAACAAGTAATAAAAAGAAAATCCCATACATGAATGTTCATAGCAACATTATTCTTTTTTAAAGAGTTTATTTCTTCCATGAATGAGAGAAAGAGTGAGACAGACAGATAGCATCCCTATCATGGTCTTCATGCTATGATCTAACTTCAGCTTCAGCCCCAGATCGAGGACATGCATGCCTCCAGTGTATTCAGAGTGATCTCTAGACGTGAACATGGAACCTTACCATGTAAGTCAGCCCCACAGAGTGTTGTGTTTTGGGTCATGGCAGCATTACTGCTTTTTTTTCCTGTTTGTTTGTTTGTTTATTTATTTAATTATTAAAGGTTTTGTCATAGGGTATATGCACTAGCCAGAGAGAGACAGAGACAGTGAGAGGAAAAGTGAGAAATCACTTCTAAAGTGGATGGCATGCCACAATCCCCTATTCCATTATCCTCCTGGGATTTTGGGCATGCCCACTTATGTATTCAGTATGATTTTCAAACTGCCAGGTCCAGTGCTGAAATGCAGTCAGATATGTGGGAGTCCAGCTCCTTAACCACCTTGCTACCTTCTTGATCCATACTTCGGTCTTTTTTTTTTTTTTTTAATTACTATTGGGCATGGCTACTTACCAGGGTTGAGAGAAATCACCCCCTCTGGGGGGAATGTAGTGGAGGGGTGATCACACCACAATCCTTTCTCCTCCATTCTCCTCTTGGGATTTTGGGCATGCAAACACATGTGCCTGGTGTGTTTTTCAAGCTGATGTGTCTGGGAGTTGAACCATATAGTTGGCCATGTGGGATCCAGCCACCTCAACTACCAACTACCTGCTGACCCTGGCAGCATTATTATTAATAGCCAAAAAAGGAAATAACCTAAATGTCCATCAACTGATGAATACATAAAGTAAATGTAGTATATCTATATAATCAAATATTAGCCTGTCAGAAAAAGGAATGATACACTAATATGTGTTGTAGTATGGATGAACCTTGAAAACAACGTGCTGAGGGTAGAAAGCAAGTCACAAAAGGCCATATTGCATGGTTCTGCTTATATGAAAGATCTGAAATAGCAAGTCCATAGAGAGAGAAAGTAGATTGTGGCTTCTTGAGAGTATGTGGAGGGAGAAATGTGGAAGTGACTGCTAAAGTATACAGGGGATTTTTTGTTGGTCGAGGGGAGTCTGGATGATAGAGTATTTTGGAATTCGGTAGCCGTGATAGTTGTAGAACTTTGTGGATATACTAGAAACCACTGAATTGTGTACTTTCAAAGGGTTAATTTTATGATATGTGAATAACATGTCACAGTTTTTTATTTAAAAAATGGAAACGGAGGAGAAAATTAACCCCCGCCCCCGAACTTTACTGTTCCTAGAGAAGGCACTAAGGCTTTAGGGCTCCTGTGCTTTCCTCAATTAATGCCACTTTAAATAGTTTCAGTTCTATGGAACAATTAATTTGTTCCTACCTATGTTTTGTATGAAGGTCTCCACCACCTGTGTTTTGTTATTTCAGTTAGGGCTAGTGCATAGGCCTACTTGAGCTTTATTCACAAGGCATCCTAATTATTTATAAGCCCCTTGAACTTATTCCTCACATGATCATCTGGGTTAGAGTTGACCTGTGTGGAAAGAGTCAGACAGACTTGTATATTATGTGACCATGGACAAGTTAGTTTACCTTATTTGAATCTTCATTTCCTTTACAATATTTATTTCTCAGGTTTCAAAGAATAAATGAAATGATGGGTTTTAAGTATCTATCATATTGATTAGTCTGATGGAGGTTTCAGTTAATGTTTGCTTCCTCCCTACTTTTCTTTTTCTATTTATGCTTCATTAAAAAAAAAGTGCTGGGACCAGCAGTTGGCATAATGGCTATGTCGCTGGACTCCCATGTAGTTGACCATGGTTCGAGTCCTAGACCCAGTGGCTTGAACTCACACCAGGCACATGTCCATGCATGCCCAAGATACCAAGAGGAGAATGGAGGAGAAGGGATTGCGGTATGGCCATTCCTCCTGGGGAGTGATTTCTCGCTTTCTGACTCAGTCTCTCTGGCGAGCACATGTGCCCTATAGCAAAAACCTCTCCAGGGACCAGCAGATGGCGTAATGGCTATGACAGCTGGATTCCCATGTAGTCAACCATGGTTTGAGTCCCAGACCTGGTGGCTTAAAGTCACACTGGACGAGTGTGCATGTGTGCCCAAGATCCCAAGAGGAGAATGGAGGAGAAGGGATTGTAGGGTGGCTGTCTCCCCTGGGGAGTTAATTCTCTCCTTCTGTCTCTGTCTCTCTCATCTTTCTGGCAAGCACGTACACCCTATAGCAAAAAACTCTCAAAAAAATTTAAATAAAAAGTACTTAGAGAAAAAGTACATTCCTTACAGGTCAGAAGTCACTCGCTGTGTCCTAGCTTCCTGCCCTGCAAGATTGCTTGTAGCAATAAACCATGGGTGCCATTTCTTTTTTCTTTTTATCTGTATGTCCCCTGTTATGCCTCTTCTGGTATCTGACATGTTGTAGGTTCTCACTGAGTTTGGATTTTTTAAGACAACACAAACTATTTGCATAAATCTGCCAGCCAGGTGCTGAGGGGATTGAAAAATGTCAGCATCAGTCTATGAAAGGCAAGCATAGTTAGTGCTACTTTGGAGGCTGTATGACTTCCAGTGGTGCTGAGCAGCAGAGAATTTAATTAAATTTCATACTCAGGAGAATGCGGGCCGAGTCCTACATCCCCCATAAAGCTTTTAGGTCTCTTGCTTTCCAGATAAACCTTCCAAGATTCCTCCCATTTTGTCATCTCTTTCTTTTGGTGTATTTTTTGCCATTTTTCTGTACTCTGCAGAGAGAGATGGACAGAGAGAAGGAGATAGTGAAAAATCACCCTCCCCCCAGGGGGATGGCCACACTGCAATCCCTTCTCCTATGGTCTCCTCTCTGGATTTTTGGTGCACACACACACACACACACACACATACGGGTGTGCGTACGTGAGTGCACACATGCCTGATGTGTTTTCAGGCTGCCACATTTGGGACTCAAACCTCAGATTTGGCTATGAGGGATCCAGTGCCTTAACCACCATTCCATGTGTTGACTGTCCTCTCATCTAATTTTTTTAAGTTGTAGCTAAGCAAGCAGGGAATTTATTGAAGGAGAGGGAAGGAAAAACAGCTCCCAAGAAGAAGGGAGAGGTCCTGGAAAATGGGTTGCTGAGGAGGAACTGGGCTGAGGGTTTTTGTTTTTTTTTTAATCTGGTCAGTGGTAACTTGTTCAGGCTTGTTTTCAAGTGGGGCTCACACATGCATTTTCCTTATGGGGCCCTCCCCACATCTCTAACATCAGCTTTTAGTATGGAGTCATAAAATGCTTAAATAATACCAAATAATAAATTTGAAAAGGTAATCCATGCAAATGTTTTCCTTATTATTAGACTGTCTAAAGGCATTATAACTTAACCTTTTTAAGGAGGTATTTAGTTTACAATTTTTTTTTTTTGCCTTTTAGAATGCTTTGTATTTAGGATATAAAAACTCACTCTTGGGACCAGCAGTTGGCATAATGGCTATGTCGCTGGACTCCCAATTAGTCGACCACGGTTCAAGTCCTGGACCCAGTGGCTTAAAGTCACACCAGGCACGTGTGTGTGCATGCCCAGGATCCCGAGATAATAGAGTAGAAGGGATTGTGGTTTGGCCATCCCCCCTGAGTGGGTGATTTCTCACTTTCTGTCTCTCTGTCTCTATCTTTCTGGCACACGCACCTGTCCTGTAGCGAAAACCTCTCAAAACAAACAGACAAACAAACAAACAAAAACCTCACTCTTATGTTCTTTCTTTTTAAAAAAATTTGAATAAGTGGTTATTGTATTTGAAAAATATTGGAGCAGTGAAAAAGTAACTACTCTATAGGCTTTTGTTTAAAGGGAGATTGCTATAGGGTGTGCAAACTTGCTAGAGAGACAAAGAGAGATAAAGAAACAGAAAATAAGAAATCACAGCCCCCCCGCCCCCCCAGGGAGAATGGCCACTCCACAGTCCCTTCTCCTCCATTCTCCTCTCAGTATTTTGGGCATGCACGTACACATGCCCAGGGTGAGTTTTAAGTCACTGGGTCCAGGATTCGAACCATGTTTGATTACATGAGAGTCCAGCAACATAACCATTACACCATCTGCTGACCCCCCCCAGGCCTTTTTTAAGATCATTCTCTGAGCCGCAGCTCTCAGAGCCTTCAACTGTACTGATAGAAACTGCCTTTTCTATAGGTGGAATCGTTTCCTCAAATCATTATATTTGAGGAAGTGAAATTACTGGGACCAATGCAAAAGCAAACTCTGTTGTCTTTTTCTTCCTGGGAACTAGACGGATTGACCACATGAAACTTGGCACTGTCTCCTTCATTCTCATTTCTAAGTTGATAGAATTAAAACTACAGATATTTAATCTGTGCCTCCTCTCCCATGTCTAGGAGCGGAAAAAGAAATTTGAAAAGGATGGTGAACGATTTTATTCTTTGCTGGACCGGCACTTACATCTGTCTTCCAAAAAGAAAGAATCTCAGTTGCAAGAGGTATGTTCAGAAAACCTGCTCCTGCCTTGCATTGTCAGCTATACCTTAGAAATAGTGACAGTCTTCTAGTACATGACTCTTCCCGTACCCTGTCTCAGCAGGGAAGTGATAGTTACTATCACCACATGTGATAGTAACACTTGTAGTTAAAATCATGACCTTGGATTCAGGACTATGTTCTCTAACTAGGTCCTTCATACCTTACAGTGTAATTTTGGATAAAATATTTATTAATAGGTCTCAGCTCCCCTATTTGTACGAGGAAGAGTGGTACTCAATGATCTTTGGAGTACCTTTTAATCCCAGGCCTCTGATCATGTAGATTCCACATGAGAATAGAGTAAAATTCATTGTATTTGGTACATCAGGAACAGATCTTCTACCTTTTCCCCTTTAGATATTTTGTTATTATTATTATTTTTTTAATTCCCTGCGCTGGGTGTGTTGGTTACATTGGACTTGTAGTGGCTTCAGTTCAAATAAGCCATGAATCAGTGAATGCTTACCACATGCAAGGTTTTATGCTGAGTACAACAGAGACAATGAGACATGTTTCCTGCCCTTCTGTAGCTTACAGCTGAGATGCTAAGATAACAAAGTGTGTTACTCTTATACAAGTACAAAGTTATACTGAGTGTAATGAATATGTGTATGCAGTGTTCTTGTGGAGCAGAAAAAGTGGAAAATAAAAGACTTAAATTTGGCTGTGAAAAATTGCCTTTGTAGAAGAATGTTGCCCTTATGATTTCAGGTGGTCATTAAAAAATAGACAGTGTTTGACAGGTAGAAGTGGAGAAATAGATCTTTTAAAGGAAGGTGAAAAATTTGGAGGACATTTGGTAAATGGTTTGGCCAAAATTTGTCTTAATATAGGATGGTAGTGAAAGACAAGATAAAATCAGGCAAATTGAGTCCATATTGTTGTGTAAGAGGCTCAGGAGTTTGTGGCCCTGGGTAATCATTGAAGGCTTTTGGTCATGTAAGCAACATGAATAGTATTCTGCTTTAGGGGACAAGGTGGTTCAGCAATAATGCAACTGGAACTATATGGGAAAGATCCTGAGTTGGTATCCTGGGATCTCCCTCCCTAAGCATTCTGGGCAAGTATGTGTGTGCCCTTGATCTTGGTCATTTGTGACTGGGGTTGGATCACAGTCTGATCTCTCTCTCTGTCTTTGAGCCAATGTATTGTACATTCTGTGGGTTTTGACAAATGCATAATAACGTGTATTCATCAGTAAATGTATTCAGGATAGTTTTACTGCCCTAAAAATCCCTGGACTCTGTCTATTCATCCCTTTCTCCCATCGACCAGAACCTTGGCAACCACTGATCTTTTTATGAACTCCGTATTTTTGCCCTTTCTAGAGTATCATATAGTTGGAATTGTATACTATGTAGGTTTTTCTGTTGACCTCTTTCAGTTAGTAATATGCTTTAAGATTCCTTCATGTCTTTCTATTACTTGATATTTCACTTATTTTTAGTACTCCATTGTCTAAATGTACCACTTTTTGTTTATTCATTTACCTGTTGAAGGACATCTTGGCTTCTTCTGAATTTTGATGATTATTAATAAAGGTTCAATAAATATTTGTGTGTAGGATTTTGTGAATATAACTTTTGAAACTTTTTGTAAAAACAAAAGAAAAAAAATCATTAGATTGTATGGTAAGAGTATGTTTAGCTTTATAAGAAATTGTAGAACTGTTGTCCAAAGTAGCTGTACTGTTTTTTATTCCAACAGCAGTGAGTAAGAGCCCCTGTTGCTCTGTGCATTTGCTGTGATCTGTGTTTTGGGTTTTAGCCACTCTTATAGATCTATAGTGGTATCTCATTGCTGTTGTAATTTTCAATTTCCTAATGTTATTCGATATTGAATATCTTTTCATATGCTTCTTTGCCATCTGTATATTGCCTCTGGTGAGGTGTCCAGATTTTTTTTTGGCCTATTTTATAATTGAATTGATTTCTTATGTTTGTGTTTTGTTTGTGTTTTATTATGTCAAAGGCCATGTATGTACACAGGAGAGAGGGAGGGAGAAATCATCTCCCAACAGGGGACTTCATCATGCTACAGTCCTTTTTTCTTCAATTCTCCATCCTATTAGGATTTGGGGCATGTGTCAGGCATATAAGCTTCCAGAGTCAGGGCTGGGACTTGAATCCTGGTTGGCCATGTGGGAGCTGGCTTCCACTGTGTTATAGGGCCAACCCTATTGTTGTTTTGTTGTTTTAAGAGTTCTTTGTATATATTAAGTGCCAGTCCTTTATCAAATATGTGTTTTGCAAATATTTTTCTCACTGTCTGTTATTAGTCTTTTCATTCTAACACGGTCTTTTACTTTTGCAAAGCAGTTTTTTATTTTATGAAATTGTATTATATATTTCATGTTTTTGATGTTATACCTAAAAAGTCATTGCAAGGCCAGCAGATGGTGTAGTGGTTATTTCACTGGACTCCCACATGGCTGACCGCAGTTCAAGTCCCAGACCTGGTAGCTTGAAAATTATGCCAAGCATGTGTGTGTGCGTGCCCAAAATCCCAGGAAGAGAATGGAGGAGAAGGGATTGCAGTGTGCCCATCCCTCTGAGGGGTGGTGAATTCTCACTTTTCCTCTCACTGTCTCTTGTCTCTCTCTCTCTGGTAAGTACACACATCCTATGGTAAAAACCTCTTTAAAAAAATCATTGTTGGGAACCAGCAGTTCGCGTAATGGCTTTGTCGCTGGACTCCCACGTAGTCAACTGCGGTTCGCATCCCGGACCTGGTGGCTTAAAACTCACGCCGGGCGCGTGTGCGTACGTGCCCAAGATCCCGAGAGGAGAATGAAAGAGAAGGGATTGCGGCATGACCATCCCCCCTGGGGGGTGATTTCTCGCTTTCTGTCTCTATGTTTCTCTCTGTCTGTCTGGCGAGCGCACGCACCCTATAGCGGAAACCTCTAAAAAAAAAAAAAAAAAAAAAAAAAAAAAGTCCTTGTCAAATCCAAGGCTACCTAGATTTTTTCCTATGTTATCTCCTAGAAGTGTTATAGTTTGGGTTTTATATTTAGGTCTATAATCAACTTTGAGTTAATCTGTGTGGAAGATGTAAGGTCTGTATCTACATTTTTCATTTGTGTGTGTGTGTGTGTGTGCGCGCGCGCGCGTGTGTGTGTGTTAATACATAGATGTCTCGTTGTTCTAGCACCACTTGATGAAAAAGAAAATCTTTGTTCTATTGAATTACCTTTTCTCCTTTGTCAAATATCAGTTGACTGTATTTGTGAGGGTCTACATATGGGCTTTCTATTATGTCTCATTTATTTATGTGTCTGTTATTTCACCGAACCAGAATGATTTCATTACTGTGGCTTCAGAGTAATCTTGAGGTTGGATAGTACCAATCTTCTGACTTTGTTCTCCTTCGATACTATGTTCGCTATTCTGGGTCTTTTGCCTGTCCATATAAACTTTAGAATCAATTTATTCATATCCAAAAAATAACTTCCCAAGATTTTGATTGAAGCAGCATTTAATCTATTGGTAAAACTGAGAACTGACATCATGCTAATTTTTTTTTTTTTTTTGGAGAGATTTTTCCTATAGGGCGTGTGTTCTTGCCAGAAAGAGAGAGACAGAGAGACAGAAAGCGAGAAATCACCCCCCAGAGGGGATGGCCACACTGCAATCCCTTCTCCTCCATTCTCCTCTCGGGATCTTGGGCACACACACACATGTGCCCTGTGTGAGTTTAAGCCACCGGGTCTGGGACTCAAACCATGGTCGGCTTCACGGGAGTCCAGTGACATAGCCATTACGCCAACCGCTGGTCCCAGACATCATGCTAACCTTATGCCTTCCTATTCACGTACATGAAAAATCTCTCCGTTTATTTAGAGCTTCCATAAGAATTGTATGGTTTTCTTTTCTCTCCTTTTGTTTTCTTTTCTCTTTAATTGACAGAGGGCATGTGTACCTGTGAGACAGAGACAGAAATAGAGACAGAGAGAGAGAGAGAGAATATCAAAGGGGAACATATATTTTAGGCTGTTAGGACTGAGATTCAAACTGTAGTCATCCATGTGAGATTTAGTTCCTTTAATCATTGGACTATGGAGATGGCCCATAGACTAAGAAAAATATAGGATTTATTATTACCTTTACTCATTACTTCTGTAGTGTTCATCTTTTCTTTATGTGGATGTACATTTCTGACAGTTTTTCTTCTGGCTAGAGAAATTCTTTTAACATTTCTTGTAAAATGAATCTTCTGGCAACAAATTCTTTCAATTTTTGTTTGAGAGTCTTTAGTTTTTCATTACTTTTTTGTGTCTTTTTACATTTTTATTATTTTTTATTAATTAATTTACTTATTTTTTATTTCATTTTCTTGTATACATTCAATCACATTATTATTTGTCTTACAAAATGGATATTTCAACAGGTGAACATTTCTCCCTAATACAGTTGATAAAACTACAAAATCTCTTCAACAGATAATACCACATTTCTTTGTGACATTAGTACTTTGCCTCCCTTTTTCTTCTAAATGTCCTTCCTCAGACCCTCCTCTTGCACACATACTACATCTGGTATTTACATCTATAACATTTTTATTATTTTTGAATACCTAATTCCCTACAACTTTAAATTAATTTTTAATATGTGTGATTAGGGCCAGCAGGTGGTGTGAAAGTAAAGGCACTGGATCCCATATAGCCAACTTCACAGTTTGAGTCCCAGACCTGGTGGCTTCAAAATCACACTGGGCACGTGCACATGCAGACCTCTTCAAAATCTTTTTTTAAAATATATTTTATTTTATTTTAATTTTTCATTACTATTAAATGATCATTTCACTTTATAATGAACTCCAGTGATTTTTTTATTCTTTGAATTACTTAAATATGTTACTCTACTCTCTTCTTTTTATATGGTCTCCTATCGTTCTCTATAAGTACACTTTTTTTTCTTTCTAGCTTCTTTCAAGATTTTTCTCTTTGTCTTTGGTTTTATGCAGTTTGAATATGATATGCCCATACTGTAGATTATTTTGTAAAGATTAATTTGTTTAATTTTATTTATTCATTCATTTATTTTAGTTTGATAGAGAGAGAGAGAGAGAGAGAGAGAGAGAGAGACAAACTGAGTGAGAAAGCAAGCCACCAGGTCCAGGACTCGAACCATGGTCAGCCATGTGCCATGTGGGAGTGTCCAGCACCTTAGCCACCACACCACCTGCTGGTCCCAATTATTATTTTTTTATTTTTTATTTTTGGAGAGGTTTTTTGCTATAGGGCGTGTGCGCTCGCCAGACAGACAGAGAGAGACATAGAGACAGAAAGCGAGAAATCACCCCCCAGGGGGGATGGTCACGCCGCAATCCCTTCTCCTCCATTCTCCTCTTGGGATCTTGGGCACGCACGCACACGCGCCCGGCGTGAGTTGTAAGCCACCAGGTCCGAGACGCGAACCGTGGTCCACTACGTGGGAGTCCAGCTACATAGCCATTACGCTAACTGCTGGTTCCCCCAATTATTTTTATATTTATACTGATTGGTGTTCTTTGAGCTTCTTTGACCTGTGGTTCATTATTTGTCCTTTCTTTTGGAAAATACTTAGTTATCATTAATTCCATTTTTTTCTTTCTTTCTATCTCTTTTCCTGGTATTATGAGTATGTAGATGCTGTAACTTTTATATTGTCCAACAATTCTTGGCTATCCTATTCCATGTTTTTTATTGTTGTTTTTTTTTCTCTTTGTATTTCAGTTTTAGAAGTTTCTATTGACATATCTTTCTTGAAGTTCACTGATTCTTTCCTTAGTCTTGTCCAGTTCCAGTTTACTCATTAGCTCAATAAAGGCATTCTTCTATCATGCTACAGTGTTTTTGAACTCAGCATTTCCTTTGAATTCTTTTTTTTTTCATTATTATTATTTATACAGTCAATTGCTATACATCATTTAGATTGTCAAGCGACTTTTTTCAGCATGATATACACCTCAGTCCACTTGAGAATACTATACACATCCTCATCAACAGATAGTAAACCGTATCTGTAACCCACAAATATCTTACCTCTCTATTTTTTTCCCTAAATTTCCATTCCTGCACTGTTCCCCTTCTACACTCTCCTTTCGCTTTGTGTCTAGTGTACATAACAATTTTTAATGCTTTTATGTCCTCCAGTCTTTCAGTCTCTACCATAGAGTGTGGACACTCAATATATCTTAAGTGGAGACATACAATATCTCTCTTTCATAGCCTGACTTGCTTCACTCAGCAACAAATCTTCCATATTCATCCACTTTCTATCAAATTCCAGAGCTTTGTTGTTTTTCATGGTTTAATAATATTACATGAATTGTATGTGCCACACTATTTCAATCCATTCATCCGTTTGTAGACCTATGGGTTGGTTCCATGTCATAGCAATAGTGAGTAATGCTGTAATAAATATAGTTGTGCAAGTGCCTTTCTGAATGAGCATGCTTCTGTCTTTTGGGTAGATACCCAGGAGTGGAATTGCTGGATCATATGGTAGTTCTATTTCAAGGTCTTTGAGGACCCTCCATATTGTTTGCCACAGTAGCTGGACCAATTTACATTACCACCAACAAGGTAGGAGTGTTCTCCCTTCACCACATCCCTTCCAGCACTAATCATTTGTTTTTTTTTTTAGTCTTCTCCATTCTGGCTGTGGTTAGGTAGTATCTCACTGTGGTTTTGATATGCATCTCCTTTACTATGAGGGAGGTTGAGCATTTTTTCATATGCTTTTTGGCTGTTCATATGTCTTCCTTAGAGACTTGTTGATTCTACTCATTTTCCTATCTTTTAATTCAGTTAATCATTTGCTTCTGGGTACGCCGCTTGAGTTCTCTGTGTATTCTAGTTATAAGTCCCTTATCTAAGACACAGTTACCAAAAATTCTCTCCCATTCCCAGACTTGTTGATTCACACTGATTATGGTGTCCTTCGCTGTGCAGAAACTTCTTAATCTGATGTAATACCACCTGTTTATTTTGGGGATTATTGCCTGTGCTTTGAGCGGTCTTACTTAAGAAGTCTTTGCCTACCTGAATGTCTCCCAGTTTCCCCACTGTTTTCAACCTGTAGTTTTATAGTTTGTGGTCTTAGGTTTAGATCTTTGATCCACTTTGAATTTATTTTTGTTAATGGTGAGAGAGGAGTTCAGATTCTTCTTTGAGTAAGTAGATACCCATTTGCTAAAGAGGATTTTCCTTTTCCCAGTGGATTGACTGGTACCCTTTGTCAAAGATCAGTTGGTTGTATGTTTTGGGGTTTATTTCTGGGGTCTCTACTCTGTTCCATTAGTTCTCATATCTGTTTTTGTGCCAATACTATGCTGTTTTGATTATCACAGCTTTGTAATATAATTTGAGGTAAGGGAGTGAGATTCCACCCACTCCACTCTTCTTGCACAGGATGGCTTTGGCAATACAGTGTCTTTTATGATTTTGGTCAAATTCTATTATTGTCTTTTCTAGATCTGTGAAGAATGTCTCTTGTAATTTTTAGGGATTGCATTAAATACTTAGATTAATTTGGGTAGAATTGCCATTTTGATTATATTGATTCTCTCAATCCAGGAACATAGGATGTCATTCCACTTTTTTGTTTTCTTATCGATTTCATTTTTAAGGATTTTATAGTTTTCCTTATAGAGATCTTTGACTTTCTTGGTTAGTTTTATTCCTAAGTATTTTATACTTCTTGTGGCTATGGTAAGTGGGATTATACTCTTCAGTTCTGTCTCTGTTTGTTTGTATATAGAAATGCTATTGATTTTATAAGTTAATATTGTATTCTGCCACTTTAATGTATGCACTTATTAATTTGAGAACTTTTCTTGTGGATACTATTGTGTTTTCTATGTATACAATCATGTCATCTGCAAACAGGTCTTCTTTCTATATGGGATTTATTTCATTCTCTTGTCTCATTGCATTTGCTAGGACTTCCAGTACTATATTGAATAGGAGCGGAGAAAGTAGGCAGCCTTGTCTTGTACCAGTTTTTAGTGGAAAAGTTTTCAGCTTTTCCCCATTCAGTATAATGTTAGCTATAGGTTTTACATAGATGGCTTTTATTATGCTGAGAAACAATCCTTCTATGGCAATTTTTTTGAACGTCTTAATCATAAACGAATGTTCTTTTTTGTCAGATGCTTTTTCTGCATCAACTGAGATGATAATGTGGTTTTTATTTTTCTTTCTGTTAATATAGTGTATTTCATTTATTATTTTGCATATGTTGGACCACCAATGCATTCCTGGAATAAAGCTTACCCGTTTGTGATAAATAACCTTTTCTATATGCTGTTGAATATGTTTAGCAAATACCTTGTTGAGAATTTTTTCATCTATATTCATCACAGATACAGGTCTGTAGTTTTCCTTTTTTGTCTTATCCTTATCCATTTTGGGAACGAGGGTAAAGGAAGCTTCATAGAATGGATTTTAAGGTTTCCTTCATTTTGGATCTCTAGAAACTGTAAGTAGAATGGGCTTACCTCTTCTCTAAAAGTTTTGTAAAATTCAGCAGTGAAGCAATCAGGACATGGACTTTTCCTTGTTTGGAGGTCATTGATTACTGATTCAATCTCATTGCTTATTTTAGGTCTGTTCAGGCTTTCTATGTCCTCCTGAGTCAATCTTGGTAGATTATACATGTCCAGAAATTTGTCCATCTCATCCAGGTTTTTTGTTGTTATTGTTGGCATATTGTCACTCATAGTATCCTGTAATGATGTTTTGTATTTCTGTTATGTTTGTTGTCATGTTGCCTGATTTATTGCAAATTTGATGTATCTGGTTCCTTTCTCTCTTCTTAATTAGTCTAGGTAATGGTGTATCAATCTTCTTTATCTTTTTAAAGAACCAGCTTTTGCTCTCTTTTATTTTCTGTATAGTTCTATTTGATTTATTTCTGCTCAAATCTTTATTATTTCTATTATCCTGACATTTTTTAGAATTTTCTATTTTTCTTTTTTCAGTTCCTTGAGGCATGATGTTAGGTTGTCCTTTTGCCACCTTTCCATGTTTTTCTTGTGTGCACTAATTACTGTGAACTTCCCTCTTATGACTGCTTTTGCAGTGTCCCGTAAATTATGGAAACTTGAGTGCTTATTATCATTTCTTTCCATAAATCTCTTGCTTTCATTCTTAATGTCTTCAGTAGTCATAAAGTCATTCACAAGTCTATTATTTAGTTTCCCTGTATTTGTATATTTTTGAGGGTTTTTTGTGAGATTAATATGAAGTGTAATTCCATCATGGTCGGAGAAGATGCTGAGTATAGTTTCTATGTCTTTGAATCTGTAAAGCCTGGCTTTGTGCCCTATCATGAGATCAATCTTTGAGAAAGTACCATGCTGAGATGAGAAAAATGTGTATTTTGTGTTTTTTTTGGGTGGAACATTTTATACATGTCTTTCAAGTTCATCTGATTTATGGTATCATTTAGGTCCATAACCTCTTTGCTTGTTTTCTGTCTCATTGATCTGTTTAAAGGAACCAGTGGGTGTTGAGGTCTTCAACAATTATTATTTTACTGTCTTTCTCTCCTTTTAGATCTAGCAGTCTCTCTTTACATATTTAGGTGCTCCTGAGTTGGGTGCATAGATATTTATAAGCCTTATATCTTCTTGGTGAATTAGCCTTTTTACTACTATATAATGTCCTTCTTTTTTTGTTTTTACAGTTTTTATCTTAAAGCCTATTTTGTGTGAAAGCAGAATAGTGATTTCTGCTCTTTTGGTTTCCATTTGCATGGGATAACTTTTTCCAGCCCTTCATTTTTAGTCTGTTTGTCTTTATCCATGAGATGTGTTTCTTGTAGGCAACAGATTGAGGGTTTCTGATTTTTAATCCAGTCAGCCACTCTGTGTCTCTTGATCAGAGAATTTAATCCATTACCATTCAATGTTATTATCAATACTTCCAGACTTGTCCCTACCATTAAGTTGGCCATATACTTGGTTGCTTTTTTCCTCTTACTGCTGTCTGTCTTTATTTTATTTTGGTATAGTACTCCTTTCAGAATTTCTTGAAGAAATGGTCTGGAGTTGGTAAATTCTTTCAGGTTTTGTATAACTGAGAACGTTTTTATATATATTTTTTCCCATGTGAAGGATAATCTTGCCGGGTATAGTATTCTTGGTTGAAATATGTTTTCATTTAACACTTTGAATATATTTCCCCATTCTTTCCTTGCTTGCATTGTATCCAATGAGAGCTCCAATGTTAGCCTGATGGGATAGCCTTTGGAAGCGACTTGACATTTCTCTCTTGCCAATCATAGTATCTTGTCTTTGTGTTTTTGACCAATCTAGCTATGATGAACTATGGAGAGGATATTCCTGGATTGATTCTAGTTGAGTTTCTTTGTATTTCTTTGTTCTGGATGTTTGAGTGCCTCTCTAGACTTGGAAAGTTTTCTTCCAGAATTTCATAGAATAGATTATTAATGCCCTTATTAGTTTCTTCACCTTCTGGTATACCAATTATTTTGATACTTGGGCGTTTCATGGTATCTCACATTTCTTGTTTAGTATCCTCAGTTTTCTTGGCTGTTTTTTCAGTATTTTTGATAATTTTTTCTAGGTCATTGGTTTTGTCTTCTACTTCTGTGATTCAATCATCTGCATGGTCTAACCCACTTTTAATACTTTGAAGAGAGGTTTTAATTTCCTGTATTGCAACCTTCATATCTAACAGTTACGTCTGATTCTTTCTTTATGGTGTCCAATTCTTCTTTGATATCACAGAAGGACTTCCTCATCTCTTGGAGCTCAATGTCTCTTTTCTCTTGTTTCTCATAGAATTTCATTATCATAAATGTTCTAAATTCTTTTTCTAACATTTAAGTAACATCCTCTAATTTTTCCCTACTTGGAGACAAGGTACAGTGTTCCCTTGTGAGAGATGTATTCCTTGATTCTCTCATCCTTGAGGCTCTTTTCTGATATTTAGTCATTGGTAATATATTCACTTTTGGCTAATTTGTTTGAGAAGGATTCTTTTTTTTTTCTTTTTCTATATTATGAAGTTGTACTTCAAGTCAAAAATGTTAAGAATGTGTATACAAATATTTTTTTATAAAAATGAACCTATAACAGTCATCCCATGAAAGCAGAAAGTATATTCTTAATATTAATAAAAGTAGAAACTGTATATCTAGGTAAGTACTCCTGGTTTGTGATAAAAGACAAAGGCAGTAAAGGTGTTCAAGGAAGTGATTAGAAAGTGATTTTATGTTTAAATACTTACCCTAATTCTAACAATATTTTATGTGCATACCATTAACTGCTCATAGGTTGAAGTATATTTACAAGCATCTTTTTTTCTTTCTTACTTTCTTTATTTTTTTATTATCATCACAATCTTGTTTACATTACATTAGATTGCATATAACTTTACAGTGTGTCACATTGCATTTTCAAAAGGGAATGCCATGCATGTCAGTCAATACAGAGACATTAATCTCCCCACTTGAATATTCACTAACTTTTCATTGTTTATCCCAATCATTATTATTATTATTCCAATTATTTTTTAAACAATCACTCTTTCACATTTTGCTTGTAAAAAGAATTTACCTATCATGAAATACTTCTCAGACCAATCCAGTTGAGAATCTATACATGTCATCATCAACAGGTAATAAGCCATATCCGATTCCCACTAACATCCTGCCTCTCTATTTGTTCTCTTGCTATCATTCTCTATCCTCTTCTCTTCACCCCCGCATTCCACATAGTATTATTCTCGTTAAGTACTTTCACTGCTTTTATGTCCTCCAATATTTTGCTCTCTACCATAGAGTGCAGATAGTCGGTATATATTAAGTGGCTATATACAATATCTTTCTTCCATAGCCTGGCTTACTTCACTCAGCAATAGATCCTCCATATCTGACCACTTTCTATCAAATGCCAGGCTCTTGTTATTTTTTATGGCCAAGTAGTATTCCATAGAGTATATATGCCGCACTTTTCCAATCCATTCATCAGTTTGTGGACATTTAGGTTGGTTCCATGTCTTGGCAATTGTGAATAATGCTGCAATAAACATTGATGTGCAAGCACTTTTCTGACTGAGCATTTTCCTGTCCTTTGGATAGATACCCAGAAATGGGATTGCTGGATGAAATGGTAGTTCTATTTGTAGATCTTTGAGAAACCACCATATTGTTCTCCACAGTGGTTGAACCAGTTTGCATTCCCACCAACAGTGTAGGAGGGTTCCCTTTTCACCACATCCCCGCCAACACTTATCTCTTTTTATATTCTTAATCTTTGCCATTCTGACAGGGGTTAGGTGGTATCTCATTGTGGTTTTTATCTGCATCTCCCTTATGATAAGGGATGTTGAGCATTTCCTCATATGCTTTTTGGCTGTTCGAATGTCTTCCTTAGAGAGATTTTTGTTCAGCTCATTTTCCCATCTTTTAATTGGGATGATCATTTATTTTCGCATAAGACACTTGAGTTCCTTGTGTATTCTGGTTATCAGTCCCTTGTCTGAGGCATATTTAACAAAAATATTTTCCCATTCTGAGGGTTGTCGGTTCACACTTGTTACTATGTCCTTTGCTGTGCAGAAACTTCTTAGTCTGATATAGTCCCACTTGTCTATTTTAGGGATTATTGCCTGTGCTTTAGGAGTCTTATTTAAGAAGTCTTTGCCTACTCCAGTGTCTCCCAGAGTTTGCCCAGCATTTTCCACCAGTGGTTTTATTGTTTGAGGTCTTAGGTTCAGATCTTTGATCCGTTTTGAGTTGACTTTTGTTAATGGTGAAAGATGGGGGTTCAATTTCATCTTTCTGCAGGTGGATACCCAGTTTTTCCAGCACAATTTACTAAAGAGGTTTTCCTTTTCCCCATGGATTGACTGATATCCTTTGTCAAAGATCAGTTGGCTGTAAGCTTTGGGGGTTATTTCTGGGGTCTCTATTCTATTCCATTGGTCCACATGTCTGTTTCTGTGCCAATACCATGCTGTTTTGATGATCACAGCTTTATAGTATATCTTGAGATCAGAGAGTGGTACGCCTCCTACTCCATTCTTCTTGTGCAGGATTGCTTTTGCAATATGAGGTCTTTTATGATTTCAGACAAATTCTATGATTGTCTTTTCTAGATCTGTGAAGAATATTTCTGGTATTTTGATTGGAATTGCATTGAACATGTAGATTAATTTGGGTAGAATTGCCATTTTGATTATGTTAATTCTTCCAATCCAGGAGCATGGGATGTCCTTCCACTTTTTTATGTCACTTTCAATATATTTTTAAAGATTTTCATAGTTTTCTTTATAAAGGTCTTTGACTTTCTTAGTTAGGTTTATCCCTAGGTATCTTATACATCTTGTGGCTATGGTGAAAGGGATTCCTTTCTTTAGCTCTATTTAGTTCAACTTGTTGTTCATATATAGAAATGCTATAGATTTTTAGATATTGATTTTGTATCCTGCCACTTTACTGTATTCACGTATTACTTCAAGAAGTTTTTTCATGGTGACCTTTGGGTCTTCTAAGTATATCATCATGTCATCTGCGAATAAAGATATTTTCAACTCTTCTTTGGCTATTTGAATGCCTTTTATATTGTTCTCTTCTCTGATTGCATTAGCTAAGATTTCCAGTACTATATTAAAGAGTAGTGGAGAATGTGAGCAGCCTTGCCTAGTACCCATTTTAAGTGGAAAAGTTTTCAGCTTTTCCCCATTCAGTATAATGTTAGCTATAGCTTTTTCATAGATGGCTTTTATTGTGTTAAGAAATGACCCTTCGGGGGACCGGCAGTTAGCATAATGGCTATGACACTGGACTCCCATGTAGTCGACCACGGTTTGAGTCCTCAACCCGGTGGCTTGAAATTCACGCTGGACGCGTGTGCGTGTGTGCCCAATATCCGGAGAGGAGAGTGGAGGAGAAGGAGTTACGTGGCCCTACACCCTGGGGGGTGATTTCTTGCTTTCTGTTTCTCTGTCTCTCTCCATCTGTCTGGCGAGCACACGCGTATTTTATCAAATGCTTTCTCCACATCAATTGAAATGATCATATTGTTTTATCTTTCTTTCTGCTAATGTGGTGTATTACATTTATGGTCTTGCATATATTGAACCACCCTTGCATCCCTGGCATAAAGCCTACCTGGTCGTGATGAATATTATTTGTTATATGTTGTTGGATATGATTTGCGAGTATCTTATTGAGAATTTTTGCATCTGTGTTCATCAATGATATTGGTCTGTAGTTTTCCTTTTTTGTCATGTCCTTATCTATTTTGGGGATGAGGATGATGGAGGCTTCATAAAATGAATTTGGAAGGTTTCCTTCCTTTTGAATCTTTAGAAATAATTTTAGTTGAATAGGGGTTAAGTCTTTAAAAGTTTTGTAGAATTCAGAAGTGAAGCCATCTGGATCTGGGCTTTTCTTTGTTGGGAGGTTATTTATTACTGATTCAATCTCCTGGCTTATTATGGGTCTATTCAGGTTCTCTATGTCCTCCTGATTCAGTCTTAGTAGATTATATGCATCCAGGAATTTGTCCATCTCCTCCAAGTTATCTTGTTTGTTGGCATATAGTCGCTCAAAGTATCCCCTAATGATGTTTTGTATTTCTGCTATGTCTGTTGTACTATTGCCTGTTTCATCACATATTTGATTAATCTGGTTTCTTTCTTTCTTCTTCTTGATCAGTCTAGCCAATGGTGTGTCGATCTTGTTAATCTTTTCAAAGAACCAGCTTTTGCTTTCATTTATTTTTTGTGTGGTTCATTTATTTTCTATTTCATTTATTTCTGCTCGAACCTTTATTATTTCTTTTCACCTGGCATTTTGGGGGTTTGTTTGTTGTTGTTTTTCCAATTCCCTGAGGCATGATGATACGTTATCTATTTGCCATCTTTCCATCCTTTTCTTATGCACACTAATTGCTATGAATTTCCCTCTTATGACTTCTTTTGCTGTGTCCCATAGATTCTGGACACTTGTGTACTCGTTATCATTTTTTTTATAATTCCATAATTCTTTTTATTTCAGCCTTAATTTCTTCTGTAGTGAAGAAGTCCTTCAGAAGTAGGTTGTTCAGTTTCCATGTGTTTGTGTATTTTCGGGGTTGTTTCTTGAAATTAATGTTGAGTTTAATTCCATCATGGTCACAGAAGATGCTGGATACAGTTTCTATGACTTTGAATCTGTAAAGGCTTGATTTGTGTCCTAACATATGATCAATCTTTGAAAAGATTCCATGCCGGGGTGAGAAAAATGTATATGTTGTGGATGTAGGATGAAAAGTTCTATAGATATCTGTCAAGTTCAATTGATTTATACTATCATTTAAGTCCTGTATCTCTCTATTTTCTGTCTAGAAGATCTGTCTATAGTAGATAATGGGGTGTTGAGATCTCCAACAATTATAGTATTTCTCCCTATCTCTCCTTTTAGCTCCAGCAGCCTTTCTTTCACATATTTAGGTATGCCTGAGTTGGGTGCATAGATATTTATAAGGATTATGTCTTCTTGCTGGATTACCCCATTTACTATTATATAATGTCCTTCTTTGTCTCTTCTTACAGTCTTTGTCTTGAAATCTATTTTGTCTGAGATCACTATCGCTACTCCAGCCCTTTTTCGATTTCTATTTGCATGGAATATCTTTTTCCAGCCCTTTACTTTTAGTCTTTGTATGTCTTTATCTATAAGGTGAGTTTCTTGTAGGCAACAGATAGAGGGTTTCTGTTTTTTATTCCATTAGGCCAGTCTATGTCTCTTAATTGGATAATTTAATCCATTGACATTCAATGTAATTATCAATATTTCCGTACCTGATCCTATCGTTAAGTGAACCATTTTCTTGGTTGTTTTTTGTTCTCGTATGACTGTCTGTCTGACTTTTTAGTTTTCCTGGTATAGTACTCCCTTCAGAACCTCTTGAAGAGCTGGTCTGGAGTTGGTAAATTCCTTCAAATTTTGTTTATCCAAGAATGTTTTTATCTTAATTTCCCATATGAAAGATAATCTTGCCAGGTATAGTATTCTTGGTTGAAATTGTTTTGCACTCAACTCTTTGACTATGCTTCCCCATTCTTTCCTTGCCTGCATTGTTTCCACCGAGAGATCCGATATTAGCCTGATGGGGTGACCTTTGTAAGTAACTTGATGTTTCCCTCTTTCCAACTTTAGTATCTTGTGTTTGTCTGTTGTTTTTGCCAGTCTGGCTATGATGTGGCTTGGAGAGGATCTTCTTGCATTAATTCTACTCAGGGTCCTATGTATTTCTTGGGTCTGGATATTTGAATGCCTTTCTAGGTTTGGAAAGTTTTCTTCCAGGATTTCATGGAATATATTATCTAGGCCCTTATTATTTTCTTCCTCTTCTGGAATACCAATTATCTGGATGTTGGGGCGCTTGATGGTATCCAGTATTCCCCGTCTATTATCCTCATTTTTCATGGTTGTTTTCTCAAACTTCTTGATGCTTTTTTCTATTTCAGATGTTTTTAATACTACTTTTAATACTTTCCAAGGAAGTATTGATTTCCTGTATCACATTCTTCAACCCTAGAAGTTCCATCTGTTTCTTGTTTAAGGTATCCATTTCTTCTTTCAAGTCATGAAAGGACTTCCTCATTTCCTGGAGCTCCTTGTCTCTTTTCTCTTCCATCTCAGTTAGTTTGGTCACTACGAATATTCTGAATTCCTTATCAGACATGTCCACAACGTCCATTGTACTGACTGTGGGTGATGTAGGCTTGATGATTTCCCTTGAGGGAGAGGCCTTTTGTTGGTTGCTCATACTTCTTGAGCCTCTGCGATTCGTCCTAGTCATCAGGCAATCTATATGTTGTTTCCTAACTTATTTAAGGTATCTCTGAGTGTTAAAAGTTATACAGGATTAGAAAATTGATTATTTCTGTTATGGTTGGCTTACCTGTTGCTCACCATTACCATTAACTATTACCACTAGTTCTGGATGGCCCAAAGTCCTTTCTGTTTCTAAGGAGTGGTGAGACTCCAACTGACCTAATAAGCAACACCTCAAGAGCAAAGAAAAACAAAACAAAAAAGAAATTGCGCGGCACACAATGCGTGCTGCTCACTATTCAAATAACTAAAATTCAGATAGTCCAAAGGCAAGTGGGAAAGGGCCAGAGGATAAGTCACAGGTGCTGGGCAGATGGGCTTGCATGTACAGGCCTCCTGGTGTCTGGACCTGCTGGCCAGCTCAATCCAGTTTGCAGGTGGGGTGGAGTGGGGTGTGAGTTTGTCTTAAAGTCCCCCACAACCAATCTGGGGTCCCAAGAGGAATAGGGGTGGGGATGCATGAAGGTCTAGAGCAGTCGGGCCTGTAGCTTCAGGCCAACTGGTGTCCAGAACTGCTGGCCGGTTCCATCCAGTTTGTGGGTGGGGTGGGGTGCGAGTTCATCTCAAAGTCCCATGCAAGCAACCTGGGGTCCAAAGAGGAATGGGGTGGGGATGCGCAAAGGTCAGGGTGGTAGGGCCTGCAGCCTCAGGCAGCCTGGTGTCCGGAACAGCTGGCCGGCTCGATCCGGTTTGCAGGTCGGGTGGGGTGCAAGTTCGTCTTAAAGTCCCACGCAACCAACCAGAAATGGATTCATTTTCCTAATCCTGGTTAAATACAGTGGTTTCTAAAATTAAAGCTTCATGGACACCATGTCTGGCAGAACATGGTCAGCACAGTGCCATGGTCTCCCCAGCGACTACGCAGAAGGAACTGAACACCACAGGTGGAGAGAGAATCTTGAGAATGATTCTTTAAGTGTGAGCTCTTGTGTTTCACTTACTGTGAAATAATTTGGTGCTGTTTTCTCCTTGCTACTGTGTCCTCCAGTGTGGGAATCACAGGAGGAGTGTTGAAATTGGATTTATGAAGGAGAGTTTTCTTCTTTTTACAACCAATACAGTGAGGGGCAAACAATTCTCTAAAAGTCACAATAGTTAGATTTTTAGTTAATATGCACCTAGTCTTCTCTAAGGACAGGTTAATGGCTGAGTAATAAAATAGGAAACTAAGTTAAGAGAAAAAGAGAGTAGGAAACAGCAATAGGAAGAAAAAGCAAAGAAATGGGAAGAGAAAGCAGAGATAGGAAGAAAAAGTGAAGAACTAGGAAGAGAAAGAAGGAAAGAACTTGAATGAAAAGTAGAGAAAAAATATGTCACAGAAAATAAAACTGGGTTAAAAAATGAGAACCACTTTTGCGCTTGCATGTCGTGCTAAGGTACAGGAGAACAGAGATGGAGATGCCTGGATGGATTTTGTCCTGGGTAATAGAAAAAGAGAAATTAGCCATAAGGAAAGGGACAGGACAGAAAAGCTGCTTTTTTTTTTTTTTTTTTTTTTTTTTTTTTTTTTTTTTTTTTTAGAGAAAAGAAAAGTTTGACGGAACAGAAAAGACCAAGAGGGAGACACAGATTTTTACTACCTAGGTAGCACTGTGGTCTTTGGGTGGAGTGGACCCTAGCTCAGGGAGCTTCATAGCTGTGAAGCTGGACCCAGAAGGTACAGGAGAATGGAGATGGAGATGACTGGACAGATTCTGTCCTGCTTGAGAGAAAGAGAGAGAAATTAGCAAGTTACAAACCAAGGAAGGGGACAGAAAAGCTGTTTATTTTGTTTGTTTGTTTTTGTTTTATTTTTAAAGAAAAAAAAGTTGGAAGTAACAGAACAGGGCAAGAAGAAGATGCAGATCCTGCATTCCTGGCTAGCGCTGATGCCTGTGCAGGGGTACCCTAGCTGGGAGAGCTTCACAGCCATGAATCTCGACCCAGAAGCTACAAGAAAGCAGAGATGGAGCTGCCTGGAAAAATTCTGTCCTGGCCAGCACTGGGGTCTGTGAGGTGGTGTGGGGAGACCCTAGCTTGGGGAGCTTCACATCCTTGAAGCTGGACCCAGAATGTACAGGACAGCAGAGATGAAAGTCCCTGGATGGATTCTGTCCTGGCTAGCACTGGAGTCTGTGGGGGGCAGGGCAGGGGGAGACCCTAGCTGGGGGAACTTCACAGCCATGAAGCTGGACCCAAGAGGTCTCCTTTGGATTCTTTCCTTGAGTTTTTATCTGACTGCTGATAGTACCCATTTGTTCTTGCATATTATTTTTTCCCATTAGAGACTACCATGTTAACCATAGTTACTTTAAATTCAGTCTTCTAATTCTACAGTCTTTGCGGTATATGGGTTTGGTTCTGATGTGTGTTCTTTCTTTTCATACTATGTTTGTTTGTTTGTTTGTTTGTTTTCACTTTTTAGCATGACTTGTAATTTGTTGTTGAAAGCCAGAGATAATATTTGTGTCAAATAAACCAATAAGTCTTCGTAAATTCTTATGTTTACCTGCCTAGGAATTAGGCTGTTCATAGTTTGCTGTAATTGTAGATGTCAGAGAGTAAAATATACTCTGGTATCCATGGTATGTTAGGATTTTCTTAGAGATTTCTTCTTAAATAAGGTAAGAAATTACAATTCTTTCAGTTGTAATTTCCCATGTACTATCTACTAGCCTGAACTTCTGTTCTGGTATGCTCTGATTCTCTGTATTCACCTCTCTATCCAGTTTTGAAGCAGCAGTTTTTACTCTTATTTCTCTTTTCTTTTGTTATTATTATTATTTTATACATTCAATTGCTATATATCATTTGGCTTATAAAGAGAATTTCAATTTTCTGTTTTATCTAAGGAGAGTTGTTGATTTTCCACTTGTTCAGCTTTTTTTGTTGTATTGTATAAATAGTCATGATGACTTTCAGCTTCTTACATGTCAGACCAGAAACTGTAAGTCTTGGGTGAGTTATTTTGGGGAGGAGGGGAGGTGGAGGACAGTCAAGTCAATTTTTTAATTTATTGGCTTCTTATTCTCAGTAAATTAAAAGGATAGAATTATTATTATTATTATTTTGGAGAGAGGTTTTTTTCTATATGGTGTGTGCACTCCCCAGAGAGATTGAGAGAGACAGAAAACAAGAATCACCCCCCAAGGGGATGACCATGCTGCAATCCCTTCTCCTCCATTCTCCTCTCAGGATCTTGGGCATGCATGCACACATGCCCCTGTGAGTTTTATGCAGCAGCATCCAGGACTCAAACTGTGGTTGACTATGTGAGAGTCCAGTAATTTAATCATTATGCCATCTGCTGGTCCCCAAGGGGTAGAATTATTATTTGGTGACTAAATGTTCCATTAGTTCTACCATTCTGTTGAATTTATAAGCACTAATTTTCAGGAATGACTGTGTCATGTTGTGATATTTGTTGCCCTTTTTTCAGGCAGACCTCCAGGTGGACAAGGAAAGGCACAATTTCTTTGAGTCCTCACTTGATTATGTTTACCAAATCCAGGAAGTTCAGGAGTCTAAGAAGTTCAATATTGTGGAGCCAGTAAGTACTATCTGTTAATGAGTACTCTAAAAATATTTACTGAATGCCAAATAAATGTGGAAAACTGATCATAAATTGGAAACTCAAAGAATGTAAGTGCTTAATAATGAATGTCAAGAATGTGGTCATGCTGGATTATGTTTTTTCTTGTTCTCTCCCTAATTTTTATATTAATATTCTTTCTCTCTCTCCTTCCTTCCTCCCCCATTTTTCGTTCTGTGACTGTTTTTGTTCATTCTTTTTTTACCTCTGTCTCGTTTTCTCCCTCCTTTAATTCCTTTGTCACTCTTCCTATTAACTTGTTCCTCTTCCTTTCATGATTTCAGAAAACTTCTAAATGTACCTGTTATATTTCTGGTACTATGCTAGGAGCTTATGTTCCTGGTATTTGATGACTTCCCATTCTACTATTTTTACTTCTATCTTATATGGTTTTTTACTTCATTCTCCTTAATTGATTATAGAAGGTTATATTCTTCAATTTGATAAGTATGTTGAATTTTTGTCTTTCTTCTTTATTATAAAAACAATACACTCATTGCATAAAAGTAAACATATATCAAGTAATGATGATGTGCCCTTAAAATATGTACAATTTAACTTGTTAATTATAGCCCAATAAAGCTGACAAAATGTAGAATGTAAATTAAAATAAAAATAAAAATGGGGAGAAAAAGAAAGCACTCACAAGAAAAAATAAAACAAAAACAACAAATCTCAAATACAGAGATAATCACTATTAAAATTATGGCACTTGGGAACCAGCAGTTAGCATAATGGCTATGTCACTGGACTCCCATGTAGTCGACCGCAGTTCGCGTCCTGGACCCGGTGGCTTAAAACTCACGCTGGACGCGTGTGCATGCGTGCCCAAGATCCCGAGAGGAGAATGGAGGAGAAGGGATTGCGGCGTGACCATCCCCCTTGGGGGGTGATATCTCGCTTTCTGTCTCTCTGTCTCTCTCTGTCTGGCGAGCGCACGCGCCCTATAGCAAAAACCTCTCCAAAAAAAAAATTGTGGCACTTCCCCTTTCAAATTCTCTGTGTATCTATTATTTCTCTTTCTCTATCTGTGTATGCACACATACTTGTAGGCATAGGTGTGTGTACATACATGTGCACATGTATGTATATTGCACATGAGCATGCATATCTGTGTACATGTGTTTCTGTTCTCATTTGTATACATCTATGAAGGTTTATGTGTAAACACCTATTTATTCATGTATTAAGCAAATGTTGCCAAGTTTCCACTATATGTCAGGCATTATGCTAGGTAGTGAACATAAAAGACTCACTTTTTTTTTTTTATTTATGAAGACTACATCTAATGGAGTAGACAGAAGGCAAACACTATGTACATATTTAAAATAATGGCAAATTGTGATAAAAGCTATAAAAATAAAGAGCAAAAATGAGCAGCTATTTTATTATTACTTTTTTAAAAATTGCTAAAAGTTCACCTGTTGAAATATCCATTTTGTAAGCCAAATAATAATGTGATTGAATGTATAGAAAAAAATGAAATGAAAAAAGAAAAAAAAAGGAAAAAAATTTGCCAAAAGGTACTTGTACTTGCCAGAGAGAGACAGAGAGAGACGAAAGGTGGGACAGCACCCTCTGTAAGGGATGCTCGTGCCTCAATCTCCTCTCCTCCATTTATTTCTCCTTTTGGGGTTTTGGACAGAATTACATATGTGACTGGTGTGTTCTCCAAGCTGCCAGATCTGGGACTTGAACCATACAGTTGGCCATGTGGGTTTCAACTACCTTACCCATTATGCCACCAGCTGGCACAACAGCTACTTTAGATTAAGTGACCATGGAGGACCTCTGAAAATGCCTTTGAAGATGAGGTCTATGTTAAAAAACAGATGCAGTCATGAGGATAGTGAGAAGAGAACATCATATTACATACACACAGAAACATGTGCACAGCCCTGAGTTAAAGATGTTGTGTTTAAAGTATGAAAAGATTAGTATCTTTAGATACTGTTAAGAAAAAAGGAGAGTGGCAGAAGGTAACGTATAATAGGAAGGCATAGATCTATGGGCATGCATAGGGATTTGGATCTTAGTTTTAAATACCATGGAAAATAACTGAAGGGTGTTAAACAGGGTATATCATAGACTGATTTTGTTGTGTGGAGACTAGCTCAGAAGGGGCCAAGAGTGGAAATAAGGGAAACCAGTTAGGAAGCTACTATAATAATCTGAGCAAGAGGAAATACTGGTTTGGTTTTGGTGTTGGTAGTGGAAATTGTAAAGAATGGCTAGATTAGATATATTTCAGATGCAAAATTAGGAAGTCCTGGTGGATTGGAATAAAATATGAATGAAAGAGAAATCTGGGATGATTCTTTAGTACCTGACTTGAATGACTAAGTGGGTAATGATGTTTCCTGAGATGAGGAAGCTCAGAAAGAAACAAGGTTTGTGTTTAGAGGGTTAGCATAGTACACTTATAAACACACATAAACCACGCATGTATATGTGTGTATATTATATAGTTTTATGTGTATTTATATAGGTATATATATATATGGATATTCATAGTGTACGTGTTTATATGTGCTCATCCATTTGCTTCCTAAAAAGAACAGAGGGACCAGCAGTTAGCGTAATGGCTATGTCGCTGGACTCCCACGTAGTCGACCGCGGTTCGAGTCCCGGACCCGGCAGCTTAAACTCACGCCGGGCGCGTGTGTGTGCGTGCCCAAGACCCTGAGAGGAGAATGGAGGAGAAGGGATTGCGGCGTGGCCATCCCCCCTGGGGGGTGATTTCCTGCTTTCTATCTCTCTGTCTCTCTCTGTCTGTCTGGCGAGCACACGTGCCCTATAGCAAAAACCTCTCCAAAAAAAAAAAAAAACAGAGCAATTTTGCTTCCTGTTATACCTTGTCAATGTTGAGCATTAATTTAACAATATAATTTTATAAGGCCAGCCCATGTCCTGGTGGTTAAAGTGACTGGATCCTACATGGCCAAACTTGTGGTTTGAATCCTAAGCCCTTATGGCTTGAAAAACATGCCAAGCACACATGTGTGCATGCCCACATCCTGAAAGATGGGAGAAATGGAGGAGAAGGGATTGTAACATGACTGTTTCCTATGGGTAGGAGATGCTTTCTCATTCCTCTCTCTAGGACAAACATATGTGCCCTCTGGCAAGTGAAAACATGTGTGTGTGTGTGTATGTGTGTATAAAATATTTTCTCTTGCTTTTATGTATATTTGATTTTTAAATGGAGTTGAACATTCTGAACATTTAAAAATACATTATTCATCATTCACATGTCTGGAAATTGGTTCAGATTCCATTGATCTTTTAGCATCATGAAAGTCTTCATTAAAATACAAAATCTTGGGGCCAGCAGGTGGCATGGTAGTTAAGGACGCTGGACTCCCACATGGCCAACTGAGGTTCAAGTCCTGGACCTGGCGACTTGCTTTCTCAGTTTCCCTCTCTCTCACTCTTACTCTTGTTCTGTCCCGCTCTGGTAAAATAAAAATAAATAAATAAAGTTCAAGTAAAAATAAATCTTAAAAAAGATGCAAAATCTTACTTTATTCACTTATCTATTTACTTATTCACTCACCCAACAAATATTTATTGTACACCTACTATGTAGTAGTCCTGAGGATATATATAGAAGATACACACAGTTCATTTCCATACTGTTCAAATTTTGAATGATATTGTATACTATCTGAATGAGATATGGATGGATAGATTTGTTAATAGTTATTATTTTCTGAAACTGATTCCAGGGTAAATCTTTAACCTGATAAGAGAATATTTATTTTTAGACCTGTTTATGTTTGCATGACTGCTTTTAACACTGTGCTCGGTAAACACTATGTAGTTTCTGAGTAATGAACACTCCGTAGTTCTGAGTTCATGATTCCTCTATTTGGCTAATTAGGAGATGATAGTGATAAAGTTATTTTTTCCATGTTTTTTCTAGGTCTTGGCCTTTCTTCATAGCCTCTTCATTTCCAACAACTTGACTGTCGAGCTCACACAGGATTTCCTGCCATACAAACAGCAGCTCCAGCTCAGTTTGCAGAATGTGAGTTTGTATTTAGATTTCTTGACCTGTCTCTCCATTTCCAGTTGAATTTCACCTCCATTTACCTTGACCTTGACATTCTAAGTTATTGCATCTCAACCAATTTTTGAGGATACACTGGTGTGTATCACAATACTGTAGTGCACAGAATATTCAGTTTGAACACTTCTTTGCCTTTGAGACTGGCGACTGTTCAAACCCACCTTTCCACGTGACAACACCTCCATCTGTCCAATATTTATTAAGTGTTGGTATTTTGCTGCACCCTCCCAGATCAGAACCCTACAGCCTTATTTAAGTGCAAGTCTTAAGTTATTTCCCTGGTCAGTAAAGATGCTCCATTATTTTCATTACCACAAATGTCCATTTTACCCTCTCTTCCTTTTCTCACTACTTATTACTACAGTTAAACACATTATTATTGTTTTTTAGAGAGATTTTGTTATATGGTGCATGAGCTCACCAGACACAGAGACACAGAGAGAAAAAGTGAGAAATCACTCCCTCCAGGGGGTAATGGCTGTGCTGCAATCCCTTCTCCTCTTGGGATTTTGGGTATGAATGCACACATGCTCCGCGTGAGTTTCAGGCCACTGGGTCCAGGACTTGAACTGTGGTCAGCCGTGTGAGAGGGAGTCCAGTACCTTAACCACCATGCCAATGGCTGGCACCAAATTATTTTGAAGGTTTTCCTTTCCATGCCAGTTCTTATAGATGGGCACAGGTACAACCTTTCCATCCTTTTCACATATGAGGGACTTTAAAAAGTTTGTGGAAAAATGGAATTAAAGTATGAGTTAGTTTTGGTAAAAAAAAAAAAAATTGGAAATCTGTGAAGTTTTTTTCAGAATACACATTTTCCATGAACGTTTTGGAGACTCCTCACTTATTCTTTAACTCATTCATTCATTTATTTAACTCTTATTTAATGGATATTTATAGATCCACTGTACATAAGCTCTGTTAGGCGGTGTGAAAGATACTGGACATACCAAAATGAATATCTTGGAGGAGAGAGATGTAAATTCAGATAAATCATAATCCTTATGATAAGTGCTAAGGTAGAGTCAAGGCCAAAATTTTAATTTAATTTAATTTTAGTTTTTGTTATAGTTTAATTTTGCTAAAACTTTGTTATAGTTTTTGTTATAGCGTGTACTTGCCAGAGAGAGAAAGAGAGGGAAAGTGAGAAATCCCAAGAGGGTTGGCAGTGCCACAGTGTTTTCTCCTCCATTCTCTCCTTGGGATTTTGGACATGCGTGGACACATACCTGGCATAATTTTTCAGACTGCTGGGTCTGGGACTCGAACTGTGGTGTTGGTCATGTAGTATCCAGCTGCCTTAATCTTCATGCCACCTGTTGATCTGATAACCAGAATATACAGGGAACTTTTTTTTCCCCCATGGTTTATTTATTTATTTATTTATTTTTATACATTCAATCACTGTATTTAATTACAACTTGTAAAATGGATATTTTTTCAAAATGAACACACTATATAATAGACCAGTTAAAGATATTAATATACATGTTATTATCAACAGATAATTTTACATTTTTGTGTTATTTAAATGTTTTGCTTCTTACCTTTTCCACTTGATTTCCTGCCTTGCACTTCTCCTATTTCCCAGCCTTGTCCCTCACTGTCTCTAGTATCTATAATTGTTCTACATGCTTTTATATCTTCCAATCTTTCAGTTTTTACCATAGCATCTGGACATTCAGCATATATTAAGTGGGGACGTACAAAGCCTCTCTTTCATAGTCTGGCTTGTTTTATTTACCATGAAATCTTCCATATTCATCTACTTTCTATCAAATGCCAAAGTCTTGTTTATCATAGCTGAGTAGTATTTCATAGTGTATATGTGCCACACTTTTTCAATCCATTCATCTGTTCATGGACATTTAGGTTGTTCCATGTCTTAGCAATTGTGAATAATGGTGCAATAAACATGGATGTGCAGGTGTTTTTCTGATTTCAGTAGATACCCAGGAGTGTCAATGCTGGATTATATGGTAGTTCTGTTTGTAGATCTTTGAGGAACTTCCATAGTGTTCTCCATAGTGGCTGTACTAATTTACATTCCCACCAACAGTGTAGGAAAGTTCCCTTTGTACTACAGCCTCGTCAACACTTATCATTTTTTATTTTTTAATCTTAGTCATTCTGACTGGGGTTAGGGATTATTTCACTGTGGTTTTGATTTCCATTTCCCTTATGATAAGGGATGTTGAACATTTTTTATATGCTTTTTGGCTGGTAATATGTTTTCCTTAGAGAGTTGTCTGTTTAGCTCATTTTCCCATCTTTTAATTGATTTTCTTTAGGAGGGTAAGTTGTTTGAGTTCCTTGTATATTATGGTTATCAGTCCCATATCTGATGCATAGATTGCAAATATTCTCCCATTCCAACCATTGCTGAGTCACTTTTTTTTTCCTCTTTGCTGAGCAGAAGCTTTTTAACCAGATGTAATCCCACTTGTCTGTTTTCGGAATTTTTGCCTGTGCTTTAAGGGTCTTATTTAAGATGTCTCTGCCTGCTCAGATATCTTTAAGAGGTTCCCCTGCATTATCCACCAGTAGTTTTATAGTTTGAGGCCTTAAGTTTAGCTATTTGATCCACTTTGAGTTGATTTTTGTTAATGATGAGAGATAGGGGTCCAGTTTCATCTTTCTACAGGTGGATACTCAGTTTTTCTAGCATTATTTGCTAAAGAGATTTTTTTTTATACCCCCTGGACTATATGGTGCCTTTTGTCAAAAATCAGCTAGCTGTATGTTTTGAAGTTTACTTCTGGGGTATCTTTTCTGTTTAATTGGTCCAAATGCCTGTTTTTGTGCCAATACCATGCTGTTTTGATTATCATAGTTTTAAAAAAAATTTAAAAGAGGCCTGCGTGCGGCGCTGCATCTCCGGTGCTGGGTATGTCCCACGCTTGGCTCCAACGCGGACCGGCGGCGCGGACCAGCCGAGCTCACCGACCTTCCTTTCTCAGGGCGGGCAGGCAAAAGGGGGATGGCGCTGGATTCCGTGCACATTCGTGCGCTTGGGGCTGGCGTGTGGCCACCGGGCCTGTGCGTGGCTGCCAGGCCTGCGCCTGTGCATGGCTGCCGGGCCTGAGCGTGGTCGCCGGGCCAGTGTGGGGCCGCCGGGCCAGTGCCTGCGCCTGGCCACCGGGCCTGCATGTGGTTGCCGGACCAGCGCGTGGGTGCTGGGCCTGCGCGTGGCCTCCGGGCCTGCGCATGGCTGCCGGGCCTGAGTGTGGCCGCGGGGCCTGCGCATGGCCACTGGGCCTGCATGTGGTCGCCGGCCTAGCGCGTGACCACTGGGCCTGTGCGTGGCCTGGCCCCCAGGCCTGCCCGTGGCCGCCGGGACTGAGCCTGTCCGCCGGGCCTGTGCGTGGCCTCCGGGCCGGAACGTGGCCACTGGGCCTGTGCGTGGCCGCCGGGCCTGCGCATGGCCGCTGGACCTGCGCATGCGCGTGGCAGCTGGGCCTGCGTGTGGCCATCAGGCCTGCACCTGCATGTGGCCGCCAGGCCTGCGCCTGCACGTGGCCGCCGGGCCTGCATGTGGCCGCCGGACCTGCGCGTGGCCCTCGGGCTGGCGCGTGGCCACCAGGCCTGCGCCTGCGTGTAGCCACCAGGCCTCCGTGTGGCCCACGGGCCTGCGTGTGGCCGCTGGGCCTGAGTGTGGCCGCTGGGCTTCTGCCCTGTGCGTGGCCGCCGGGCCTGCACGTGGTCGCCAGCCCAGCTCGTGACCACCGGGCCTGCGCGTGGCCGCCGGGCCTGCGCATGACCGCCGGGTCTGGGCGTGGCCGCCGGGCCTGTGCGTGGCCGTCGGGCCTGTGCCTGCACGTGGCCACCGGGCCTGCGCCTGCACGTGGCCTCCGGCCTCAGGCGACAAACTGAGGCCGAAAACTAGGACTAAGAACTTGTAACTACAAACAACAGAAAGAAACGTTAGCTGTCTTAAACCAATTGAGAAATATATTGTATAGGAGGATTGTCTCCGCCTATGGACAGTGAGAAGATGATGGTCACCAGCCCTGCATTACCTCAGGGACAAACAAGAACTACTCTACCATTCTTAAGGAAGTCAGATACCCGAGGATGACTGACGCTGCAGATCCCCACAACACCATTCCCAGTAACCACAAGATGGATGCTGTGCTGCATCAACTGATAATCATCTCTGCCTTCAAGAACCACTTTCCTGAAACTGTCTTACATGGAGATTCACCTACAATTGCGGAACTGTACGAGACCCACCCTTAATCCAACCCTGAATAGAATCTATGCTCCCTATTGTTAAAAACTTTATGACCTGATAATTGGAAAGAAAAAAAAAAACTGAAAGAACTGGAGGATATAATAGCAGGGAAGGCAACTGTGGATGCTAGAGACAGTATGGGAGAGGTTATGGGAATGAGTAATTGAGGGTGGAAGGGAGGGATTCAGGGAACAAACAACACACTTAATAGACACAAAAATGAAAAGTTGTCTGTTGATGATAATGTACATGGTAATATCATTGTCTTGACTAATGTGCACTGTATTCATGCTGGGAAAAACCATGTTGTACACGGTGAAGAGATGCAATGACTAAATGTAATAATAAAAAAAATTAAAAAGAATTATTTACTTTATTATTATTATTATTTTATTTATTTTTATTTATTTACAGTCATTCAGTGTATATCAATACAGTATACAAAATGAGATATTCTGTCTAGTATATATTGTATATTGGCTCAATCAAGGATATAACCATACATGTTACTATCAACAAATAATTTTCTATTTCCTGTTTCTTATATATTTTGCTTTTTTACCCCCACCTTGATTCCTTACCTCTCACCCTCTGCCAATTCCCACCCTTCTCCCACACTGTCTCTGGTATGTATAGGTATGTATAGTTGTTTTCCATGCCTTTTTTTCCACATTTTATTTTTCACATTTATTTATTCCCTAAAGATCTTAATTAAGATCTCTAAATTAATTAATTTAAAGACTTACAATGGCAAGCACAGCTAACATATACATATTTATGAGTGACAAGATAAAATAACATGACCAAAGTTACATAGTTAATGAGATTGGCCTGGATTTAAACCTGAGTATCTGTTTTTAGTTTCAAATCTCATGTTCTTTCTGTTAAGGTATTCTATCCACAGTAGATCAGTTGTGTTACAGTAACACTAGCAACTTAAATGACATAAAGTGAGCAACTCAGTTCCTCAGTCTTGATAGATATATTCTAAGGGCTCACTATTCACAGAACATATAATCCTTGTAGAAAGTTATATTGGACAGTGCTATGCCAGATAATCTCAGATCTCTTTCAGTTTAACCATACAATGGGTTACTCAGGTTCCCTAGTATCTCATAAATGTGTAAGTAATTTTAAATTTTAGGTTTTTTAGCTTAGGTGTGGGCCTATTTAATGAGCTCTAGTGTATTTCCAGCATGAGACCAAAGTAGTCTCTTCTACCAGGACTAAAATTTAACATCTGGAGCAAGTATCTATCCCTTATAGCACTAAAAAATTTTGGACCAGCAGATGATGGAATGGTTACATTGCTGGACTCCCATGTAGTCAACCAAGGTTCAAGTCCTGACCCAGTGACTTAAAACTCTTGTTGGGCACGTACACATGTGTGCTGAAAATCCCAAGACTGAATGGAGGAGAAAGGATTGTGGTGTGGCCATTCCCCACCCCCAGGGAGTCATTTCTTGCTTTCTGTATCTCTGTCTCTCTGGTGAGTGCATGCACCCTATAGCAAAAATCTCTCTTTTAAAAAAAGATTTAGGGGGACCAGCAGTTAGCGTAATGGCTATGTCGCTGGACTCCCACATAGTTGTCCATGGTTCGAGTCCCAGACCTGGTGGCTTAAACTCACGCCGGGTGCATGTGCGTGCGTGCCCAAGATCCCGAGAGGAGAATGGAGGAGAAGGGATTGTGGCGTGGCCATCCCCTCTAGGGGGTGATTTCTCACTTTCTATCTCTCTGTCTCTCTCTGTCTGTCTGGTGAGTGCACGCACCCTATAGCAAAAAAAACTTTCAAAAAAAAAAAAAAAGATTTAGGGTAGAAGGGATATATCCAGTGGATATTATCTGGAATATCAAGATGGTCATTTTAAAACAAGAATATCAAAGTAGCAAGTTCTAAGAAAAACTAGTGGATGTGCTTCCACTGCCTGCTATCATTGGTTAAGTTAACATGGATGTTATTTGGAAATGACCAGCGTTTAAGCAGAATGAGTTCTCTCAGAATGAGTTCTCTCCAGTTCAGCAATACTGGATTCCCCTTGTTCCATCTGAAGTCTCATTAACATTAATACTCAGTTGGGAAAAGACATAACTGCAGGACAGAAGAACCTTTAAAAACTACAAGTGTAGGAGCCAGTAGGTGGCACAATGGTTAAGGCACTGGACTCCCATATAGTTGACCACAGTTTGAGTCCTGGACCTGGTGGCTTGAAAATCACAGTGGGTACGTATGTCCAAAATCCCAGGAGGAGAATGAAAAAGGGATTGCAGTGTAGCCATCCTCCCTGAAGGGTGATTTCTCACCTCTTTCTTTCTCTCCAACAAGTACACATGCCACAAGACAAACACCTTAAAAAACAAAAACAAAAATAAAACTACAAGTATAGTATGAAATATCACTTGCCATTTTTCTCTTGCCAATCTTAATATCTTGTCTTTGTAGTTTTCGTCAATCTGGCTATAATGTGTCTTGGAGAAGATCTTCTTGGGTTGATTCTATTTGGAGTCCTTTGTATTTCTTCGAACTGGATTTTTAGTGCCTCTCTAGGTTTTGGAAATTTTCTTGCAGGATTTCATGGAATAGTTGATCAATGCCCTTATGAGTCTCTTTGCCTTCTGGAATACCAGTTATACAGATGTTTGGATGTTTGATGGTATCTAGTATTTCTTGTATATTATTCTCAGTTTTTGGTGCAATTATCTCAGTCTTTGTAGTGGATTTTTCTAGGCCAGCAATTCTGTCTTCTACGCCTGAGATTCTATTTTCTGTATGATCTAGTCTGCTTTTAATACTTTCAAGGGAGATTTTTGATTTCCTGTATTATAGCCTTCATCTCTAACAGGTCCATTTGATTCTTTTATAAAATGTATAATTCCTCTTTTAGATCTTGCAAGAATTTCCTCACCTCCTGGACCTCGTCAGTGCCCTTCTTCTGCCTCTTTCACAGTTTATTATCTCTCTTCTCTTCCATCTCTGTTAGCTTCAACTTTATGAATATTCTATATTCTTTATCAGACATTTCCATGATTTCCATTGAACTGTCTATGGATGAAGAGAGTTATTCTTTTTCCTTGAAAGAGAGATATTTTATTGCTTTTTCATATTTCTTATGGCCCTGCAGTGATTTCTAGTCATCTGATGGATGGTATGTTTCTTCCTAATTCTTGAAGTTCAATCTGAGTGTCCAGGAGTGTTCAGAAGGAAGTGATCTGGAATCTCTTTGCCATTCCGTTTTTATCCCTTCACACAGCAGATTCAGTGGATATTGAGGAACAGGTTAATCCTAATATTATTTAAATGTTTGGCTATGGTTCCCTTAGATCTATCTAGAAACACAGAGAGTACAATTTGAGGAGAAGAGTGATGAGATAAAAGAAAAAGAAAAGGAAACAGAGAGAGAGAGAAAAGAAAACAAAAAACAAAAACAAAAAACACACAAAGAAACAGAAAGAAAAAATTTAAAAAAATTGTTTATTTTTTTAAAGCAAAAAATAAAAAAACACATGGCACAAAATTACTAGTTATCAGGAACCATGGAGGAGTCTTCTTCTGAAGGCCTGCCGCTTGCCTCTCCTGGATGAGCGAGGGAAAGCGATTATTAGTGAGATAAAGGCGGGGCTGAAATCAAGAGTATACTTTACCTTAAAAATGTTGAAAAGGAAAAATTACATGAAAAGAGAAGACAGAGACAGAGGCAGAGAGAGACAGAGACAAAGACACAGGGAAGGCTAAACGGGCTCCCTACCACTCACGTTTGTGGTCTGGAGGCTGAATTATTAGTAGAAAGTCTTCATTTTTCTTTTTTCCCTGAAATCACAAGTTCTCAGGAGCCATGGAGGAGTCTTCTTCTGGAGGCCTGCCCCTTGCCTCTCGGGATATCCTTTGAAAGTAACTTGACCTTTCTGTCTTGCCAGTTTTAGTATCTTGTCTTATGTCAGGGAATATCTTCTTGGGTCTATTCTTTGTGGGTATCTTTGTATTTCTTAGATCTCGATATTTTAGTGCCTCTCTAGGTTTGGAAAGTTTTCTTCCAGGATTTTATTGAATAGACTATCAATGCCCTTATTAGTTTCTTCACTTTCTGGGATACTGATGATCCAGATATTTGGGCATTTAATGGTATCAAGTATTACTTGTATGTTATTCTCATTTTATATTCTTTTTTTTCCTTAATCTTTTTGGTGACTTTTTCTAGGTCAGAGGTTCTGTCTTTTTTTTTTTTTTTTTGAGAGGTTTTTCGCTTTTAGGGCACGTGTGCTCACCAGACAGACAGAGAGAGACATAGAGACAGAAAGTGAGAAATCACCCCCAGGGGGGATGGTCACGCCACAATCCCTTCTCCTCCATTCTCCTCTCGGGATCTTGGGCACGCACGCACACATGCCCGGCGTGAGTTTTAAGCCACTGGGTCCGGGACGCGAACCGCGGTCGACTACGTGGGAGTCCAACGACATAGCCATTACACTAACTGCTGGTTCCCTAGAGGTTTTGTCTTCTACATCTGAGATTCAGTCTTCTGCATGATCTAATCTGCTTTTGATCTTTTCAACAGAAGTTCTGATTTCCTGTATTATAGCCTTCACCTCTAAAAGTTCCATTTGATTATTTTTTATGATGTGTATCTCCTCTTTCAGAACGTTCAGGAACTTCCTCACCTCCTGAAACTCAGTGTGTCTCTTTTCTCCTGTATCTTCTGGAGTTCATTGTCTCTATTCTCTTGCATCTCTGTTAGCTTTGCCACTATGAATACTTTAAATTCTTTATCTGACATTTCTCTCAATGAATTCTCTTTTATTCTTTGTGGAGGAAGAAAAGTTATTCTTTTTCATTAGAAGATTGATAATTTCTTGGTTTCTCATATTTCGTGTACATCTGTGGTAGTTTCTGTTCATCTGATGGATTATATATTTTTTCCTGTGTTTTGGAGTTAAATCTGAGCATGCAGAGGAATGGAGAGGTGACCTGCACTCTGTAAACAGTACTGTTTTTCTTCCTTTGCTGATTAAATGAAAATTGAGGATTAATCTATCCTAAAATTATTCAAGTATTTGACTATTGAGCACCTTGACCTGTCTAGAAAGTGTGTGGAGGCCAAGCAGAAAAGTGAGAAAAGTAAAAAGAAAAGGAAGAATAGAAAAAATAATTTAAAAAAGGAAAAAAAGATAAAAACAATAAGAAGAGAAGAAAACAATTTTTTTTTCAAAAAATGAAAACCATAGCATGTGCTAGTATGCCACGTGAATGGGGCCACTCAGAACTCAAATATAGATAGCTGCTGATTGGCTTATCCTGTGGGCACAGGAGAAAAGGTAAGAATTAGAAAGATGAAAGAGCAGCAGAGAGCTAAGTTTAAAATTTTTTTTAAAATTAGGGACCAATAGTTGGTGTAATGGCTATGTTGCTGGACTCCCATGTAGTCAACTGTGATTCGAGTCCCGGACCCGGTGACTTGAACTCACACCGGGCATATGTGCATGTGTACCCAAGATCTCGAGAGGAAAATAGAGGAGAAGAGATTGCAGCATGGCCATCCCCCCTGGGAGGTGATTTCTCGCTTTCTGTCTCTTTGTCTCTCTCTGTCTTTCTGGTGAGAGCACATGCCTTATAGCAAAAAGAACTTGTCCAAAAATAAAAACATAAAGAGAGAGAGAGAGAGAGAGAGAGAGAGAGAGAGAGATGAAAAGAGACAAAGAGAATAAGTAGGGTACTCTAACCTGGCTCCTGGTTAGACCTGGGGAGCAAGAGGTTGAAGTCTGGGCAGAGGATCTTTGCTAGTTGAAATTTCTGAATGGAGCCACTCAGAACTCATAGATAGATGGGTGCTGATTGGCTGATCCTGACTCCTGGCTAGACCTTGGGAGCAGGAGGGTGAAGTTTGGGTTGAGGGTCTTTGGAGGTTGAAATCCTGATTATCACAGCTTTGTAATATATTTTGTGGTCAGTGAGTTTGATGCCTCCTATTCTGCTCTTCTTGCGCATTATTGCTTTTGCAATATGGGGTCTCTTATGATTCCATATGAATTCTGTGATTGTTTTTTCTAAATCTATGAATAGCAATTGATATGATCATACAGTTTTTAATCTTTTATTCTGTTAATATGGTGTATTACATTTATGGTTTTTCTTAAGTTGAACTACACTTGCATCACTGGAATAAAGCCTATCTGGTCATGGTGTATAATCTTTTCAGTGTGTTGTTGGGCACAATTTGCTAGTATCTTGTTGAGAATTTTACCATCCTTATTCATCAGAGATATGAGCCTGTACTTTTGTTATTGTTCTTGTTATGTCCTTCTTGGTTTTGGGGATTAGGATGATAGAAGTTTCATAAAATGAATTTAGGAGGGTTCCTTCCTTTTGGATCTTTAGAAATAGTTTGATTATAATGGGAGTTAGCTCTTCTTTAAAAGTTTTATAGAATTCAGAAGTAAACCATTGGGACTTGGGCTTCATTTTTGGGGGGCTTTATTTATCACTGCTTAAATATAATTGCTTATTATTGGCTTATCCAGGCTTTATATGTCTTCTTACTTCAGACTTGGTATCTTATATGTGTCCAGAAATTTGTCCATCTCATCCAGGTTTTCTTTTTTTGTTGATATAAGTCACTTATAATAGTCTCTAATGATCTTTTGTATTTCTGCTATATCTGTTATAATATTGCTTGTTTCATTGTGACCTTGATTTATCTGGTTCCTTTCTCTTTTCACCCTAATTAGTCAAGCTAATGTTGTGTCATTTTTTTTAATCTTCTCATAGAACCAGCTTTTGGTTTAATTTCTTTTCCATATAGTTCATTCTTTATTTATGCTCAAATCTTCATTATTACTTTTCTGCTGGTATCTTTGTTGTTGTTATTTCAGTTCCTTGAGATGTGTTGTTCAGTTGTCAATTTGCCACCTTTCCATCTTTTTCTTTTTTTATTAATTAATTTATTAATTTATGTATATACATTCAGTCACATTGTTTAGCTTACAATGCAAACATTTCAATATGTGAACATTTCTCCCCAGTCCAGTTGATCAAAATATCTTCAATAGGTAACACCACACCTCCCCATCCCATCAATGCTCTGCCTCTGTATCCATTCTCCAAATGTCCTTCCCTAGGCCTCACTCCTCCACACACACCACATAATATGTACTGAGTATCTGCACCCTATGACTGAAAATGATTGACTAAAAGATATACAAACACAAGAGATGGGTTTGAATGCCTTTCCATCTTTTTCTTATGTGCACTAATTGCTGTGAATTTCTTATGACTTCTTTCCTTCTTTCCCATAGATTATGGAAGCTTGTACACTTGTTATCATTAGTTTCAGTGAATCTTTTAATTTCTGTCTTAATTTCTTCAGTGGTTGTGAAGCCATTCAGGAGTAGCCATTGAAACTATTGTTTAGTTTCAATATGTTTTTGTATTTTCGAGGGATTTTTCTGAAATTAATTTCCAGTTTAATTCCATCATGATTAGAAAGATGCTTGATGTAGTTTCTATGCCTTCAAATTTGTTAAGTCTTGTTTTTAGCACTATTTTGTGGTCAGTCTCTAGAAAGGTTCCATGCAGGGGCGAGAAAAATATATATTTTGTGATTTTGGGTGGAAAATTCTATAGATATCTGTCACATCCATCTCATTTATGGTATTGTTTATTTCCTGTATCTCGTTGTTTATATGTTGCCTGGATAATCTGTCTAAAGGAGACAGTGGGGTCCTGAGATCCCCAGTGATTAGTTTGTTGCAGTTTATCTCTATCTTTAAATCTAGCAGTCTTTCTTTCATGTATTTGGGTGCTTTCAGGTTGGGTGCATATAATTCAGATGTGTTATACCCTCTTGGTGAATTAACTCTTTTAGTACTATATAATGTCCTTTTTTTGACTCTTTTTACAGTTTTTCTGTTAAAGCCTATTTTGTCAAATATCAGTATTGCGACTCAAGCCTTTTTTTAAATTTCCATTTGCATGGAATATCTTTTTCCATTCATTTGTTTTCAATTTATATATGTCTTTATCCATGAGGTGCATTTCTTGTAGGTAGCAAATAGAGGGTTTTTGGGTTTTTTTATCCATCTATCCAGTCTTTGTCTTTTGATTGGAGAATTTAATCCATTAATGTTCAATGTTATTATCGATATTCGTAGATTTATTTGTTCCAGTCTTTTTTTAGTCTTTTGTTGTTGTTGTTGTTGTTTTTTGTTCTCTTATTTTGTCTATCTCTCTTTAGTTCTCCTTATATGGTACTCTGTTCAGCACTTGAAGAGCTGGTTTAGTATTGGTGAATTCTTTCAGTTTTTGTTTGAGAATTATTTTACACATTCTTCCAATTTGAAGGATAATTTTGCCAGGTATAGTATTCTTGAGTGAAATTGTTTTTCTTTCAGTATTTTGAATATGTGTTCCAATTCTTTTCTTGCCTGTATCATTTCAGTTGGGTGGTCTGATGTTAGCCTAATAGGGTAACCATTTTAAATGACTTGATGTTTCTCTCTTGCCATTTTTAGAATCTTATCTTTGTCTATAATTTTTATCATTCTGGCTATGATGTGTCATGTTGATTCTCTTTGGGGTCTTTTGTATTTCTTGGATCTGAATGTCTGGATGCTTTTCTAGATTTGGGAAGTTTTCTGCAAGTATTTCATGGAATAGATCTTCTATGTTCTTCTTCAATTCATTGCCTTCTGGAATACCTATTCTAATAGTGTTTAGTGCTTCCTGTTTGTTGTCCTTTTTTTTTCACTATTTTTTTTTTTTTTGGTTTTTAATCTAAATCAAAGATTTTGTCTTCCAGTTCAGAGATTCTCTCTCCTCTGTGGTCTAGTCTGGTATTAATACTTGAATTCCTGTATTACTGTCTTCATCTCTAGAAGATCTGATTGGTTCTTTTTATGTTGTCTATCTCTTTCTTCAAATCTTGGAAGGGTTTCCTCATCTCTGTCACCATGAATATTCTGAAATCTATTTCTGACATTCCTAAAAATTCTTTTGTGCTGTGTATGATTGAAGAAGAGTTGCTTTGTTTTATTGACTAAGAGCTGTTTCCTTGTTTTCCCATATTTCTTGTACCTCTGCACTTGTTTCTAGTCATCTAATAGCTTATACATTTCTTTCTAATTTTCTGGTATTGATTCTATAATGTCAGGGTGGAAGAAGACCTCTACTTCTCAGATATGTTCTTGGTAGAGGACCTTGTCTTCAAACAACTTTAAGTGTTTGTTTTTTTTTTTTTTTTTTTTTTTTTTTTGAGAGGTTTTTGCTATTAGGGTGCGTGCTCTCGCCAGAAAGACAGAGAGAGACAGAGAGATGGAAAGCGAGAAATCACCCCCCAGGGGGGATAGCCATGCCTCAATCCGTTCTCCTCCATTCTCCTCTCAGGATCTTGGGCATGCACACACACACACACTCGGCATGAGTTTAAGCCAAAGGGTTCAGGACTCAAACCGCGTTCGGCTACATGGGATTTCAGTGACATAGCCATTACGCTAACTGCTGGTCCCAAGACAGCTTTAAGAGTTGATTCTTTTCCCAATCTCTAAGTAGCAGGTGCACTTGGGACTGAGCTGGAGAATTTCAAATGGGGAAGGAGTAGAAGTCACATAGTGTGTGTGATTCAGTAAATCATGAACTCTCAAAATATTCTTGGATGGGTAGAAGACAATTAGAGGTCTGAGGCAGTTTTTCTGCCTTAGTTGGTCTCCCTGGCTGCTGCTGCTCCCTGCTCTGCAGTGTAGGCTCTAGGGGGGGTAATGGGAGTGAAGAGAAGTGAGAGGAGTCAGTCAGGGAAGCACCTAGGGCAATTAGAATGCAGTGGGATGTCTGAGGTGGTTTCTGCCTCAGTTGGTCTCACTGACTGCCACTGATTCCTGCTCTGCAGCACAGGTTCTGGGGATAATGGAGGCAAAGTGGGAGGAACCAGTCTGGGATGGACCTGGGACAGTTGGAAGGCAATGGGAGGTCTGAAGTGGTCTCCTCCCTCAGTTGGTTTCCTTGAGGTCTACTGCTTCCTGCTCTGTAGTGAAGGCTCCAGGACTAATGATGAAGGGGAGACCAGATTTTTTTTTTTAAAGAGGTTTTTGCCTTAGGGTGTGTGCACTTGTTAGAGAGAGACTGAGATAGTGAGAGGGAAAGTGAAAAATCACTCCCCAGGGGTGATGGCCATGCCACAGTCACTTTTCCATTCTCCTCCTGGGATGTTGGGCCTGATTTTCAAGTCACTGGGTCTGGGAGTTGAACCGTAGTTGGCCATGTGGGAGTGCGGCAACATAACTGCTATGCCATCTGCTGGCCTGACAAGACCAGGTATCATTGAGGTGGTGACTTTGCACACTAAATTAAATTTACAGATATATTTTTAGATGAAAAATACCAATAACTTTTAATGGAAATAAGCTTCAGTTACTTGTTTAGGAAGAATGTGACTTATAGTTATTATTATTATTATTATTATTATTATTATTATTTCTGTGTATTTTCCTTCTTTCTGGGTACTCTTCTTCATTAAAATGTGAAGTGTCTCCATCTTCTGCTGATTTACATCTTCCTACAGCCAAATAAATCACTCAAATAACATATGAGGATGTCTTTATAAAGTTAATGGAAAGTGTATATCATTAAAAACCTATGTGTGGATTTCAAAATTGTTTGCACTAAGATAAATTTTTTCCATGATCTTTTGGAAGTACCCTTGTATATTACTTGGCAAGTATGAGTTGAACAACAAGCTTTTTCATGTATACATCAGGCTAATTCATTACAGAATAATTGATTGAATGGGCTAGTCAGATAGGGCAGCACAGATCACATTTTCAGTCACGTTATGTTGTACTCTTGAAACTGAGCATTAATGACCTATCTAGTGATTTTTATACCCACATTTTAAATGGTGTCTTGCTATTATGTTTTAGTTGTCTATTTTTACGTAAATTCCTTCTCACTGTTAGCCTTTGTTATTCATAAATGTGAAAACATAGCTTCTGTTGATCTGGAGATGCTTTTCATATATTTTATTCTTATAGCCACAGTGTGATTTAGGGTCATAGAAGCAGTAATTATATTTCAAGCAAAACTTAAAAGTGGCTATGCTAATATTATCTTTGATAACCTTCTCTATAGTCTCTCTTATTATAAAGCAGGGGTCAGTTTTGTGCTCACAATTCTAAGAATTCTTATTTATTGCAGCCTTATGTAAATCCCATTAGAAAAAGAAATCCCAATTGTGATTTTATGAATTTATTGCTATTTATATTTGTTTCTCTTCCCGTTTTTAGTACCATTAAACTCTATAAAATTGCTTTCTAGTTACCATGCCATTCAGCATTTGCTTTTGCTTTTTTTTTTTTTTTTGCTGTTGTATAGTATATACTATAAGCAGAGAAATCTCTGACCAACAAATACTTACTTGTGATGATGATAATGATTGTGATGATGATGTTTTGACAGACAAGAAATCACTTCTCCAGTACCCGGGAAGAGATGGAAGAACTTAAGAAAAGGATGAAAGAAGCTCCTCAGACATGCAAACTTCCAGGACAGCCAACCATTGAAGGCTATCTCTATACACAAGAGAAATGTATGTGTGAATACAGGGGTATTCACTTGGTTTCATTCAGCTACCACCTACTGCCACTTGAGCATACTAAACTCTGGATACCCATAATGTTCATAGTTTCCTGATACCTACAGCTCCTTGGAACACAGACATGGACTACTGAATATAAAAAGGGAAATTGAGGGAAGTTATGGATTTGTCTTACAAAGGATTTGTGGTGATAACATTTAAGGTTTTTCTGAGATTCAAATGGAGATTGTTAATCCTTCTGATGACACTTTAACTGATGCAAAAAGGGAGGTAGGTGCAAAGAGTCAGAAAAATAATACTTATTTTGTGCAAGTGCTTTAAAAACACCATCTCATTTAATTTTTGAAATCACCTTATGTCCAGTTTACAAAAGAAATCAATAAGGCTCATAGAAGTCACCATTTAAAATTGCTCAGTTAACAAGCCTAAGGTTAAAATTAGGCCCGTGAGATGCCAAAAGGTATGCTCCTACCACTATAATTTATACCATCAGATGAATTACATGTCGTTCTTACAGAACTTAATGACCATCATGATGTCAGTATTTGTTATTCATTACTAACCTAGGAAAATGGGTTAACTTATCTAGTCACTGAAGACTCAAGCTTTCTTATCTCCTAAATGACATTATGCAAACCGGTAAGTGGTATTTGATTTTCTTTTTGAATTAAAGTCCAATACCCTGAAGCCTATAATCTCAGTCCCTGCCCAGAGTTATTCTGTCTGAGGAGTAGGCAGAAGAAATGTACCTAGAGGTTATTGGTGGCAAAAAGTCAACACAATTAACAAGAATGGAACATCAGCAGTGATATTATCAAGTTTTTCTCCCATTAGAGCAGTTAACTTTTTTCTTTTGAGAGATTTTTGCCATAGGGTGTGTGCATTCACCAGAAAGACAGAGAGAAACAGAGAGACAGAAAGTGAGAAATCACCCCCCAGAGGGAATGGCAATGCTGCAATCCCTTCTCTTCCATTCTCTTGGGATTATGGGCATGCACGCACACACACCCAGTGTGAGTTTTAAGCTGCCGGGTCAGGGACTCGAACCATAGTTGACTATGTGAAAGTCCAGCAATGTAACCATTACACCATCTGCTGATCTCAGAAGAATCAACTTTGATAATTTTAAAATATATGATCTATTTGTCAGGTTCATCTCTTTAACTCTGCATCTCATTCTCAGTGCTAACGAATTTTAGGCTAAATAATTCTTTATTTTGGGGGTAGTCCTGTATATTATAATTTGTTTATCAGCATCCCTGGCTTCACCTCACTTTATGTTAATAGCACTCCCTAGGTGTGATAACCTAAAATGTCTCCAGGCATTGCCAAATGTCTTTTTGGAGGCAAAATTGCCCCTCTTTGAAAACCACTTCTGTGTGCTGTATGATCCTTCCATGCCCCAGTTTTCTAATTCATCAAATGGATATGATATTGCTACTCAGTGGAATGTATGATTACTGAGCATCATTTCTGTCAGACACTATGCAAAGTGGCGGGATGGGGTGGGGAAAATGAATTGATTGTTCATTTTGTTCTTAAGAGTTGACATTCTGATGGGAGAGATAAACAAATATGTGAATAATTATAATGAACTGTATGTAGCACTTCATTTGGAACATATATCTAAGAGGAAGTGATGTTTAAGAAAGAACTTGAATGATGAATGGGCATTTGACAGGTAAAGAGAAGGGGGAAGAGAATTCTAGGTATATAGCATTGCATAAGTAAAAACAGGGGTGTGAGAAGACAGTTTATTTGTAGGGTCCTGGTTTACCAAGAATAGTCCTGATTCATATCTGTTATCCTGATGTGATTTTTAATACTGCCCATTCTCTTTTAACTATCTATTAGATTTGGATTATGCATTTTATGGGAATTGAAAATAATTCAGTAAGATAGTAATATAGAGATGAGTGTACCAAGACACAAAGCTCAAAAGAAAAATTTTGATCACATTATGAGGGGGCTTTATAAATAGTCTAAGGAGTTTGGGGATAGTGGAAAAGCTATGGGTGGATTATAACATGGGGAATCACTTAAATATGTTTTAAAAATATTTCTCTAGCAAAGAGTAGAGAATGGACTAGAAATGAGTGATCAGAGACGGGTAAACCAGAGAGAAGGCAACTGAAATAATTAATTGAAGAAATTATTAGTTTTTGTACTTTTGACATATTTCATAAAACATTTAAGTAAGACAGTAATAAGTTCCTTAGTATATTCAGTGTTCAAATGGATGGAAATAAGAAAGCTAAACAAGAGATACATAGGGGAATGGAAGAGGAAAAACCCGAAGGTCAATAAAATCAAATAGGTTACAGGGAAGGAGTAATAATAGCATAAATTTCTAGCCTCAGGGATATATATTGATATCCTTCATAGAAAACATGGCAGGGAGAGTAGGTTTGGAGCAAGCCAGGTGCAGATATGGAAAGCAGTTGGTGAAGGTTAGGATCTTCATATACATAGTAGGTCAGTGACTATGTAAGCTCAGAGTTGGATCTGAAGTTTCTCAAGAACAACCTATAGCCAGTTTCCATCTTAGGTGTGGACCGACTATATAGCTAAAATATTCATTCTGTCAGTTCACTTTTGCCTCTTTTTGTAGGGGCTTTGGGAATATCTTGGGTGAAATACTATTGCCGGTATGAGAAACAGACCAAAATGCTTACCATGACACCGATGGAGCAGAAGCCAGGTGCTAAGCAGGTCAGTTCTTGTTCAAATCACATTTTTTGAGATGCATTTGTGACTATATCTCAATAAGAGTGCATGTTGATTGTCAAATAACCAAGTGCATTACTGCCATATGAAGCCACAACTTCATATGTTCTCCTTGACCTTTGTTTGCACTGGGCCAAATACCACTCAGTTGAGTGAATAATCTCTCTGTTAATTATCTCAGGCCTTCTGAAAGTATCTACACTCTGTCAGACTATTTATTATTGTAAGTGCCTGTCACATTATACAAAGAAAATGTGCAAAATTATGGATAAATTTCTTTTAAGAAGACTATACTATAGGCTTTTATTTTTTTTAGGTTTTTACCATAGGGTGCATGCAATCGCTAGACAGAGACACAGAGAGAGAGACAGTGAGAAGGAAAGTGAGAAGACACCCCTCAGGAGAGATGACCATGCTGCAATGCCTTCTCTTGTATTTTCCTCCTGAGATTTTGGGCATGCACACACACGTGCCTGGCATGATTTTCAAGCCATCAGGTCCGGGACTCAAACCATGGTCAGCCATGTGGGAGTAAAGCACCTTAACAACCCCACCACATTCTGGCCCCCAAAATAGGACTTTTTAATGTAGCAAAGTTTTAAAATATGAATTTCCAAAATTGCTTTTTTGCCTGATGGTTGTATAAACTATACCCACATTTTGTATAATATTCAAATATCTTTAAGTAGTTAATATATCTGATTTTGTTAAACAGTGAGAAGATGATTTACTTACCTGAAATAACCTGAATATTTAATATATACACCACCCTCCCCCCCACACACACAGGTTTCTTAAGATAGAAGCTGATTGTTAGATTAATTGTATTCTAAAAATAGTTTAGTGTGCCTCTTTTCTTCATGAATTGATTCTCAAGGTCTTAGTGCATGATTTTAAAATATTTCTGTTCTTCTCTTCACAAATCGTTTGTTGAACGTACTTCATTATTTACTTGTTAGAACTGAAAATAGTACATGAATTTAGGAATTTGGAGAAAAACTGGGCTAATTTCTCTTCATTCCTGGTACTTTCCATGGAAGATCTCTTTATGTGGTTTGTTCACATGAAACTAGAAAGAACTGAGATTTAGCTGCAGACTGTTATAAATGGTATTTTTGGTTTGTTTGTTTTGGTCTTTAACCCCAAGATTTGCAATTTTTGCCTCGAATGTGAGTGGCAGATGAGATAGACCTTTAGTGAAATGTACCAAACAGGACTTCTAAAATCTCCATCCATGTTCCTATCATAGGCCAGTTATTCATTTATGCATCCAAAACCCTCCTAAATTTCCAGCTAGCCACTTGCCAAAGCACTTTTCACTGTGGTTCCTATAAATTCATCTTGTGCTGCAGCACAGAATTTGTTCCAAGTCAGTCTGAACTTAGCCAATGTATATGACTGACAAGTGATTATGAGAAAAAAAATGGCCTGCAATTGTTTCCCTTTATATTGGATTGTTGGAAAAGTTAAGTGTATTATTCTATGTTTTTATATGCAAAAATGCATCATGACTTTCCAAACAACTATGTATATATAACTTTCCAAATCGTGGATGTTAAAACTCCTCTTATTGGTGATTTCTCACTGTCCTTCTCTCTGTGTCTCTCTCTTCTCCAGTGAGCACATGCACCCTATGACAAACACCTAAAAAAAAAAAAAAACTCAAATAGGGTATATTAGAATTAGAATTCAGTAAAAACTTAACAGTGTAATAAGCTTGTTAAAAGCAAATAGAGTAAGAATTTATGCTTCACATAGCTAATATATTTTCTTTGTAGACTCCCCCCTCATACCTACCCCATACCATCCCAGCCTCCTTCCCAAAAAGGCTTTAAGATCTACTTTTTCTTCTCCATGTTTTGAAACATCACAAAAGTAAACTTCTGTATGGATGTTTTAAATTTCTGTTTTGCTGGGCATTATTTAGTTTCTATAATATGAAAAATCATGTTCTTCTGTCCTGGAATTTTCTGGAATTATTTAATCTAAAGTTTCCTCCCCTCTGTATTCTTTTTTCTCTCTGTTGGAACTCTTGAATGAGTTATCTAGTAAAACAAACAAACAAACAAACAAAAACAAGCAATAAAACAAACAAGCAATAAAACACTCCTCATAGTATTGTCACTTAGGACTTTTCTCAGTGGTGCTTATTGTAAAGCTTAAGAGAGTCAGCAGACACCACTCTGCTACCTTCCTAGAAGATGAAAACTAGTCTTCCTTTTAATTTTTCTTTCCCTCTTGCCTTTTCATTGATTGGCTGCTCACAAAACTACAATGGTACCAGCCTAAGAAGTTTTAATCTGGGGTTCCTTATGGAATGGAAAGAGGAACTTGGTCCCCAATTTAGAAGGTGAGGGAAGTGGAAATAGTTACTTGAATTTCCCCAAATTGATGTTGGAAGTGATTTATTCTTGTCAGTTCTCTAACACAGTTCCTGGTATTAGAGTAGGTGTTCGAAATATAAGTAATACAAGTAAAGGATCCTATAATAAAAATAGCACCATAAAAGTCACTCTTTCCTGAATGCCTGGTGTGTGCCAGGCACTGAGCTAGACATTCTGTCTTGTGCTACATTTCCCTTTTTTTTTAAAAAAAAAAAAAAAAAAAAAAAGAGAAAGATTTTTGCTATAGGACATGTGCGCTCACCAGAGAAAAACAAAGAGATAGAAAACGAGAAATGACCCCCTAGGAGGATGGCTATGCTGCAGTCTCTTCTCCATTCTTCTCTCTGGATTTTGGGTGCACACATACATGAGCCCACCTGTATTTTAAGCTGCTGGGTCCAGGACTCGAAATGTGGTTGACTGCATGGGAGTCCAGCAACATAACCATTATGCCATCTGCTGGCATCCTCATTTCCTTCTTAAGCAGCACTGTACAGTCAGTGTTATGAGCCAAATTTGAAGATGGAGGAAATGGTCCTCTTTTTGATCATGGCCCTGACCGGTATCCCCCACTAGTTCACTCTGTCAACTCTCATTTATATTGTACTGTTCACTTTACCCATCACCTTCTAAATAGTATTCTATTCGATTCTCATCTTTAGGAAGTTGTGGTAAGAAGAAAGAGAAAGAGTACTGCATTTTAAATCTCAAGAACTGGATTTAAGTCATAGCCCTGTGGTCTAGTAGCATTTTGACCTTGGTAAATTACTTAATATTGCTCAGTCTCAGTTTCCTCATCAGAAAAGTGGTAAGAATGATAATTTAGTTCATTTGTTGTGTGCTAACTCTTTGATAGGTACTAGAGATACACAGATAAAATACTGTCCATGGCCTTGGGAAGTTTTCACTCAAGTGAGGAAGTCAGACTTTGAAACAGGAAATTTTAATGTAATGTACAAAGCATGTAGTGGGCAATGTATGGAGTTAGGGTGGAATTTGGAGGGGCTGGAAGCTGAATTGCAGTTTGTAGAACAAGTAAGAGTTTAGCTAAGTAAAAAATATAGACCAGGGGCCAGCAGGTGGCATGGTGTTCAAAGTGTTGGACTCCGTCATGGACAATTGTGGTTCAAGTCCCAGACCCAGCAGACTGAAAATCACACTGGGCATGTCTGTGTGCATGCCCCAAATCCTGAGGGAATGGAGGAAAAGAGATTATGGCATGGCCATCCCCCTGAGGGGTGATTTCTCACTTTTCCTCTTATTATTTCTGTTTCTCTCTGGTGAGTGTACACAGCCTATGGCATAATAGATGAATAACAAATAAATAAATAAATTGAACATAGATCAAGTCATTTGAGTGGAGGGAACAGTATGTGCAAAGTCATATAATCATCGTTTATTTGTATGAAATAAGAGTACTTTTATATAGATCAGGCATAAAACAGATAAAAAGTGTCTGGAGATGACTACAGAGTGGTGGGCAAGGCCTTGGCCCCTGAGCTGTGATGCCATTGAAGCTAAGGGACTTGAGAGTATAAAGAGGGAGAATGAGTACATAACTCTGTGTATCATTCTTTTATTGAAAGACTAACGTGACATTCCAAGCGTTGGGCTAGGGAAGGCATATTGATTGATCAATTTATTGAGTTTGATAGTTCAGGAATAGCAAAAAGATTGGCATACAAAGAGTTAAGCGTATGAATGAGCGAGAAGTATCATGTGTGATTAGGCCTATGGGCTGGTTTGGATGGCATAGTACCTAGGCATAGACTTGGCACTAAAGGAAATGTTTCTGAATTTGAGATAGCAATATGGTAATGTTATTCATATTTAATAGATTGTGAAGTTAAGACTAAAAGAGGGAAGATGATTTGCACAGGGTCACATAGCTAGAAAATGGCATAACTGAGACAACACTCCAGATGTTAAGCTTCTTAGTTTATTGCTAATTCCACTATAAAATCAACTCAGGTGACTTTGAGTAGGGCATTTTACTTCTCTGAGTTTCACTTCCCTCTAAGAGTTGTTGTGAGGAGAGTTGGCTTAAAAATGTTTAGTATAGGGACCAGCAGTTAGTGTAATGGCTATGTTGCAGGACTCCTGTGTAGTCCTGGTTCGAGTCCCGGACCCGGTGGCTTAAACTTATGCTGGGCGCGTTTGCATGCATGCCCAAGATCCCAAGAGGAGAATGCAAGAGAAGGGATTGCAGCATGGCCATCCCCCCTGGGGGGTGATTTCTCGCTTTCTGTCTCTCTGTCTCTCTCTGTCTTTCTGGCGAGCACACGCGCCCTATAGCAAAAACCTCTCAAGAAAATGTTTAGAATATGTGGCACATATTAGGGGATATATGAACAGTACTTCTGTTTCCTATACCATTATTGTCTCTCTAGAGCTAATAGAGGGAAACTGAACAATGGGAGACTGGGGAATTTTAGTTAATAGGTTTCAATGGCTTTAAGTGACCACAAAAGTAACCTGAACCACACTATCCCGCAAATATGAAATATCAAATGCCACCTGACTAATACAAAAATTTTACTTATTTTCCCTACTCATACCCTACCTTTGGAGGGATTACTTTTGTGATTCCTGTTTTCCTCAGGAGTCTGGAAATGGGGAACAGGAATGTTTGTCTCCCCTCTTTATCTGCCACTTTAATGGAAGCTTTCTTCTCAACTTTCATCTGACTTAGTAAGGATGGTTTCAAAAAATGACTTACCCTGTTGCAACCTCCCTACCTGGAGGCCTCATGAAAATTTAATTATATATACTTAATGCCATTTAGATAGTCCATTGCTCCTATAGTCCCCCATAGAGGATATGTATTAAGCTTACTATTTAATCTCTATGCTTGGAAAAGAGTACTGGGTTACCCTGAGCACTTTCTACTGGAAGGAGAAACCATCTGGCATCTTGCTGCAACTACCATTTCAAGGGACGGGGTTCTCAGTGAGTCTACACATTGCTTGTGCTGCTTTGACAGAAGCCTTCCAAGTGACACTAAGGACACTGAAGGAGGCAGAAGAAGCTTCTGTGCATTTTTTTTTTTCCAAATTGCCTGTTAATTCTTCTCTCATATCAGGGACCTTTGGATTTAACCCTGAAGTACTGTGTGAGGAGGAAGACGGAATCTATTGACAAGAGGTTCTGTTTTGATATAGAAACTAATGAAAGGTAAGATATGCTGGTGTGAATTGTCAATGTTCCCATGTGCCAGATGCTGAGCCTGGGTAGGTTTTTATTTTCCTCTTTTATTTCTTATTAATGAAGATGACCAAATCTACTCAAGACATTGTTGTCTTGACTCTTCTGGCTGCTTTTCACATAAGAACATGATGCAGGGAAACATTAAGCAACCTAGGTCACACAGCTAGTAAACAGTAGAGGCAGTATCCAAATTTAGGCAATCTAGTCTCCAAGCCCATACTCTTAACCACTGCACTCTGCTGCCAACATGCTGTCTGTGTCTTTTTGTTCCCGATTGGTGACTGAAACCTCAGGAAATTCAAAGGCTTTATCTAATTTCATAAAGATAATTAGCAGGGGAAGTTAATACATTTTCTACTTTGTCATCCTGTTCTTAACAATATTGTTTATATTTGACATTCTGTAGTACCCAAGAATCTCCAAATGCTTCCTGAATACTCACTTATTTATTCTTTCAGCTTTCTATATAAGGTGAAGAGAGGATAACCAACAGCATTTCTTTCATCTTCCCAGACAGGGAAGCTGATTTTCAGAAGTTTAATAGCATATTTGGTCTGCAGTGCTTGCTCATGTGTCTGTCGCCATTTTCTTGCTCTCTTTCCTTCTGGCTTTGGGATTCAGCTGGGTATGTGTCTGTACAAAGATTACTAGACTTTTTATCCCCCTGAAGTATATTAAAAAATATGGGTGTTTCTTAGAGTACGGTCACTTGCCAAGAATCCAATGCCCACAGCGGAGTCCAGGTTTTCAGTTGATTCTAACTTAAAGGTCATTTGGAAATTTTCTACTTCAGAGGTTTTTTAAAAATTTATTTATTTATTATTTTTATAAAAGATATTTTATATACATTTTAATTACCATTTTTATACATAGAGATCATACATATATCTTAATGGATACATAAATTTGATTGTATAAATATACCATAATATTGACTAATGATAATGATTAATGAGTCAATATTGGTAAATATTAGTTAATATTAATAACTATCAATAATATCACTGAGTAATAGCCATTTATAATTTGTATTTTGTATATTTTATTGATTCTCAAAGAATCTTAACTAATCTAAATACTTTCAATAACAAGAGGTGTTTTAAGGAAGTAAAAGATGGAAGAACAGGTAGAACAGAAATCCCATGATATCAATACTGGAAAAGACCTCTTAAATCCTGTGTTCCAACATTCTTACAGTTGAAGAAATGGAGGTGCAGGGAGGTCCAGTAAGTTACCCAAAGCCTCTGAGCTTTCTTGTTTTTGTTGTTATTATTTTGTCTAGAAAAGGTTTCATCATAGAAGGAGATAGAGAAATACAGTTCTCATAATGGTGAATGTAGCTAGGGAATACAAAGAGACTTTATGCCTTCAATAGCATAGTCAGTCCCAAATTTACAATTTAATTGTGAAGTTCTAAAAAGACCATCAAGAGTACACCAGTGTGGGATATCTCTGGATATAGGTAGAGTCTTACTGCTGCTATAACGAAATACCTGTAACTGAGTAACAACATATAATAAACAACAGAAATTTACTTTGTGCAGTTCTGGAGCCTAGGATTTTAAGATAAAGGTGGTTATAGGTTCAGTGTGTGGTGAGGGCCTAATCTGTGCTTCCAAGATGGTGGCTTGTTGCTGCATCCTCCAGAGAGTACATTGTGTCCTCACATGCTGGAAGAGATGGAAGGGAATGAGCCCTTTCCCTTATAAGGGCTCTTATAAGGGGGTTCTACTCTCATGGCTTAATTACTTTGTAAAGGCCTCACATTTTACTACTGTCACACTAGTAATTAGTCATTGGAAAAGTTATGACATATTATTCTGTGCAAAAATGTGTCATGACTTTCCCAATGACCCAGTAAGTTTCAACGCATGAATTTGGGAGTGGTAGGGTAGTCAGACCATACATATCAGGTAGGCTGTGAGTAAATAGAATAAAATTGGGCTTGAAAACATTTCCCATACAGAGTAGGCCTTATAGTATAGTGGATAAGCATATGGGTGCACGGGATTCCTCATGGTTCCTGCGAACTAGTTATTTCAGGGCACAAGAGAAATGAAGATTTTCTACTGATAATTCAGCCTCCAGCAGACAACCTAGTGTGGCAGGAGAGGTGAGGCCTTCCTTCAGAAGGAGATTCCTAGCTCCTGCGAACCAGTTATTTCAGGGGACAAGAGAAATGAAGATTTTCTACTGATAATTCAGCCTCCAGCAGACAAGCTAGCGTGATAGGGAGCCCCTCTGGCCTTCTATCTCTGTCTCTGTGTCTCTGTCTCTGTCTCTCTCTACTTCTGTCTTCTCATTTTTTTGTAATTTTTCCTTGTTACTATTTTTTTAAAGGTAAAGTTTTTCTCTTGCTCTCAGCTCCACCTTTTGTTTTGTTAATAATCCCCTCTGATCCTCGCACTCAGGCAGGAGAGGTGAGGCCTTCCTTCAGAAGAAGATTCCTCATGGCTCCTGCAAACTACGCACTGCACAGTTTTCTATTTTTTTGTTTGTTTTTAAGGAAAAACAATAATTACAATTTTTTTCTTTTTTTTCCCGTCTTTTTTTCTCTTTCTTTGTTGTTGTTTCTCTCTCTCTTTTTTATTTTCTTTTTTCTTGTATCTCCACTCTTCAATATTCATTTAATGTGTTTCTGATGGATCTAAGCACTGTAGCTAAACATCAAAATACTATTAGGGTTAACATATTCTTCAATATCTACTGAATCTGCTGCACCAGAGATCGTAACAGAACGGCAAAGAGATTCCAGATCACCTCTTTCTGCTTGCTCTTGAACATTCATATTGAACTAAAAGAATTAGAAAGAAACACCATCCATCAGATGACAAGAAATCACCACAGGACCACAAGAAATATGGGGAAGCAAGAAAATACCTCTCCTCCAAGGGAACGGAATAATCTCTCTCCATCCACAAGAAGTTCAATGCAAATCATGGAAATGTCTGATAAAGAATTTAGAGTATTCATAATGGCAAAGCTAACTGAGATGGAAGAGAAGAGAGACAATGAACTGCTAAAGAGAAAGGAGAAAGAAGTTGACGAGTTCCAGGAGATGAGGAAATTCTTGCAAGATCTAAAAGAGGAATTACACGCTTTACAAAAGAGTCAAACGGAGCTGTTAGAAATGAAGTCTATAATACAGGAAATCAAAATCTCCCTTGAAAGTATTAAAAGCAGACTACATCATACAGAAAATAGAATCTCAGACATAGAAGAAAAAATTGCTAGCCTAGAAAAATCCACCATGAAGACTGAGAAAATTGCCCCAAAATTTGAGAATAATATACGAGAAGTACTAGATACCATCAAATGTCCAAACATCCGGATAATTGGCATTCCAGAAGGTGAAGAGACCCATAAGGGCACTGATAATCTATTCCATGAAATCCTACAAGAAAACTTTCCAAAGCTAGAGAGGCATTCAAAGATCCAGTCCCAAGAAATACAAAGGACCCCAAATAGAATCAACCCAAGAAGATCTTCTCCAAGACACATTATAGCCAGGTTGACCAAAACCACAGACAAAGACAAGATACTAAGATTGACAAGAGAAAAACATCAAGTTACCTACAAAGGACATCCCATCAGGCTAACAGCAGATCTCTCATCGGAAACAATACAAGCAAGGAAAGAATGGGAAAATATATTCAAAGTGTTAAGAGAAAAGCAATTTCAGCCAAGAATACTGTACCCAGCAAGATTATCTTTCATATGGGAAGAAAAGACAAGAACATTCTCAGATAAACAAAACCTGAAAGAATTTACCAGCACCAGACCAGACCTCCAAGAAGTTCTCAAGGGTGTGCTATATCAGGAAAATTAAATACAGACACATGGAAATAAGAGTTCAAAAACTAGGGAACCAGCAGTTGGCGTAATGGCTATATCGCTGGACTCCCATGTAGTCGACCGCGGTTCGCGTCTCGGACCCGGTGGCTTACAACTCACGCCGGGCGCGTGTGCGTGCGTGCCCAAGATCCCGAGAGGAGAATGGAGGAGAAGGGATTGTGGCGTGACCATCCCCCCTGGGGGGTGATTTCTCGCTTTCTGTCTCTATGTCTCTCTCTGTCTGTCTGGCGAGCGCACGCGCCCTATAGCGTAAAACCTCTCCAAAAAAAAAAAAAAAAAAAAAAAAACAAAAAAAAAAAAAAAAAAAAAAAAACTAAGAAAGCGGCCAACTTAATCGTAGGGACAAGTCTGAAGTTGAATATTACATCCCAGAATTTAATTGGGAAAATTGAACCAGGTCAGAAGATAAAGTACATGAGACTGATAGGTTCATGCACCTACCATTTGAACAGAATCCTAACCTGTTTCCTGGCTTTAAGAAAAGTTCCTTAGCATTTCTATGATTTAAGTTAAAACTGGTTTTCTTTTTTTTTTTTTTTTTGAGAGGTTTTTGCTATAGGGCGCGTGCGCTCGCCAGACAAACAGAGAGAGACATAGAGACAGAAAGCGAGAAATCATCCCCCAGGGGGGATGGTCATGCCGCAATCACTTCTCCTCCATTCTCTTCTCAGGATCTTGGGCATGCACGCACACGCGCCCGGCGTGAGTTTTAAGCCACTGGGTCCGGGACGCGAACTGCGGTCGACTACGTGGGAGTCCAGCGACATAGCCATTACGCTAACTGCTGGTTCCCAAAACTGGTTTTCTTAATAATACCATGTGAACCTTCCATTGAATGTAGATAGATTATTTAAGAAATTGTGTGATCAATACAATGTGGGTGGGAAAGGAATGGAAGACAATTGTAGACACTGGAGATAGTGTGAGAAGAGGGTGGGAAAGGGCAGAGGATCAGAAAGAGGGGTAAAAAAATTCTAGGAACTAGAAATGGAAAATTTTTGATAATAATATGCATGATTAAGTCACTATGTAGTATATTCTGGATGGGAAATCATTTTTTGTATGCTGTGATGATGCTTAGAGAAAGAATGTAAATTAAGTTACAGAAAAAAAAGTTTCGGAAAAAAAATCTATTTGATGACCGCAGTAAGATATATAGCCCCAGGTAGGTGCTACTTTATAGGATGCCTAAAGTTAGACTTGTGTTAATGGAAATATATATATCAGCTGTGTTTGCTATGAAAATATTTAGGTTAATTAAGATCTTTAGTAATTCAATAAAAAGTGGGAGAAAAACAGTATAGAAAGTAAACATAGATACCAGAGACAGTGTGGGAAGAGAGTGGGAGATGGCAGAGGGTAAGAGATAGGGAATCAAGGATGGGGGAAAAAAAGCAAAACATACAGGAAACAAGAAATGGGAAATTATTTGTTGACAATAACATGTATGTTGATATGCTTGATTGAGACAAAAATAAATAAATAAATAAATAATCAAAATAGTAAAAAAAAAAAGACTGTCCAACAATTTTATATGTTGCTGGTGAGAGTGTAAATTGGTAGGACCTTTCTAGAAAGCAATTTTACATTATATGATTTGATTTATTAATTCCATTTTGGAATTTATTATAAGGAAATATTAAGAGATGCAAAGATATTTGTACAGAGATGCTCACCATATTAATTGGTGTAATGGTGGTAATTAGAAAAAAATATATAAATATCCACCAGAAGATTGGCTAAATAAATATATTGCATCCATTTAAAAAAAAAATATGGGTGCACGACCAGCAGGTGGTGTGGTGCTTAAGGCACTAGATTCCCACATGGTCAACTGTGGTTTGAGTTCCAGACCTGGTGACTTAGAAATCACACTGGATGCATATTTGTGCATGCCCAAAATCTCAGCGGGAGAAGAGATTGTGTTGCCACACCCCCTGGGGTGATTTTTCACTTTTCCTCTGTCTCTCTCTGGTAAATTGCATGAGCCCTATGGCAAAAACCTTAAAGTGGGGGGGCAGCAGATAGCATAGTGGTTACGTGCCTGGAATCCACATGGCTGACTGTGGTTGGAGTCCCAGACCTGGTGGTTTGAAACTCATGCTGGGCGCATGTACATGCGTGCCCAGGATCCTGGGAGGAGAAGGGATTGCGGCATGCCCATCCCTTCTGGGGGGGGGGGGATGATATTTCACTTTCCCTCTCACTGTCTCTGTCTCTCTTCAGGGGGCACATGTGCCCTGAGGCAAAAAAAAACTCTAAAAAAAAAAAAAAAAAAAAGAATATGGCTGCTAGACCAGACTTCCTGTGTTTAAATCTTGTCTCTACTACTTTAACTGCTATGTAACCTTGGATAACGTCTCTGTACCTCAGTTTTAGATTTCTCTTTTGTGAAATAGGGATTAGTATAGCAACTACTATAGGCTCGTTGATTGGATTAAATTAGTTAATGCCTGTAAAATACTTAAAACTGAACCTGGCACCTAGTAAATAGTAGTTGTTGTTATTAGTCATTTAATTGCTTGTCAGCCAAAAGGCCTCCTCCTCATTGCTCAGCCAGCCTGCATGTTGCTGAATTCTTTCCAACTGTAAACACTTCTTGGACATCCTAGGTGGTAAAAGCGGCAAAGTCATTTTGTGCCTATGATGTACATTCTCACTGCTAGAGCCTAGACCGAGTGACTAGCTTCCAAGATAGGGAGGCAGAGAGAGCCTCAGATTGGTCTTAGCTCAGTGAAGCTAATTTAGGTGTGTACTGTGGTGAGGTATCTTGGCATTTTCCTTCCTCTCTCCTTGTCTGACCTTGGCATTAGGCCACCAAGACACCATTTCCCAGGGTTCCCAATGGTACTTTTCTCTAAATTGTCAGTGATTATTAATCTAAATTAAAGAGAAAGGTTGGAATTCTGTAGGTCTGTTACTACTCAGTGGGACATCTCCCAGGGCAGACAGGGATCTACCATTCTCTCACATGAAATTTCTGCTTTCAGCTTGTCATTTTTTTCCTCAGGCCAGGAGCCATCACTCTGCAGGCTCCTTCAGAAGCTAACAGAAGGCTATGGATGGAAGCCATGGATGGAAAAGAACCTGTAAGTTACTTCAGACATGGGGAAACTTTAGTAGCGTAGGCCAGTTTGTGAGTGCCCTCTAGTGGTATGAGTCTCCCTAAGATAAATGATAACATTCTTCAGACTCAGGTTTTAGAGCTGGGAGGAATTGTTAATTCTATATATCTCCAATAAGACAACTTGAGTTTCAGAGAGGATGAAGGACTTGTCTAGGATTACCTTCAGAGAGGGTATCAAATCGAAGCTTGGAATGCAGTTCTCTCAGCTCCTAGGTCCAGTGTTAGACTATGTAGCTAATGCCCACAAATTCCTAAAGAAAATTAAAGTCTTTTTTTTTCTTTAAATTTGCCAGATGGCAGATGCACTCATCAGAGAGAGAAAAAGAGAAAGCAAGAACAAGTGAGAGAAAGCATCCTCCTCCACACACACACCCGCCATGAAGTATGGTCATGCCACAGTCCCTTTACCTTTATTTCTCTTCCTTTGATTTCTTTTCCTTTTGGAATGTTGGGCATACATGCACACACACTTGGTGTGTTTCTCAAGTCACTGGGTCTGGGAATCAAACTGCCCAGTGAGCCAGGTTGTGGCCTTAACCATCATGCCACTGGCAGCCTACTTTTTAAAGTTATAATTTTAATACATGTTTATAAAGAGGGATGGAAAATAAGTACCTTGGCTGCAAATATACATTTAGTAAGATTTTATTCAGAATTATTCTGCCCTCCTTCTACCCCAAACTCAGCTTATTCTCTTTAAGGGTAGAGCAGGCAGATATGGCATTGCCATCCTGTATCCCAAGATATACCACTCCATTTAGCATACTGTTATGCAGGAAGACAAGCAGTCTCTTAAAGGGGTTAGAGATTATCATTGGGGGCAAATATGAACAGTTAGAAATCATGGGAACCAGCAGTTAGCGTAATGGCTATGTCGCTGGACTCCCACGTAGTCGACCGCGGTTCGCATCTCGGACCCGGTGGCTTACAACTCACGCCGGGCGCGTGTGCGTGCGTGCCCAAGATCCCGAGAGGAGAATGGAGGAGAAGGGATTGCGACGTGACCATCCCCCCCCTGGGGGGTGATTTCTCGCTTTCTGTCTCTATGTCTCTCTCTGTCTGTCTGGCGAGCGCACGCGCCCTATAGCAAAAAACCTCTCCAAAAAAAAAAAAAAAAAAAAAAAAGAAAAAGAAATCATTACAAATGTTGTACCACCCACCATGCCCCAGCTACTTAGCTTGCACTCTGCCTACTTACTCAGTACTGCCTCCCTCAACCCCCAACTCCATCTGGACCAGAGAGGTTGGGTAAGTCAGGGAAACATAGCTGCTGACTGAAAGGAGGTTCATCTGTCCCCACCAGGTACCTGCAACCACAGGTACCTGGGCTGCAGACACTGCCTGAAGCAGACCCTGCAGAGAGAAGAATCAGGTGGGACCATCAGGAGGTAGGAGGGAGTCTCCTGGATCTTACTATTTACATGGATTCTACTTGTGAAAGTAGAGGAACCAACCACCTGAAGCTGGTGAAACTCTGGAGGACTTCCCCCATAGTGCTCATTTTAGAGGAGAAAAGCAAGAGAAACTCCTCTGGAAATCTGAACCCCAGAAATTTCAGCATTCCCACCCACAGCATAACAAGGAAATCAGCATGGAACTAACACACAATGTAGGGAAATGCGAGAGCAAACAGGTTTAGGAATAAAAATAATTTGGAACTCCCACCTAAATCCAACCACAAGCTGGCAAGAGAACTACACCATCCTGCAAGCCGACCAGCAGGTGGAGCTTCATTTACAATCAAGTCTCCATAGCCCAGAGGGAGCAGAGGATGCAAAAGATGGCGAGCCAACAGAGACTATGGAATTTACTCACTACCTTCTGACTAGCAGGCAAGGCAGATCTCCACTCTCCCTCCTATCAGACTTGAGTACAAGGGAATGGTTACCTGCTACAACTGATGCCATTCATAGCACAGCTCTACTGGACCTCCTCTGACTGTCTCACATACAGGCTACACAAGCCCTGCTCTGATTTGGAAGGCATGGCTCGTCACCAGCTCTCCCTGAAGCACTTTGCCAAGGATGTACTTGGGACCTAGGACTATTCTTTCTTCCCAGCAATACAGAACATACTTCAAAAGTTAGGAATAAGTGAATACTTCAACTGGTACCTGAAAATCAACACAGAGACACAAGATATATGAGAAAACAGGGCCATATCTCTCTCCCAAAGAAACTCAATGACTCCTTACTAAAAATGGATAAAACACAAGAAATCACAAGAATGTCAGAAAAAGAATTCAGACTATTCATTATAATAAAACTCAGTAAAGTGCAAGAGAAAACAGACAATTGATTCTAGGAGTTAAGGGAGTCATTCCAGGACATGAAATAGGAATTCCAGAAAGAGATAGATATCCTAAAAACAGAACTTTTGAAGATTGATGCAATACAGGGGAACAGCAGTTAGTGTAATGGCTATGTCGCTGGACTCCCACGTTGTCGACTGCTCTTTGAGTCCCAGACCTGGTGGCTTAAACTCACACCAGGCATGTGTGCATGCATGCCCACGATCCCGAGAAGAGAATGGAGGAGAAGGGATTGTGGTGTGGCCATCCCCCCAGGGGGTGATTTTTTGCTTTCTATCTCTCTGTCTTTCTGGTGAGAGCATGCACCCTATTGCAAAAACCTCCCCCCCCAAAAAAATAAAAAGATTTATGCAATATAGGAAATCAAAATTTCCCTCAAGGGGCCAGCAGGTGATGTGGTGATTAAGGTGGCTGAATTCTTGCATGGCCCACTGTGGTTCAAGCATCAGTCCTGGTAGCTTGAAAATCACACTGAGTGTGTATGTGTGCATGTCCCAAATCTCAAGAGAATAGAGGAGAAGGTATTGTGCTGTAGCCATGTCCCTAGGGAGTGATTTCTCACTTTCCCTCTCTCTGTCTCTTCTCCAGCAAGCACACATGCCCTAGGCAAAAACCTAAAATAAATGAATAAATAAATAAATAAGCAACTTCTTCAAAAGTATTAACAGCAGGGAACCAGCAGTTAGCGTAATGGCTATGTCGCTGGACTCCCACGTAGTCGACCGCGGTTTGCGTCCGGACCCAGTGGCTTAAAACTCACGCCGGGCGCATGAGCATGCCTGCCCAAGATCCTGAGAGGAGAATGGAGGAGAAGGGATTGCGGCGTGGCCATCCCCCATGGGGGGTGATTTCTCACTTTCTGTCTCTATGTCTCTCTCTGTCTGGTGAGTGCACACGCCCTATAGTGAAAACCTCTCCAAAACAAAACAAAACAAAAAACGTATTAACAGCCGATTATACCACACAGAAGAAGAAAATCTTTGACCTTGAAGAATAAATGTTCGATTTAGTGCAAGTCACCAAGAAGAATGAAAACATTACCAAAATAAATAAAGACAACATACAGGAAATTCTATACATCATCCAGCAGCAAATTTTCATGTAATGGGTATTCCACAAGACAAAGAAATGGGTAAAGGCATAGAAAATCTCTTTCATGAAATACTGTCTGAAAACTTTTTAAATGTAGAGATATCTAGACACCCAGATCCAGGAAGTACAAAGACCACCAAATAGATCCAACATAAGAAGATCCTGCCCAAGGTACATCATAACCAAATTAGTAAAAATCAAAGGTAAAGACAGTATTCTAAAAATCTAAAGAGAGCGAGATCAACTTACTTATAAAGATTACCCTAGTAGACTAACTTCAGACCTCTCAACTAAAACAATGCAGTCAAGGAAAGAATGGGAAGATATACATATAACTCTGAAAAAAAAAATCCAGACAAGAATTCTGTACCTGGCAAGATTATCCTTTAAACGAGAATGAGAAATACAATCATTCCCAAATAAACAAAAACTGAAAACATTTACAAACACTAGACCAGCTCAAGAAATACTTAAGGGGATACTACATTAGAAAAACAAAAGGGAGAGAAATAGAAATAAGAAAACAAAACAAAACTGAACAACTAAGAAAATGGCTAGCAAAAGTGGCAGGGATAACTCTGTAAACATCACTAATAACATTGAATGTTAATGGTTTAATTCCCCATGAAAAGAAACAGATTGACTGAATGGATTAAAAAGACAGAAGCCGGGGCAGCAGGTAGCACAGAGGTTAAGGCAGCTGGATCCCACATGGTTGACTGAGCAATTCAAGTCCTGGACCTGGCGGCTTGAAAGACAAGCCTGACACAAGAGAAGAATGGAAGAGAAGGGGTTGTGGTATAGCCATTCTCCCTGGAGAGTGATTTATCACTTTCCCTCTCTTTCTCTCTCCCTCTCTCTCTCTCTCTTTGGTAAATGCACATACCCCATAGCAAACAAAAAACAAACAAACAAACAAGCAAACAAACAAAAACAGAAGCTTTCTATATACTACTTACAAGAAACCCACCTCGCTGATGAAGACATATATATATTGAAAGTGGAAGACTGGAAAATGCCCTTCCATGCAAACAGAAACCAAACCAAACAAAACAAAAGGCTGGAATCATGATACATTAGACAAAATAGACTTCAAGACAAAAATTAAAAAGAGACAAATAAGGATACTATATAGTATTAAAATGATTAATTCACCAAGAAGAGTTATAAATATGTTTACACCCAACACTGAGAGATCCAAATATGTAAAAGAAAGACTGCTATACTTAAAGGGAGAGATAGACTGCAACAAACTAATTGTTGGGGATTTCAATACCCCACTGTCAGTACTGGACAGGTCATCTAGACAAAAATAAAGTAGACAAAGAGACACAGAAGTTAAACGATACCACAATCCAAATGCACAGTCAGGTACATTTTTAGAACATTTCATTCAAGAAGCACAAAATACATATTTTTTTCTAATCCTGACATACTACATTTTTGATGATTGACCACATAATAGGACATAGAACAAGTCTTTACAAATTTAGATGTATAGAAACTATTTCCAGCGTCTTTTCTGACATAAAAGAATTAAACTTGAAATCAATAATACAAAGGGCCTTCAAAAATATACAAAAACAGGGATCAGCAGGTGGCATTGTGGTTGAGGCAGTGGACTCCCATATGGCCAGCTTAGATTAGAGTAGCGGACTGAGTGGCTTGAAAATCATGCCTGGCACGTGTGTGTGTGTGTGTGTGTGTGTATGCATACACAGAATCCAGAGAGGAATATGGAGGAGAAGGGATTGAGGCATGACCATTTTGCCTACCCACCCCAAGGTGATTTCTCACTTTCCTCTCTTTTTCTGTCTCTCTCTGGCAAGCATACATGCCCTATGGCAAAATCCTTAAAAAAATATAAACAAACAAAAAACATGGAAACTAAACAATCTACTCCTGAACGATTTCAAAACTACTGAAAAAATTAAGACTGAAATAGAAAGATTTATTAAAACCAGTGATAACAGACACATGACTCGCCATAATCTTTGTTACACAGTTAAAGCAGTAGTAAGAGGGAAGTTTATAGCAATTAGTGCACACGAGAGAAAAATGAAAAGGTGACAAATAAATAACCTAATGATGCATCTCAAGGAACAGGAAAAGCAACAAAAAGATTCCAAAAATGCCAGAAGAAAAGAAATAATAATGATTATAGAAGAAACAAATGAAATAGACAATAAAGAACTATAAAAAGCATCAACAAAACAAAAAGGTGGTTTTCTGATAGGGTGAATAAAACTGAAAAACCATTAGCTAGAGTAATCAAGAAAAACAGAAAGAAATCAGGTAAATAAAAGCAATAATGAAACAGAAATATTAGATATAACAGAAACACAAAAGATCATTAGAGAATGCTACTAGCTACTGTAAATCAACAAACAAAATATAGATAAAATTGACAAATTTATGGACATATAATTTACTTAGATTGAACCAGGAAGAAATTGAAAACCAGAGTGGACCAATAACAAGTAATGAAATTGAATCAGTAATAAACAGTCTCCCAACAAGGAAAAAAAATAGGTCCTGATAGCTGCACTTTTCAACACTACAGAGATTTTTAAAGAAATGTTAACCACAGTTCTCCTCAAACTATTTCTAAAAATGCAAAGGAATGAACACTTCCAAACTTACTGTATTATGAATCTATCACCTTGATAGCAAAAGCAGACAAAGACAAAACAAAAAAAATGAAAACTATAGACCGTTCCTTGATGAATACAGATGCAAAAATTCTCAACAAGATGCTAGCAAATGGAATCCAAAAGCACATTAAAAAGATCATCATGACCAGGTATGCTTTATCCCAGAGGTGAAAGGATGATTCAAGATATGCAAAACAATAAATCAAACACATCACATTACCCCCAGGAAAGATAAAAACTATATGATCATGTCAATTGTTTTCTTAGTAAAATAAAATCCATATATGACAAATCCATAGCTAACATTATACTGAAAGGGGAAAAGGTGGAAGCTTTTCTACCAAGACCTAGAACAAGAGAAGGCTGCTTTCTTTCTCCATTCCTTTTTTTTTTTTTTTTTTTTTTTTGAGAGGTTTTTGCTATAGGGCGTGTGCGCTCGCGAGAAAGACAGAGAGAGACAGAGACAGAAAGTGAGAGATCATCCCCCCGGAGCGGGGGGGGGGGGGAGGGCAGTGACCACGCACAATCCCTTCTCCTCTTGGGATCTTGGGCATGCACACACATGCGCCTGGAGTGAGTTTAAGCCGCCAGGTCCAGGACTAGAACCATGGTCAATTACATGGGAGATCAGTGACATAACCATTATGCTAACTGCTGGTCCCCTCTTCACTCCTTTTTAACTTACTGCTAGAAGTTCTAGCCAATACAGTCAGACAGGAGAGTAAAATATAAGGCATTCAACCAGAAAAAGAAATGAAATTCTCCCTATTCTCCAATGACATAATCATATACATAAAAAAAATCCCAAAGAATCCATAAAAACCTTCTACAAGTGATAACTGCCATAGGGCAGGCGCCACCACGCCCAATGTGATAACTGAATTTAGTAAACTGACAGGAAGCAAAATCAGTGTACAAAAATCTATAGCTTTTTAATATACTAACAATGAACAGAGTGAAGCAGAATCAAAGAAAGCAATCCCACTTACAATAGCCACATGAGAAAGAAAATACCTAATAACCCTAACTAAAGAGGTGAAAGAACTCTACAAGGAGAACTATGAAAACTGAAAGGAGAAATTGAGTGTGATACAAAAAAAAAAAAAATGGAAAGACATCCCTTGTTCTTGGGTAGGAATAATCATTATAATAAAAATGTCAATTCTACCCATATTAATTAACATGTTTAATGTAATTCCAATCAAATTATATTGACATTCTTTAAAGAAATAGAAAAAGACAATCATAAATGTCTTCTAGAATCTGTTTTTTTAGAAGTTTTATGCTCTCTAGAGAGAGACAGAGACAGAGAGAGGAAAAGTGAGAAATCACTTTTCAGGGGAGATGGCCACTCCATAATCCCTTCTCCATTCTCCTTCCAGGATCTTGGGCATGCACACACATGCACCCAGTGTGAGTTTTAAGCCACTAGGTCTGGGACTTGAACTACAGTAGGTGGTGATATAACCACTACACCATCTGCTGACCCCAGTTTTCCACAATCTTAAGTCTACATATAGCCAAGGCAATACAGTGCAAAAAGAATAAAGTCGAATGAATCTCACTACTCAATTTCAAAATACATTACAAAGCTATGATGATCAAAACAGCATGATACTGGCACAAAAACACACACATGGAACGGAATGGAAAATCCAGAAATGAACCCCAAAACATACTTTCAACTTATTTCTGACAAAGGACAAAAGACAATCCAGCGGGGAAAAGAAAACCAACTCAAAATGGTTCAAAGATCTAAATGTAAACACTCAAAATGTACAACTACTGGAAAATACAAGGGAAACACTTGAAGACATTAGAGTAGGCAAATATTTCTTAATAAGACCCCTAAAGAACAAGCAACAATTCCTAGTTCTGCCACTAAATGGTCATGTGATCATGAGCAAGTTACTACACCTCTATGAGCAAGTTACTTCACCTCTGTGAGACTCAGTTTTCTTCTCCTCAGTAAAATGGCTTTAATAATTTTTGCTCCACTTTCCTAACACGGAAAGAAAACTTTGAAAAACCAAATGAAAGTCATTTTGTAAACCATACTTTGCTTTATTAGTTTTACTAGTTACTAATTGATCTGGAGGATGGATGTAAAATTACTGAGATTCATCAGTATTTGGGTACAGTTTTATCTCCTGGCTTTATTCAAGTAAAAAACTAGTTCAAGTTCTTCCTGCGTCTTTAATGTCTGGGAGACTAAAGAGGAATAAACAGTTCAGAGATTGTATTTGTAGCAATCAGGAAGGGAGGTGAAAGGAGTGATAAAGTGAGGTCTGCCATCCAGAAAGTGGACTAGTACCCATCTTTCCTCCATCACCAACCAGAAACTAGATTCTTAACTCTGACATGCCTGGCGTGTCTGTAGGAGGACACTGGTAGACTCAGCAAGGCATTTATCTCTTGATTTCCTTTCCTGAACTTGCTTTGCTGTTAAATTTTTAAAGCTCAAAGGATGTGGATGGCTTTTTCTGGAAAGTGATGTTAGAAGATGGGCCCATGAAAGTGGATCCTAACCAATTTTATAATGACAGACCCTGTATAAATCTCATGTTAATAAAATTGACAGCAAAGAATGGCCAGCACAGAAATTCCTCCCACTGAAATATCCATGGGCATACACTCACATGGAGAAAATTTTCTTTTAAAAGAAGAAGCTGTTAAAGCAGATTATAACAGATGGTACATAGAGGGATTTCTTTCTGTAGCTTCATGTTGTTAATGTTGCTACTTTACTAAACACCGCAATCTACTAATCTTGCATATCATATGCTTGCTTTTGTTTGATGTGTCAAAGAAGATCAGTGCTTGAAGGAATATCTCCCCTAATACTGATCACTTTAATGATAGAAATGTTGAAATGTAGAGAATTAAATGGGCATGCCCATGATTTCCTAATGAAGTAGAGCTGGAGGCAGGACTCAAGAATCAAGACTCTCCTTTCTGAGTTTTCACATAGCAATCACAATACCTCAAGATGGCTAAGAGAACTCTTTGTAAATACATGGATCTCTTTAAAAATGGACACTTGATCTTCCATAGATAAATATCCATTAATTAGTCTTCAGGGTGGGGAATTGGTATGGGGAATATTTGAATTTTGCCATTAACTATTACTCAGGTATCCATGAGAAAATTTACTTCCTTTCTCTCCTGCTTTCTTGTTCCATCAAAATAAAATGCTCCAAGCTTTATGTAAGTAAATGTCTAAGATGATTTGTCAACAACATCAACTACAGTAAAAATTAAAAATAAAAAATCAGCATAATTTTGGGGGATTATTAAACTGTTTTCTAGGTGGCCTGAGCAAAGATGGTTGTAGTTGGCTCACTTTTCCTTCTTATTAAGTCCTAGAGTCTCAGGTGATTTTGGTGATCTATCTGGGGAAAGAGATTTAATATTTTTTGTCCTCCTTGCCTGTAGGATTCACAATAGCCATGGCTCTTTATATTTCTCTTCTTTTGTAGATATACCACAGCCCTATAACAAAACAGGAAGAAAGTGAGTCATTAAAATTTCTGATCTACTGATATTATAAACTGCCAGCTGTCCTAATCCCAGCAAATCCTATCACTAATGATATGTACAACTGACGCAAGTCTATATGGATGCCTCTGTGTGAAATGAAATTCAGCCCTATTTTTTAAAGTGTGTTTATTGATTGAACTAAGGAAGTCACTTCATCTTGGCTTATCGTGGGGATAGTCATAGTAACATAGAGAAACACATTCCATCCTTTTTCTTCTGGACATGTGATAGGACTTTTGTGCATTTTCAGGTTAACATTTTTACATTTGAGCTTGCTCATGCCTAAAGTAGACATAATGCAAAGGGCTAAATAGAGCATTTTGTGTTGTATTACAATTCTAAATTTCCCCATCATGATGGGTAAAGTCTCTTCACAATCTAAATGATGTATAGCAATTTAATATATGAATAATAATAAAAAATAATGAGAATGTTTATAATGTTTTTATGACATGCCTACAAAGATCTTTAGTTAGGCCTCACAATATTCCTATGAGGCAAGCATCTTTACCATGATAGATTTATATATTTTGTTTTTGACATACTTTTGTATGAATAACTTGGCTGCTCATAACTTTTATATATACATGACTACTATTAGTATACCTGCAAGTTTATGCTTGTCAAAATATGTATGTTATTGCTTATTGTATTATGTAAAGTGGCCTGTGAAGTATTGTGCCATGTTTTTATGCATCTTAAATAAATACCCCTATTAAAATGTAAAAAAAAGAGAATATTTGAATTTAAGTGCGATTGGAGGTGAATGATAAACCCCCTAGTTCTGTTACTGTGGTCTCTGAGCATGATCATTAAATGTGTAGTAGGTTATGTCTGTTGTAGTGGGATCTAAATTTGCTTTTCTTTGCTTGAAACAGTGGAGCTGAATGAAGTGGGATTCAAGTTTGTTAGGAAGTGTATCAATATCATTGAGACTAAAGGTAAGATTTGAACCACAGCTTTGCAATTGTTTGAATCTGGTTGCCTTGTTTTTATCCTGGATATTTCTCTAAAGTATCAGCCTGGATATTTCTCTAAAGTAGCAATTATATCATATATTGGACAGGACCCATTTTATGGATGAAGACTGTTTATAAACCTTGTGCAGTAGATGCACTTTGTGAAACCTCAGCTAATTTCAAACCAGTGGTATCTAAGCATATTTCAAAAAGTTTTAGATTCCTGCTTTTAAAGAAAAACAGCTTCAAATAGTTTATAAAGTATTCTAAATTAGTACCTGACATTCCTTAACCAGGGTCATGATGGTTCCATCCTAAATAAACAAAGTTCAATTTCTACCATAATGCATATTGGTTTCAAAGTTTATGGGGGCAAAACAAACTCAAGCAAATACAAAATTAGAATTTTCTCTGGTTGAAAATACTCCCTGGTTTCCCTATGTGGATAATAGATCTTGTAGTTTATGAACCAAGCCTGATTTTTTCTTTGAAATATTGCTTCAGTCTTTCTCAGTATAGGAAATGACCTTTTTCTTTGTATCTGACATATGCCAGTCCTTTAATTTTTTTGTATCACTGCTTGTGAGCAAGTTGAGAATTGATTGTTCTTCTTTTTGTTCTTTCTTTTTAATTGCAAGAGGGACATGCACTTGCTAGAGAGATAAAGAATAAGAGAGGGAGAAAGCAGCCCCCCATGGTCATGGTCACACTGCAATCCCTTCTCTTCTGTTTCTCCATTCTGTCAGGATTTTGGGTATGAATGAGCATGCTCCCTGTGTATTTTTCAGTCCTCCAGATATGGGATTCAAACTACGTTTGGCTCTGTGAGATATGGCTCCCTTAACCACAAGCCTTATAGGGATGGCTTGATAATTCCTCCTTTTTCAATTAAGTACTTTCTCTTTTCCAACATGGCAGCAGCATTCACAGGTGTCTGCTGCACCCACCTAAAGCATATGCTTCTATTTATTATAAAGTGTGTTCTATTCTGTTCAGATTAATGAGAGTTTAAACAGTTCAAATGAAAATGTAGGTAATTTGGAGACTTACTTCAGGACTATTTTCTAGTTACAAGGCAGTGCTGGAGAACTTGACTAGAGTTAGGAGACCCCTTCATGTCTGAACTGACTTCAGTGTACAAGTACCTACTTTCTCTATCCTGGAAGAGATGAAAGTTCTAGCTATGTAAATAAAACTGACCTGATTTGTTTCCCATAGGGATCAAGACAGAAGGGTTGTACCGCACTGTGGGCAGCAATATTCAAGTTCAGAAGCTGCTGAATGCCTTTTTTGGTAACAATTTTACTTTCATAATACTTGCTTGGAGTGGTTTATGTTTTAGAAAGAAATGGGACTAGAAGAGAAAGATAGTACTAAGAAAAGTTGTACAATAAAATTTAAAACTGTCTTCAAAAGTAAAATGTGCACATAGTTACCCACTCTGGCTTAGAGAAAATTCTGGCATTAAAAATGGCTGTCATTTCCTTGTTCTCACTTCCTGTTTACTTCTCAAACCGTTTGCAATCTGGCTTCCACCCCTACCTTTCCACTGTGACTGCTGGGGGCAATTATAGCAGGTATCTTCTTGTCAAATCCAGTGAGCATTTTTCTGTCTCTGTATTACTTGATATCCTTGTTGACCACTCCCTTCTTTAAAACTTTCTCCTGGGATCAGCAGATGGTGTGATGGCTAAGGCACTGGATTACCAGTGACTGAATGAGGTTTGAACCCAACAGCTTGAAAATCATGCCAGGCGCAGGAACATGCATGCCCAAAATCCTGAGAGGAGGATGGAGGAGAAAAGATTGTAGCATGGCCATCACCTGTGCATGGGGGGCTGTGATTTCTCACTTCCCCTCTCTGTCTCTCTCCAGCAAGTGCACGCACCCTGTGGCAAATACAAAACAAAACCAATGTTTTTTTCTTGCTTCACTTCTCTAACACAACATTCTCCAGATTCTTCTAATATCTTGTACTATTTTTCGGTGACTCATGATGAATCCTTTCCTTTCCTTTCCTTTTCTTTTATTATTCTTATTATTTTTTTAAACATTCAATTGCTATACATCATTTGGCTTGTAAAGAGAATTTACCAACCATGAAATACACCTCAGACCACTCTAGTTGATAATAGTATACATGTTATCATCAACAGGTAAAAAACCATATCTGTGTCCCACAAATGTCTTACATCTCTATTTTTTTCTTCCTGGTTTCCTTCCCTATATACACTTCCCCTCTTCTACCATCCTTTCATACTGTCTCCAGTGTCCATAACTATTTTCACTGCTTTTATGTCCTCCAGTCTTTCCATCTCTACCATAGAGTGTGAACAGTTAGTATATATTAAGTGGAGACATACTGTGTCTCTATCATAGCCTGACTTGCTTCACTCAGCAATAAATCTTCCACATTCAACCACTTTCTATCAAATGTCAGGGTCTTGTTGTTTTTTATGACTGAATAGTATTCCATAGAGTATATGTGCCACACTTTTTCAATCCATTCATCTGTTCACACACATTTGGGTTGGTTCCATGTCTTAGCAATTGTGAATAGTGCCCCAATAAACGTTGATGAGCAAATGCTTTTACAACTGAGTATTCTGTCCTTTGTGTAGATACTCAGGAGTAGAATTGCTGGATCATATGGGTAGTTCTATTTGTAGGTCTTTGAGGAACCTCTATATTGTTTTCCACAGTTGCTAGACCAATTAGCATTCCCACCAAAAGTGTTAGGAGAGTTCCCCTTTCACCACAAACCTGCCAACATTTATCACTTTTTGTAATTTTTTTTTTTGGAGAGGTGTTTGCTATAGGGCATGTGGTCCCACCAGAAAGACAGAGAGAGACAGAGAGATAGAAAGCAAGAAATTAGCCCCCAGGGGAGATGGCCATGCTGCAATCCCTTCTCTTCCATTCTCCTCTCAGGATCTTGGGCATGCATGCACACATGCCCACCGTGAGTTTAAGCCACTGGGTCCAGGACTCAAACCATGGTCAATTATGTGGGAGTCCAGCAACATAGCTATTACACCAACTTCTGGTCCCCACTTTTTGCATTTTAAATCTTCGCCATTCTAATAAGGGTTAGGTGTTATCTCATTGTGGTTTTAATCTGCATCTCCCTTACGATAAAGAACATTTAGCATTTCCTCATACACTTTTTGGCTGTTCATATATCTTCCTTAGAAACTTTTTTCTTCATGTCATTTTTCTATCTTTTCATTGGGTTAATAATTTTTTTTCCAGGTAAGCTGTTTGAGTTCCCCATGAAATCTGGTTATCAGTCCCTTATCTGAGGCATGGTTTAAAAAAATATTCTTCCATTCCAAAGGTTGTCAATTCACACCAATTACTATGTCCTCTGCTGTGCAGAAACTTCATAATGTGATGTAATTCCACTAGTCTCTTTTGGGGATTATTGCCTGTACTTTGGGAGTCTTATTTAAGAAGTCTTTTCCTATTCCCAATCTCTCTCAGTTTCCCCAGTGTTTTTCACCAGTAGTTTTATAGTTTGAGGTCTTAGGTTAAGATCTTTGATCCATTTTTGAATCCATTTTTATTAATAGTGAAAGATGGGGATTCAGTTTCATTTTTCTTCAGGAGGATATCCAGTTTTTCCAGCACCATTTGCAAAAGAGGTTTTCCTTTTCCCACTGGATTGACTGGTATCCTTTGTCAAAAATCAGTTAGTGTATGTTTTTGAGTTTATTTCTGGAGTCTTAATTCTATTTCATTGATCCACCTGTCTGTTTCTGTGCCAATACCATGCTGTTATGATTTCATAGTTTTATGGTCCATTTTGGGGTCAGGGAGTCAGATGCTGCCCACTCCACTCTTCTTGCATAGGATGGCTTTGGCAATAAAAGGTCCAGACTAATTCTATGATTGTCTTTTCTAGATCTGTGAAGAATGTCTTTGGTGATTTGATTGGAATTGTGTTAAATATGTAGATTAATTTGGATAGAATTTCCATTTTGCTTATATTAATTCTTCTAATCAAGGAACATGGAATGTCCTTCCATTTTTTTTTTTTTTTTGCTGTAAATATCTTTTTTAAGATTTTCTCTCTTTTTTGTGTAATTGTTGGGTCATATGAAAGTTTTATTTGTAGGTTTTTGAGAAACCTCCACATTGTTTTCTACAGAGATTTGACTAACTTACATTCCCATCAACAGTGTAAGAGAGTTCCCTTTTCAGTCTCAGCAGGACTTATTATTCTTTATTTTTTTGACCCTAACCATTTTAATTGGAGTTAAATGATTTTTTTTGTAGTTTTAATGTCTATTTCCCTTATCACAAGAGACTTTGAATGGGTTTTCATATGGCTCTAGGCCATTTGTAAGTCTTCCTTGGAGAATTATGTGTTCAATTCATTGGCTTATTTTTTTTATTATCATCATTATTTTAACAAATTAATTAATAAATTAACATTTATTCACTGAACAACATCACAAAATGTGATTTCCCATCCAGAATTTACTTCATAGGGGCAGAATCATACATGTTATCATCATTAATTTTCCATTTCTAGTTTCATATATATAATATGTATATCTATTTCCCCCTATTTATCACCATCTGCCATTTCCCACCCTCCTCTCACACTATCTCAGTTGTCTACAGTTGTATTCTGTTCCCTTTTCCCCCACATTTTACTGATTCACAAAATTTCTTAAATAATCTACTTTCAATAGCAAGTTCAGCTGGTATATACATATCTGTGAATACATGTCTAACTTTAGGCATGAAACTCTCAGTAGAATATCCTATAAGGCAGCACCAAGCTGATACTATATAGCTTACTACAATCATTAAATACATATTTTTAAATATTTTTTCAATTTCAAGAAAAGCGGTTTTAGCTTTATTAAATCAAAGTAATGTTAAGGAACTTTGATTAAAACTTAAAGCCGGGTAACAGGTTAGGATTCTGTTCAAATAGTAGGTACATGAACCTATCGGCAGCTCAAGAAAGGACAAAAATCCTTTAAACTGGAAAATAAAGCCTAGAAGAAAATCAGCAATGTTTTAGTCAAAAGTCATAAAATTCTATTTCACCAGTTCAGTGTCATGTACTTAATCTATCTTCTATTGTGATTCAATCTTCCCGATTAAATTCTGGGATATAATCCTCAAATCCAGACTTGTTTCTATGATTAAGTTGGCCATTTTCTTAGTTTTTGAACTCTTATTTTCTGTGTATCTGTATTTAATTTCTCTGGTAAACACTCCCTTGAGAACTTCATGGAGATGTGGTCTGGTTTTAGTCAATTCTTTCAGATTTTGTTTATCCAAGAATGTCCTTGTCTTCTTTTCCCATATAAGGGATAATCTTGCTGGGTACAGTATTCTTGGTTGAAATTGCTTTTTCCTTAACACTTTGAATACATTTTCCCATTTTTTCCTTGCTTACATTGTTTCTGATGATAGATCTGCTGTTAGCCTGATGGGATATCTTTTGTAGGTAATTTGATGTTTCTCTCTTACCAATCTTAGTATCTTGTTTTCTTTGTAAACTTCTTTGACTTCCTTAGTTAGATTTACCCTAGGTATCTTTTACATTTAGTGGCTGTCATAAAAGAGATTCCTTTCTTCAGTCCTACCTCGGTCAACTTCTTCATATATAGAAATGCTATAGATTTTTGGATGTTGATTTTGTATCCTGCCACTTTATGTATTCATTTATTACTTCAAGAGCTTTTTCCATGGAAACCTTTGGGTCTCCTCAGCATACCATCATATCATCTGCAAATAAAGATATTTCCAACTCTTCTTTACCTATTTGAATGCTTTTTATATTATTCTCATTTTTGATTGCATTGACTAAGAATTCTAGCACTATATTGAAAAGGAGTGGAGAAAGTGAGCAGCCTTGTGGAAAAGCTTTCAATTTTTCCCCATTCAGTATAATGTTAGCTATGGATTTTTCATATATAGCTTTTATTGTGTTGAGAAATGACCCTTCTCTGCTAATCTTGTTATGTGTCTTTATCAGGATGAGATGCCATAATTTTGTCAAATGCTTTTTTTTGCATCTAATGAAATGATCGTGTGGCTTTTATCTCGTTTCGTTAATATAGTGTATTATGTTTATGGTCTTATGTATGTTGAACCACCCTTGTATCCCTTGAATAAAACCTATCTGATCATGATGAATAATCTTTGTTATATGTTGTTGGATATGATTTGCAAGTATCTTGTTGAGAATTTTTGCATCTACATTCATCAGAGATATTGGTCTGTAGTTTTCCTTTTTTTTGGTCATGTCCCTATCTGTTTGGGGAATGAGGATGATGGAGGCTTCATAAAATAAATTTGGGAGGTTTCCTTCCATTTGAATCTTTAGAAATAGTTTGAGTAGAACGGGAGTTGCCTCTTCTTTAAAAGTTTTGTGGAATTCAGAAGTGCAGCCATCAGAACCTGGGGCTTTTCTTTGTTGGGAGGTTATTTATTACTGATTCAATCTCATGGCTTGTTATAGGTCTATTCAGGCTTTCTTTGCCCTCCTGATTTAATATTGGTAAATCATATGCATCCAGGAATTTTTCCATTTTCTCCATGTTCTCTTGTTTGTTGGCATATAGTCGGTCATAGTATCCTCTAATGATGTTTTGTATTTCTATTGTGTCTGTTGTAGTATTGCCTGTTTCGTTACATATTTGATGTATCTGGTTTCTTTCTTCTTCTTCTTAATCATTCTAGCTAATGGTGGGTCGATCCTGTTAATCTTTTCAAAGAACTGGTTTTTGCTTTCATTTACTTTCTGTATAGCTTGTTTAATTTCTTTTTCATTTCTTTCTGCTCAAATATTTACGTTTTATTTTCTACTGGGACTTTTTTTTTTTTTTTGTTATTGTTTTCCAATTCCCTGAGGCATGATGCCAGGTTGTCTATTTATCACCTTTCCATCTTTTTCTTCTGTGCACTAATTGCTATGAATTTCCCTCTTCTGACTACTTTATTATCATTATTATTATTTTATATACATTCGATCACATTGTTTAGCTTACAAAGTGAACATTTCAATATGTGAACATTTCTCCCCAGTCCAGTTGATCAAAATATCTTCAACAGATAACACCACACCTCCCCATCCCGTCAATGCTCTGCCTCTGTATCCCTCCTCCAAATGACCTTCCCTAGACCCCACTCCTCCACACACACTACATCTGGCATTCACACCCATCTCTTGTGTTTGTATATCTTTTAGTCAATCAGTTTCAGTCAGAGTGCAGACACTCAGTATATATTAACTGACTACTTTTGTAATGTCCCATAGGTTATGGAAGCTTGTGTACTCATTATCATTTACTTCCATAATTATTCAGACTACAGACTTAATTTCTATCATTGAGAAGTCATTAGGAGTAGGTTGTTAAGTTTCCATGTGTTGGTGTATATTAAGGGATTTTTCCTGAAATTAATATGAAGTTTAATCATGTTCAGAGAAGATGCTGGATATAGTTTCTGTGCCTTTGAATATGTAATAGTCTGAGTTATGCTCTATCATAGTATATTTTAGGTCCTGTAACTCTCTGTTCTTTTTTTTTTTTTTTTTTTTTTTTTTTTTTTGGTCCACAAGATCTGTCTTAAGGAGGTAATGGGGTTTCGAGATCCCAAACAATTATAGTGTTGCAACCTATCTCTCCTTTTAGCTCTAGCAGTTTTTCCTAGGTCTTCCTGAGTTGGGTGCATAGATACTTTAAGTGTTATGTCTTCTTGATTAACTAGCCCATTTACTACTATATAATGCCCTTCTTTGTCTCTTTTTAAACTTTTTATCTTAAAGCCTGTTTTGTCTGAAATCAGTATCTCAATTCCAGCCTTTTTTCCCCCCTTTTTAAAATTTTTGCTTGCATTGAATACTTTTTTCCAGCCCTTCACTTTTTTTTTTCAGCCCTTCACTTTTAGTCTATGAGTGTGTTTATCCATGAGGTGTGTGTTTCTTGTAGGCAACAAATAGAGGGTTTCTGATTTGTTTGTTTGTTTGTTTTTATCCTTTCTGAAAGTCTGTGTCTCTTGATCAGAGAATTTAATCCATTAACATTCACCTTCACTATCGATTTTCAAGACATCTTCCTATCATTAAGTCAGCCATTTTCTTGGTTGTTTTTTGTTCTCTTGTATCTGTCTGAGTTCAGTTTTTGTGATATAGCACTCCCTTCAGAACTTCTTGGAGACCTGGTCTGGAGTAGATAAATTATTTCAGGTTTTGTTTATCTGAGAATGTTTTAATCATTTTTTCCTATATGAAGGGTAATATTGCCAGGGATAGTCATCTTGGTTGAAATTGTTTTTCATTTAACACTTTGATTATATTTCCCTATTCTTTCCTTGCCTGCATTGTTTCTGATGAGAGCTCTGATATTAACCTGATGGGATAGTCTTTGTAAGTAACTCGATGTTTCTCTCTTGCTGATTTTAGTATCTTGTCTTTGTGGTTTTGGCCAATCTGGCTATGATGTGCCTTGGAGAAGATCTTGGGTTGATTCTATTTGGGGTCCTTTGTCTTTCTTAGGTTGGGATATTTGAAAGCCTTTCTAGGTTTGGAAAGTTTTCTTCCAGGATTTCATGGGATAAATTTTCAATTCCTTTATTACTTTTTTCTTCACCTTTTGGGATACCTCTTTTTTTTTTTTTTTTTTTTTTTGTGCTCAATGGTATCTAGTATTTCTCATATATTGTCCTCATTTTTTTGTTTATTTTCTCAGTCTTTTTGATGCTTTTTTCTTGGTCAGAGGTTTTGTCTTCTACATTCGAGATTGAATCTTCTGCACGATCTAATCTGTTTTTAATACTTTTTTTTTTTGGAGAGGTTTTTTTTGCTCTAGGGCGCGTGCGCTCGCCAGACAGACAGAGAGAGACACAGAGACAGAAAGCGAGAAATCACCCCCCCCCCGGGGGGGGATGGTCACGCCGCAATCCCTTCTCCTCCATTCTCCTCTCGGGATCTTGGGCACACACACACATGCACCCAGTGTGTTTTAAGCCACCGGGTCTGGGACACGAATCGTGGTCAACTACGTGGGAGTCCAGCGACACAGCCATTACACTAACTGCTGGTTCCCTGTTTTTAATACTTTTGAGAGAGGTTTTAATTTCTTCTATCACAGTCTTAATCTCTAACAATTATGTTTGATTATTTTTATGGTTTCTATTTATTTTTCAAACTGTGAAACTACTTCCTCATCTCCTGGAGTTCGTTGTCTCTTTTCTCTTGTATCTCCTTTAGTTTTGACATTGTAAATATTCTGAATTGTGTATCTGACATTTTCATAAGTTCCATTGTCTTGCCTGTGGATGATGAAGAATTGATGTTTTCCTTTTGGGGAGAGATATTCTGTTGGTTGTTCATATTTCTTGTGTCTGTAAGATGGTTTCTAGTCATCTGGTGTTTTATACTTTCCTTTCTAAATTCTTCGAGTTAATTCTGAGCAGTAAAGGGGTAGGTGATTGGCGATCTCTCTGCTGTCCTACCTCCCTGATGTTCACCTGGAACCTGCACTATTGTCACTGGTCTCTGATGATTCAAAGTCCTCCCAGTTCCTAGAGAACAGTTGTGCCTTAAATGGAGTTGCTGAACTTTAATTCAGGAAGATAGACGGGATTGCTTGGCACACATTGTGTACTGCACGCTTCAGAAAATGCTGAAATCTTAGACTTTAGAGACCTGTGGCAGGGGTTAAGCCACAGTCTCTTTGGAGCTCAGTCTTTCTGTGGTGGAATGGGTTTCCTTATGGAGTAAGGAAGGGCACAAGGCTTCTCAGTGTCCCAAACAACACATCTGAGAGTTCAAAAGTGAGTGGGGGAGAGGATGAGCCAGGGGTCTCTGCTGCACAGCCTACTGGCCACAAGAGGACTACTGTATGGCAAGACCCTCCATTGGAATGGATCAAATCCTTTTTTTCTTACTATCTTTTAAATCTTGTCTGGATATTTCTAAGAGTTCTGTCTTTGTTCATGTTTTTCTATTAATTGACTTTGATTCTAGTTGTGTCACATTTTCCTTTTTTATATGTCTAATAACCTTTATTGTCTAATAATCTTTTTTGGCTAATGACTTATCGAGTATGTATATTTCGTTGATTCCTTTTTTTCCCCAAAGATATCATTTATTATTATTTATTTACATTCAATCACTATACATCATTAGAACATACAAAATGAATTTTCCCAGCATGAATACACTGTATATTAGGCCAAAGATATCTCTCTCTCTCTCTCTCTCTCTCTCTATATATATATATATATATATATATATATATATGTATATATATATATATATAATATATAATCAACAGATAATTTTCCATTTGTGTGTCCCTTGATTCCCTCCTTCTAACTTTCTCCCATTTTTTCTTACCCTCTTCCCACACTATCTCCAGTATCCACACTTGTTCTTCGTGCTTTTATACTTTTCAATCTTTCAGATTCTGCTATAGTGTCCAGATATTTGGTACATGTTGAGCAAGAACATACAATGCATCTCTTTCATAGTCTGATTTGTTTTGTTTATCATTAAATCTTCCATGTTCATCTATGTTCTATTAAATGCCAGAGTCTCATTGTTTTTTATGACTGAGTAGTATCCCATAGTGTATATGCGCCACAGCTTTCCAATCTCTTCATCTGTTTGTAGACATTTAGGTTAATTCCATGTCTTAGCAATTGTGAATAATACCACAATAAAAACGGATATGCAGCTGTTTTTCTGGCTGAGTGTATTCCTATCCTTTGGATAGATACCCAGGAGTGGAATTGCTTGATTGTATGGTAGTTCTATTTTTAGGTCTCTGAGAAATGTCCACATTGCTCTTCAGAGTTACTTTACTAATTTACATTCCCACCAACAGTGTAGGAAAGTTCCATTTTCACTGCAGCCTAGGCAACACTTATCATTCTGTATTTTTTTTTTAAATCTTAGTCATTCTGACTGGATTAGGGGATATCTTATTGTGGTTTTGATTTGTATCTTCCTTATGATAAGGGATGTTGAGCATTTCCTCATATACTTTTTGGTTGTAAATGGGTCTTCTTAGGATAGGGTCCAATTTCATCTCACTGAAGGTGGATACCCAATTTTTCCAGCACTATTTGCTAAAGAAATTTTCCTTCCCTCAGTGGATTGTCTTGTGTCCTTTGTCAAAAATTATTTGACTATATATTTGGAGGTTTATTTCTGAGGTCTCTATTCTGATTCATTGGTCCACATGTCTGTTTTTGTGCCAATACCATGCTGTTTTGATTATAACAACTTTGTAATATATTTTGCAGTCAGGGAGTGAGATGCATCTTACTTCACTGTTCTTGTGCAATATTGCTTTTGCAATAAGGGATCTTTTATGTTTCCTGATTAATCCTGTGATTTTTTTTCTAAATCTTTGAAGAATATCTCTGGTAATTTGATTGAGATTGCATTAAATTTGTAGATTAATTTGGGTAAAATTCACATTTTTATTATATTAATTCTTTCCGTCCAGGATCATGGGATGTCCTTCTACTTTTTTGTATTATTTTCCATTTTTTGTTTAAGTTTTTCATAGTTTTCCTTGTAAGGGTCTTTGACTTATTTCATTAGGTTTATTCCTTGGTATTATTTCTTTTTTGACTATTGTAAATGGAATTGCTTTCTTCAATTCTACTTCAATCTGTTCACTGCTGGTGTATAGAAATGCTTTAGATTTATGTATGTTGATTTTGTATCCTACCACTTAACTGTATCCATTTATTACTTTCAGGGGTATTTTTTATAATTTTTAAATTTATTATTAGTATTATTATTGATACATTCAGTTGCTATACATTATTTATATTTTAAAGAGACTTTACCAAGCATGATGAACACCTCAGTTCAGCCCAGTTGAGAATACTATACACATCCTTGTCATCAGATAATAAACCATACCTGTGTCCCACAGTATCTTACCTCTCCATTTTTTCCCCTAATTTTCAGGGGTATTTTTTTGTGTATATTCTCTTGGGTTTTCTATGTATATAGTCATGTCATCTGTAAATAGAGATAATGTAATTTCTTCTCTCCCTATTTGAATGCCTTTTATGTTTTTTTTTTTTTTTTCTGATTGCATTGGCTAGCACTTCCAGTACTGTGTTGTAAAGGAGTGGAGACAGTGGGCAGCCTTGTTTTGTACCAGTTTTTAGTGAAAAAGCAGCTTTCCCACATTCAGTATGATATTAGCTATAGGTTTTTCATATATGGCTTTCATTGTATTGAGAAAAGTTCCTTCAATGCTGATTTTGCTGAGTCTTAATCATGAAGGGATGTTGTATTTTATCAAAAAACAAACCTGGATTTTTTTTTTCTGTAGAGTTTGTTTATTCTGTTTCATTTATTTCTGCTTAAATATTTATTATTTTATTTTTCTTGGCATTTTTTGTCTTTTTTGTTGTTGGTTTTTCCAGTCACCTAAGGTATGTTGTTATGTTGTCTATTTGCCACCTTTTCATTTTCTTCTTGTGAACACTAATTTATGTGAACTTCTCTCTTCTGTCTGCTTTTGCAGTGTCCCAGAGGTTATGAAAATCATGTGCTTGTTTCTGTTGGTTTCAGTGAATCTTTTGATTTCAGTCTTAATTTCTTCTTTGGCTGTGAAGTCACTCAAGAGTAAGTTGTTTAGTTTCAATGCTTTTGTGTATTTTTGAGTTTTATTTTTCCTGAAGTTAATTTGAAGTTTAATTCCATCATGGTTAGAGAAGAGGCTAGATATCATTTTTATGCCTTTGAATTTGTAAAGGCTTGTTTTGTGCCCTATCATATGGTCAGTCTACAAAAAGTTCCCAGAAGGGGGTGATAAAAATGTACGTTTTTTTTGGTCGTTCTATAATTGCAAGTTCATTTGATTTATGGTATTGTTTAGATTCTGTATCTCTTTACTTATTTTTTGTCTAGATAATCAGTCCAGAGGAGACAGTGGAGTATTGAGATCTTCAACAATTATTGTGTTGCAATATATCTCTCATTTTATATGACACAGTCTGTAACATATTAGGTTGCTCCAGTGTTGGGTATGTAGATATTTATATGTGTTATATCTTCTTGGTGAATTAGCCATTTTAGTATTATACAATGTCCTTCTTTTTTTCTTCTTACAGTTTTTAATCTGAAGGTCTATTTTGTGTGATGTCAGTAGTATGATTACATTCTTTTTTTGATTTCCATTGACTCAGGTTATCTTTTTCCAGCTCTTCACTTTCAGTCTATTTGTCTTTATCCATGAGGTGTGTTTCTTTTTGACAGCCTATGGGGGGTCCTTTTTTTTAACCTATTTAATCAATTAATGTCTTTTGATTAGAGCCTTTAATCCATTAACATTCAATGCTATTATCATTATTTGTAGATTTGTCTCTGCCATTTTGTTATTTATTTTCTTGACTGTTTTTGTTCTCTTATTTTGTTTGTCCCTCTTTAGTTTTCCTAATATAGTATTCCTTTTGGTACTTCTTGTAAAGATGGTCTAGTGTTGGTGAAGTCTTTCAGTTTTTGTGTATCTGAGAGTGATTTAATTTGTTTTTCCCATATAGAGGAAAGTTTTGCCGGATATAGTATTCTGTTTGAAATTCTTTTTCTTTTGGTGTTTTGAATATATCTTCTATTAAACTTGAACCTGAAGGAGGGAAAATAGGTTTTACAAGCTGTGAGGTAGTTCTTACTTGTGCTGGGTTGGTCACAGAGAAGCTAAGGTTATCAACACAAGGACGGCTAAGAGTTGTGCTTTTTCATCCTTTACCAAGCCACAACCATCTTATTACTGAGAACACCTACTAATGTCATTATAATCTTCATAGTCATGTGCTACAGAGACTCAAGTATTTCATAATGGCTAGACCAAAGTGCCAAAATGGGGTATGACACTAGAAGGGCAGGGGCCCTTAATGAAGTTGAGTCTGGTTGGAAAACTACACACAGAAATACATTGTACCCACGATACCGTTACCATTAGAGAGCTCTATTGATCTAAATAGAAGAGGTCTTGTCATAGCAAGTGAAGTAACAAATCACTGCTAAGATGTTACTTATATTATTTTCATTTCTTGTTTAGGTATTTGCATTTTTCATTTCACAATTATACTATTAGAAGAAAAGACATTTACTTTTCAGAAACCAAGTGGAATATCCAAATTCATATGTCAAAACTTACTTCTCCCCAATGTGATGGCAATGAGATGGGGCATTTAAGAGGAAGTTAGAATTAGATGAAGCCATGAGGGTGGAACCCTCATGAATGGAATCACCACCCTTATAAGAAGAAGCCACAGAGCTAGTTTGTTTTCTTTCTACAAAACTATGTGAAGAACAATGAGGAGTTGGCAGTCTGCAACCTGGAAAAAGGCCCTGCCATGCTGGCATACTGATTTCAGATTTCCAGCTTCAAGAACTACAAAAAATAAACTTCTATTGTTTATAAATTACAAAGTCTATAATAATTTGTTCTAGTAGCCTGAACTAAGACATTATCTTCTCCAAGTTGCAGCTTTTTGCCAGCCAAGATATCATTTATATTGTACTCGGAAGAACCTTAGTCTCCACTCGGTCTGTTGACTCCATTCCTTTGGCATCTCTTAAAACCATTACCCCAACGCCCTGCCTTTCTTTTTTTTTTTCTTTTTTTAAAACTATGATGTTATTAAAAATGCTCTAGCATAGAAACAGTTTCTTTATGTAATCAGGTTATTTATCTGAACTAGATTTTGCCAGGGGTCTTCAAAAACTTCATGGGAAATGTGTATTATGAAAAATCTATACATTATTTTCAAAAATTTTTTGCACCAAAATAAACTCTTACTTTAATGCCATTATCCATGAACTTTCTGATATTGCCTCATATGAAGCATATAAGGAAAACTTACTAACGGGGTAATGCAAAAGTCTTTTTTTGATGTATAGTGTATACCTTATTTCTTCTATCTGAACTTCACTGGTTTTCATTTTCTTGTAGACTAAAAAAATATATATTTGCTTTTGTGGATCACCAGGTGGCCTGGTAGCTGGAGTTCTAGATCCCACATGACCAACTTTGTGTTTTGAGTCCTGGACTTGGTGGCTTGAAAAACATTCTGGGTTTGTGTGCATACATGTCCAAAATCCTGAGAGGAGAATGTAGGAGAAGGGATTGCAGTGCGGTTATTCCCCTTGAGGGATGATTTCTTACTTTTCCTCTCTCTCTCTCTCTTTCTGATGAGCACACATGCCCTATAGCAAAACTCTAAAAGAGAAATATATATATGAGCTATATATAAATGTATGTGCTATATATAAAATAAATATATATCTATATAAATGTATAATTCTCTATTATATATGTGTGTATGTGTTTGTGTGTGTGTATAAAAATACATATAATCTTTCTATTGTTATGAGTATGTGTTTATAAGCTAGAGGGTATGTGCACGAGAAAGAAAGTGAGAGAGAGAGAGAGAGAGAGAGAGAAAGCATTTTCTAGTAGGGTATGAATATGCTATAATTCCTTATTCTCTATTTCTCCATTCTGTTGGGAGGAAGGTGAGCTACATAAGCACATGCTCCTGGAATGTTTTGCAAGCCTGGTTTAAGTTCAGTTGGCCATGTTGAATCTGGCTCCCTTAACCACCAGGCCATAGCATCAGCCCACTCCTAGGCCTTATTATCTTCTGTCTTGAACTTTGAACCTGTTTTTTTCTTTTTCCTTAGAGTTGTCTTACAGCTTGTTCCATTTCATTCATTGATGCACACAATATTTACTAAATTTCTAATCTAGACTAGACACTAGTGTTTATAGCTATTGTTTACTTCCCTTTACCTTTATAAGTTCTTTTATACCCTCCTATACATATCTCTTTCTATTCTGATGTATTTAAACCATGACTATCAATTCATTTTCATAAAATCTCTCCTATCGGCCCTGTCGCTGAAGGAAGTTGGTCCTCTGGGTGTGTGCATGGCTGTCTGGGCTTCCCAGCGATCCCGCACCAACCCTGCTTCCCTCTTGAACCTTTCCACTTTGGGCCTGTGCTCTGGCTCTGGGGCCACCCGAGCGACTCTGGCACCCCAGGTGTGAGGTGGGGGAAGTGGTGTTGGGTCCTTTACCTTACATGCGCTCCCCGCCACGGGTGCACAGGAAGGCAGCTATGTGAGGACCCCACCCCGCTGGGTCCCATTCCCGCATGTCAAGTGCTGTTCTGTGGGTTACTCTTGCCACCTTCTTTCTGCTTGGGGGCGGGTGTATCCTGGTAGAGGCCAAAGCGGGCTCCTCTGATCGCGGTCCTCACCCGAGTCCACCCCCGCATATAATTTTGAAATTGTATGTCCCCATGGGACCAGCAGTTAGCGTAATGGCTATGTCGCTGGACTCCCACGTAGTCGACTGCGGTTCCACGTCCTGGACCCTGTGGCTTAAACTCACACCGGGCGCGTGTGCGTGCATGCCCAAGATTCCAAGAGGAGAATGGAGGAGAAGTGATTGCGGCGTGGTCATCCCCCTGGGGGGGTGATTTCTCACTTTCTATCTCTCTGTCTCTCTCTGTCTGGTGAGCGCACGTGCCCTATAGCAAAAATCTCTCAAAAAAAAAAAAGAAAAGAAATTGTATGTCCCCACTTAATATATACCGAGTGTCCACACTCTGACTCAAACTGATTGACTAAAGGATATAGAAACACATTATGGATGTACATACCAGATATAGTGTGTATGAAAGAGGAGGGTCTGAAGAAGGTCATTCAGAAGAAAAATAGGGAGGCAAAGCATTAATGGCACAAAGAAATTTGGTATTCTCTGTTGAAGATATTTTATAGTTTTATTAACTGGACTAGGGAGTAATGTTCACCTGTTGAAATATTCACTTTGTAAGCTAAATAATGTGATTGAATGTATAAAAGAAAATGAAATAAAGAAATAAAAAAAAAATCTCTCCTATTAGCACACATTGGAACTCTTCCAGATATAAGTAGCTAGTTGAGAGGATCAGAAATGAAATAGTAGTCTTCTGTATATCAGAACTAGCTGTCATCTAGGAAAATAATATTTATAGAATTTCCAGGTAGGTAGTACATGCTCTAGTATTTCTCTGATCCTATTTCTTCCTTGGATGGCTGGATCCTCTTGGAATCTTGTATTTAGTCCCCAGTGGCTGGCACATGAGAAATATTTGTCATGAATGAATGATTTAGTTAATTAACTTATAAAATCCCGAAGTCACAAAACTTATGGCACAGTGATGACAGCAGCATATCTAGTTATACAATAGTTCCATATTCATGTATTTCCCAGGTATCCTCAATAATGGTACAAGTAATTGATTCCAAGTTATATTTAGCAAAGTTTCACATACTTTTCTTTTTTTTTTTTTTAAGAGGTTTTTGCCACAGGGCGTGTGCACTTGCCAGACAGAGAGACAGAAAGCAAGAAATCACCCCCCCCCCCCAGGGGGAATGGCCACGCTGCAATCCTTTCTCTTCCATTCTCCTCTTGGGATCTTGGGCACACACGCACACATGCACACACGCCCGGCATGAGTTTTAAGCCACCGGGTCCAGGACACGAATCACGGTTGACTACATGGGAATCCAGCGATATAGCCATTACGCTAACTGCTGGTCCCTTTTTTTTTTTTTTTTTTGAGAGAAGTTTCACATACTTTTTCAAAGAAGAAATTTGGAGCCTGCATAGAAGAATAATTCACAGCAAGTCCCACTATGGTGTGAATAAACATTCTAAATCAATTGCATAAGTTGATCAGTTGATACCTGCACTTGCAGATTTTCATTCCATGGTAGGTATATGGGTAGAATGCCAGGAAGACAACAAATAAAGCATGACTGAAAACATGAACCCTACAAATTACAGAAAATTTTAACAATAAGGATTTGTCTACATCAGAATGTAAATGTTCTTCTGTATTAACTCCATGTCTTGAACACATTTTTTGTTGTTTTGCATCTTTCACATGGTATTGAAATTATTTTTTGATGTATATCTCTTCCATAAGAATGTTTTTTTCTCAAATACAAGAACTTTTCCACGTATGACTTCATACTATTGCATAGACTTCCTGTCATATATAGTTTCATGAAATATACCTGTTGTGAATATCTCCAAGTAGCTATAGTACCACCAGGTTAACTGATCTGACATGTAATTAATATTTAGAAATAACAGATAACAACCATAAAATAAGTAGTATTTTCATATAGAAAGCCAGAATTCTCAAAGATGCCTAGATCTAAATGAGAGGTGATTCTTCATTGAACCTACATAGATGAGACTGGACAAAGGGAATTTGCAGCTGCTCTTTCTCTGCTGGAGAGCACCTTTTACTTTTGCTTCCTATTGCTTTCTGCTTTCTCTCAACACTGCTCCTTTGCTTGCCAGATGATCATATTTAGGTTTCCTGTAAGCTATTCTTATCTGTTAGTTCAGGTTCAGATCCTTTTACCCATGCCATCCATTTTTCTGATTCACTCTCTTTTAGAGCATGCCATGTTCTCCCTCTAGTGGAGAAACTGCCATTTCAGTAAAAGGGAAAACAGGAAAAAAAAAAAGCATAATCTAAAGAGTCAGGCTCTATTTTGTCATGCCTCCAGATTTGTCTTCTTGTGAATACCTGTTAATCAAAATTCTGTTTAGATACTGTAGGAGAAGAAAACTAAGTTTTTCTTCAGTCCTTGTAAATTATTAATTGGAATGGATCCCTGAAACAAAAGCAGATTAACAAGAGAAAAACAGACATTTATTAACACACACACATTTAATATGTATGTGAGAGACACCCCAGAAATGAGTAATTTTCCAAGAAGTGGCTTTGAATTCCAGCTTGTATGTCATCTTCAACAAAGAACAGTATTTTTAAAATATTTTTTAGAGGTTTTTGCTTTAAGGTGCATGTGCTCATTGGAGAGAGAGCTATAGAGAGACAGAAAGAGAGACAGAGACAGTGAGATGGAAATTTAGAAATCACCCCCCAGGGGAGATGACCACAATTCAATCCCTTCTCCTCCAGAGATCTTGGGCACACATGTATGTGTACTCAGAGTGATTTTCAAGCCCCCGGGTCTGGGACTTGAACCACAGTCGCCATGTTGCAGTCTAGTGATGTAACTGCTATGCTACCTGGCCCCAATCCAAGAATTCTTAATGTCAATTTCTGACACAAATCATCCCTCAGTCGACATGTATTTTCAAAAGAAAACCTATTAAGATAATATTTCCTATATGCTGATACAATTTTATAGGAAACTAAAGTTTCTGAGTAAGCTGATAATGTGTTTAACCACAAAACAAATACAGCATATATAGCTAGTTTTTACATTTCTTAAAGGCAGCAGTGAGTTTGTATCTTAAAACAGATCTGTAAGTTCCTTTGCTTTTTGTGTTTGAAATTTTATAGATATAAACATGTCCCATAGTGCCAGAAATGTCTTTTATGGCATCAGTCCATGCAAAAGTCTCTGTTGAGATATTTACCCCAAATGACATGTGATTAAAAAAAAAAGTATCTGTATATTTTCCAGAAAACTATGGAAATCTTACCCACCACTTATTTTTACTGGACAAAAAGTTAGCGTCCCACCAGTTGCCCTTTTAATTTTGGTCTGATTTTTTTTTAAAGTTTAGACATCTCTGCTGTTTTAAGTTGCACATTCATAGAAGACAGCTCAATAAAACATAATAGATTATTTTAAAAGATGAATCTTAGTATCTGAGTCATTTGGTACATCTTTAATATACAGCATAAAATTAGTAGAAATAACACATAATTTTTAAACATTTTGTACATGTCTTAGAAAGAGCTTTTAAATGCAAATATGAAATTCTGCTCATCTTACTAGTTGCACATGTTCCTCCTCATGGAGTAACTGAGATTTTCTGTTTTTTTGTGGGACTTTTGTTTATAGGAAAGCATACACAAAGAGCCAGATTTTGTTGCTCTCTGTTCTGGAGAATGTTTCCAACACTCTTTTTTTCCAGCAATATTCCAGGACAGGCTCCATCTGGGCTTCATAAAACTTCAGTTTTTTTATAACTATCTCTGGTTTATCATCCTCATGCTGAATAAGAGGCTCCCCAGTCAGATCATTTGTGCCCTGGTGACTTGAAGAATACATGCCTAAAATCCTGAAAGGAGAGAGAGAAGAGAAGGGATTACAACATGGTCACCCCCTCTCCCCCCAGGATGGGAAAACTTACTCACCATTCCTCTCTCTATCTTCAAGACAATTGCATTTTTGAGAGTTGTTTTTTTTTTTTTTTTTTTCGCTATAGGGTGCGTGCGCTCGCCAGACAGACAGAGAGAGAGATAGAGACAGAAAGCGAGAAATCACCCCCCAGGGGGGATGGTCATGCCACAATCCCTTCTCCTCCTTTCTCCTCTCGGGATCTTGGGCACGCACGCACACGCGCCCGGCGTGAGTTCTAAGCCACCGGGTCCGGGACGCGAACCACGGTCGACTACGTGGGAGTCCAGCGACATAGCCATTACGCTAACTGCTGGTTCCCAAGACAATTGCATTTTTAATTGAAAAGAAATTTCCTTAGTTAGATAGGTATATTCTAGAGAGAATTCCTCTCTACAGTTGAGGTGGGAGAGAATAAGACAAAGTTACAGGGACCTTGATTTTAAGGTAGCTTTTAAAGCCTGTCAACATGTGAAGATGCCAGTATTTGGAGTGTCATTTTCTGAGCCCCATCACCTCTATTTTTCAAGCAGTCTGTTGCCCAAAGACTGTTCATTTCCCTGAGTCCTCAGGATGGGGCTTTCTCAGTGAATATCGATTGTTGCACCTATGGAGGCTCCTCCTAGTAGAGGACTGCCATCCTAGAAAAACAAAACAAAACAAAATTGCAGAGTTTTTAAGTCAGTCCTAAGATGTTTTCAAACCAGTTATTTGCCCATCCTCATTTTGTTCTTGATTCTGGTGCCCAAGGCTCAGCCACTACCCTTTTTCTGTGCATACCCACCAGTGGTCTGGGAGATCTGCCCATTCATTTTTTAAAATATTTTTGTCATAGGGGACATGTGCCCACTGGGGAGAGAGAGAAACAGAGGAAAAATAAGAAATCACTCCCCAGGAGGACAGCCATGATTCAATAATCACTTCTCTTCCTGGGATTTTGAGCATGCACACACATGTGCCCAACATGATTGATTCTCAAGCCACAAGGTCCAGGGCATGAACCACAATCAGCCAGTGAGAGTTCAGTGCCTTAACATCCATGCAACCTGCTGGCCCCAGATCCTCCCATTCTTAAGCCCAGCTTTTCAATTTGATAGTTGAATTACCACCTGTAGAACCCAATTATCTGCTTTAATGTCTCTAACCATTTAGCCTCTGGCCAGGATTCTAGTCATAGGATTAGTGAGCCCCTTACTTGCGCTTAGAGTTAAGATGTACGGAAAAAGTGACCTCAAGGTAAGGATGTAAGAGGGTTGCCAAATTTAGCAAGTAAAACTGTTGACACTCAATTAAATTTTAATTTCAGATAAACAGATTTAGGATATACTTATGCTAAAAACAAATGAACCGTTGTTTACATAAATTTCAGTTTAACTTGACAGCCTCTATTTGATCTGGCCACCTTAACCTGGTGCCAGACCCTACAAGACATTATCAGTTATGTAAGGATTTTATTCTTTACTAACATAGCAATGAGAAACTACAATGGGGTTTTAGACAAGGAGTTTTGCTAATCAGATTTGCATCTAGCCAAGTGATTATTCTGGGGGGGGGAACCAAAATATGCCCATCAAGCAAATCTGGGTTTGTTACTCAGATCACTAGGGAAAACCACTACCATGGCAAGAATGTCTTAGTAACTTCTCAGAAGGGGAAAATCAGTGGTGGTAGTGATGGTAGGGTACACATTTATACGGTTTTTGGAATTTGGTTTAAGGCAGGTCTTTACTTGTCTGGGCCTACAAGATTATGGTTAGGAAATGTTCATGATACAATTTTTCACATCAGAATTATATCAGTGTTTGTGATATAATTTTTTAAGGGTTTTGAAGTAAAACTTTGAAGAGTAAGCAGTCATTTGATAAGCTCATTTGGGAGATGGTCTGAGAAATGACTATACTTAGATATAGCCTACTTCCTAGTCATTGTTCAGAGAAATGGATTTCTAGAAAGTTTCTGAAACAAAACTATTTGCAATTGCCATTTACTTGTAGGATTTCCTGAAATAGTAATCCAAGTTAATGTAGAATGTTCAATAAAAAATATATTGATATAGATGGCAACTTTTATGTCTGCCTTTGGTTTCAATTTTCTCTAACCTTTGGTGACTATTCTTTAGCCTGAAGTAAGCTCCCCATACTTTCTGTGCTGATGACACCCTTAGTTTCAATCTCAGTAATTATGTGATTTCTTTAGAATAAATGAAGTACCTAATATTCCCATTTATAAGTAATAAAGTTCAGCCAACTTAGTAACTATGCATGTCCATACAACTTAGCAGGCATATTATTTTTACTGAAAATATTTTATTTGATTGTTATATAATTCCATAACTTTTCTTCTGTTGAGTGTACTTTAGAAACATTAATATTTTAAAAATAGTGATTTCAATAAAAAAGATAACTGCTCATCCAAAAACAATCCAAGCATTAAAAAGTGTTCAGAAAAGAGTAAAAATTCACCCCACATTCTACTTCTCAGAAATAATTATTTTTAGTACTTGGTGACCTTTATCCTAAGTATTATTTCTACAGTATGTAAATAAATCATTTTTCAAAATTATGTCATAATTATCAAGGATAAATTATTTGTGATACTGGATAAATACAGTGAGGAAGACCCTTCAAGAGGGACTACTGCAATGGAGTTTTGCATTTGGTGAAATTGGGTTCAACTCCAAATACAACAAGGAAAAGTGGGAATTTTGAGCCAAAGGGCAGAGTGGGAGTGAGTATATCTAAAGTTACCAAGAGGAAACATCAGAAATAAAGGTCAATTTTGGTTAAACTTGACAGAATTCTTGCTGAAAGCAGGCCAGAATACTCATATATAGAGAGTAGATGAGGGATTTGATGAAGATAACAAAAGTAGGAGATTTTCATTATTGACTCAGCAGAATTTTTATTTTTATTTATTTATTTTTGTTTTTTTGCCATAGGGCATGTGCACTTGCTGGAGAGAGATAGAAACAGAGAGAGGGAAAGTAAGAAATCATTCCCCAAGGGGAATGACCATACCACAATCCCTTATCCTCCATTCTTCTCTCTGGATTTTAGACACCCATGCACACGTGCCTGGCATGATTTCCAAGCTGCTAGGTCTAGGACTCAAATCGTGATTGACCACATGGAAATCTAGCACCTTAACCACCATGCCATCTGCAAGCCCCTTTAGCAGAATTCTTGTTGCAACTGGATTAGGTAAACCACGTATAAAGACCAAATTTAGGCCTAGTCAGGAAAAGGACTCAGAGGAGCCTTACTGAAGTTTGGTCAATGAGAGGGTCTTTGTCATAATATAAATATTATGTAATCCTAGCAATATCAGAAAACTGGACAAGGATGTACATAATTATAACTATTGTAGAATAATATTCTGTAAGTACTAGTCAGTGAAATATAAGAGAAATTGGTAGAAGCATAATTATTTGAAAAGAGAAAGCATTATCTATATATTACAGAGAATTTTATCATATAGCTAGAAAAATCAAAATATTACACAAAAAGTTTTTGAGAAAGAATTTAGTGACATGGTGGATTATATGTTTAATGTGCAGAAGTTTCTTTTCTCTCTCATTCTCCTTCCCTTCCCTTCCTTCCTTCCTTCCTTCCTTCCTTCCTTCCTTCCTTCCTTCCTTCCTTCCTTCCTTTCTTTTTCTTCCTCCTTCTTTAAGATATATTTTTGCAATAGGGTGTGTGCACTTGTCACATAGACAGAGAGACAGAAAGCAAGAAATCACCCTTGAAGGGGGATGGACATGCCACAATCCCTCCTCCTCTCAAGATTTTGGGTGCACGTGCATACGTGCCCAACATGAGTTTTAAACCACTGGGTCCAGGACTTGAACCATGGTAGACTATGTGGGAGTCCAGCAACATAACCATTATGCTATCTACTGATTCCCTAAGTGTGTTTTTCAAGATGTCATGTCCTGTACTCACTGAGAAACTGGCCATGTGGCATCCAACTGCCTTAACCATCACATTACCTGCTGGCCCCAGAACTTTATTTTCTATATAAACCATAAATTACATAATGAAATAGAATAAAATAGCTATCTTATGAAAGCAGCTGAGCATATAAAATACCTAGGAGTACACTTAGCAAGAACTGTCCATAAGACCTATATGGAGAAAACCTTGGGATGCTTAAAGAGGTGCTTGAGAAAAGGCAAAGTACACAAAGCCACTTTTATAATCAGGCTATTCAGTATGGGAAACATGGCAGTTGCTTAACATAAATGTAACACATTCACAATGAAAAAACAACTGGAAATTGTTTTACAACTAAATAGTCTGCCTCTAAAGTTCATATGTATGAATCAGCTTATGAGAAGATTAGGAAGTATTCAAAGTAGAACTGTATCAGATGATAACATATGAGAAAATTGCAATGAAAAAAATTGGAATTGGCACATAATTAGGCAATTAGAACAGTAGTGAGTTCAAAAGTAGATAAGAATATCTGTGAGAATTTAGTATGTGATAAAGGAATTTCAAATCACTACAAAAAAGATGGTTTATTCAATTCACAGTGTTGAGAACTCTGGCTATACATATGGGGAGGATTAAATTTCACCTTCTAAAAGCTTTATACTATAGTCATATGCTATTTAATAACAGGGATATGTCCTGGTAAATCCGTCCTTAGGCAATTTTGTTATGCAAACATCATACAGAGTACTTAACACAAACCTGGATGATATAGCCCACCATACACCTAACCTATGATCGTGTGTGTTTGTGTGTGTGTGCATTATCCTGTTCAAATACTTAAATATGTAAACTTGCTTTGGTTTATAATATATATATATATATATATATATATATTAATATATATAATATAATATATATATAAATATTTAAAGACCCTCTCATTGACCAAACATATATATATATGTGTGTGTGTGTGTGTGTATATATATATATATATGTTTATATTTAACTTTGTTTATTTACTTTATTTAACCAGAGAGGGACAGAGTGAGAGAGAAAGAGAGAGGGAAAGTGAGAAAGCAAGCTGTCAGGTCTGGGACTTGAACCGTGGTTGGCCATGTTGGAGTCCAGCCCTTAACCATCACACCACTGCTGGTAAATATAAATATTTATATTTCTACTTCAGTAACTTTACAATTTATTTTTCCCAGCAAATATATTATAAAATCATGTACTCAAATTACTTTCTGCCTGCCAAAATATACTTAAGGTACATAATTATTAGGTTTGCAATATAAGATTGTCCCTGAAATGATAACGGCATTTTAAAAATTATTATTATTTATACATTCAATAGCTATACATTATTTAGATTGTAAAGAGACTTTACCCAGCATGATACACACCTCAGTCCAGCCCAGTTGAGAATGCCATAAAAATCCTCATCAACAGATAATAAACCATATCTGTGTCCCACAAATGTCTTACCTCTTTATTTTTTCCCCAAATTTCCTTTCCTATACCCTTCCCCTCCAACACTTTCCTTCCACTTTGTTTCTAATGTCCATAACAATTTTTAATGCTTTTATGTCCTCCAGTCTTTCAGTCTCTACCATAGAGTGCGGACACTGGGCATATGTTAAGTGGAGACATACAAAGTCTCTCTTTCATAGCCCGACTTGTTTCACTCAGCAACAAATCTTCCATATTCATCCACTTTGTATCAAATTCCAGGACCTTATTGTTTTTCTATGGCTGATTAGTATTCTAGAGATTTTATCTGCCACAATTTTTCAATCCACTCATCTGTATTATGGGCATTTGGGTTGGTTCCATGACTTAGGAATCATGAATAATGCTGCAATAAATATAGTTGTGCAAACTCTTTTCTGGCTGAGCATTCTCCTGTCCTTTGGGTAGATACCCAGGAGTGGTATTGCTGGATCGTATGGTAATTCTATTTGAAGGTGTTTGAAGAATCTCCGTGTTATTCTCTACAATGGCTGGACCAATTTACATTTCCACCAACAATGTAGGAGTGTTCCCCTTTCACCACATCCCCACCAGCATTTATTATGTTTTTTGTTTGTTTGTTTTATCTTTGCCATTCTGACTGGGTTTAGGTGGAATCTCATTGTGGTTTTGATCTGCATCTCCCTTATGATGAGGGATGTTGAGCTTTTATTTTTCATATGCTTTTTGTGTTTTTGCCTGTTTGTATGTCTTCCTTAGAGAGTTGTTTATTCAGCGTATTTTCCCATTTTGTAATTTGGTTAATAATTTTCTTCTGGGTAAACCACTTGAGTTCCCTGTGTATTCTGGTTATCATTCCCTCATCTAAGGCACAGTTGACAAAAATTCTCTCCCATTCTAAGGGTTGTCGATTCACACTAGTTTAGGTGTCTTTTACTAGGCAGAAAGTTCTTAATCTGATGTAATCCCACCTGTCTTTTTTGGGGATTATTCCCTGTGCTTTGGGAGTCCTGCTTAAAAAGTCTTTGCCGGGAACCAGCAGTTAGTGTAATGGCTATGTCGCTGGACTCCCACGTAGTCGACCGCGGTTTGCGTCCCGGACCCGGTGGCTTAAAACTCACGCTGGGTGCGTGTGCGTGCGTGCCCAAGATCCTGAGAGGAGAATGGAGGAGAAGGGATTGCGGCGTGACCATCCCCCCTGGGGGGTGATTTCTCGCTTTCTGTCTCTATGTCTCTCTCTGTCTGTCTGGCGAGCGCACGTGCCCTGTAGCGAAAACCTCTCAAAAAAAAAAAAAAAGAAGTCTTTGCCTACCCCAATGTCTCTCAGAGTTTCCCCAGTGTTCTCCGCCAATAGTTTTACAGTTTGCAGTCTTAGGTTTAGACCTGTGATCCACTTTTAGTTGATTTTTGTTAATGGTGACAGGAGTTCATATTCATCTTTGTGCAGGTGGATACCCAGTTTTTCCAGCACCATTTGCTAGAGAGGTTTTCATTTTCCCAGTGAATTGACTCTTACCCTTTGCCAAAGATCAGTTGGTTGTATGTTTGGTGGTTTATTTCTGGGGTCTCTATTCTGTTCCATTGGTCCTCATGTCTGTTTTTATGCCAATACTGTGCTGTTTTGATTATCATAGGTTTGTAATATATTTTGGGGTCTGGAAGTGAGATGCCACCTACTCCACTCTTCTTGTGCAGGATGGCTTTGGCAATACGAGGTGTTTTATGATTCCAGACAAATTCTATGATGTCTTTTCTAGATCTGTGAAGAATGTCTCTTGTAATTTTATAGGGATTGCATTAAAATTGTAGATTTATTTGGGTAGGATTGTCATTTTTATTATATTGATTCTGCCAATCCAGGAACATGGGATGCCCTTCCAATTTTTAGTGTCCTTTTCAATTTCCTTTTTAAGGTTTTTGTGGTTTTCCTTGTAGAGGTCTTTGACCTCCTTGGTTAGTTTTATTCCTAAGTATTTTATACTTCTTGTGGCTATGGTAAATGGGATTACTTTCTTCAGTTCTGTCTCTGTCTGCTTGTTTGTGTGTACAAATGCTATAGATTTTCATAAGTTAATTTTGTATCCTGCCACTTTACTGTATGCATCTATTATTTCAAGAAGTTTCTTTGTGGATCCTATTGGGTCTTCTATGTATACAATAATGCCATCTGCAAACAGAGATAATTTCATCTCTTCTTTCCCTATTAGAATGCCTTTTATTTACTTTTCTTGTCAGATCACATTTGCTAGGACTTTTGGTACTATATTGAATAGGAGAGGAGTAAGTGGTCAGCCTTGTCTTGCACCAGCTTTTAATGGAAAATCTTTCAGCATTTCCCCATTCAATATAATGTTAGCTATTGGTTTTTCATAGATGGCTTTTATTTTGCTGAGACACAATTCTTCTATGCCAATTTTACTGAGAATATTAATCACAAAGGAATGTTGTATTTTGCCAGATGCTTTTTCTTAATTGATTGAAATTATCATATGTTTTTTTATATTTCTTTATGTTAAAATGTTGTATTACATTGATGGTCTTGCATGTGTTGATCCACTCTTGCAACACTGATATAAAGCCTACCTGGTCGTGATGAATAACCTTTTTTATATGCTGTTGAATATACCTAGCAAATATCTTGTTGAGAATTTTTGCATCTATATTCATCAGAGATATAGGTCTGTAGTTTTCCTTTTTTGTCTTATCAATATATGTTTTGAGAATGGAGGTACTGGATGCTTCATTGAATGAATTTTGAATGTTTCCTTCCTTTTGGATCTCTAGAAACAGTTTGAGTAGAATTGAAGTTACATCTTCTTTAAAAATTTTGTAGAATTCAGCAGGGAAGCCATCAGGACCTGGACTTTTTTGCTGGGAGGTTATTTATTACTGATTCAATCTCATTGCTTGTTATAGGTCTATTTAGACAATCTATGTCCTCCTGAGTCAATATGGGTAGATTATATGTGTCCAGGAATTTTTCCATCTCATGTAGATTTTCTTCTTTGTTGGCATATGGTCACTCCTAGTATCCTCTAATGATGTTTTGTATTTCTGTTATGTCTGTTGTAATGTTGCCTGATACATTGCAAATTTGATTTATATTGTTCTTTTATCTCTTCTTAATTAGTCTAACTAATGGTGTGCCAATCTTGTTTATTTTTTTCAAAAAACAAGCTTTTGCTTTCATTTTTTATAGGCTGTGTATTTTCTATTGATTTATTTTTGCTCAAATCTTTATTATTTCTTTTTTTTTTTTTTTTGGAGAGATTTTTGCCATAGGGCGCATGCGCTCGCCAGACAGATAGAGAGACAGAAAGTGAGAAATTGCCCCCCGGGGGGGATGGCCACGCTGCAATCCCTTCTCCTCCATTCTCCTCTTGGGACCTTGGGCACGCATTCACACGCACCCGGCATGAGTTTTAAGCCACCGGGTCCGGGACACGAACCGCGGTCAACTACATGGGAATCCAGCAACATAGCCATTGTGCTAACTGCTGGTCCCAAATCTTTATTATTTCCTTTCTCCTCGCATTTTTTTGGGGATTTTTTTGTTACTTTTTTCCCAGTTCCCTGAGGCATGATGTTAGATTGTCCGTTTGCTACCTCTCTATCTTTTTCTTGTGCTCACTAATTGCTATAAACTTCCTTATTATGACTGTTTTTGCAGTGTCCCATAAATTATGGAAACTTTTTTTATCATTTGTTTCCATGAATCTTTTGATTTCAGTCTTAATCTCTTCAGTACTCTTGAAGTCATTCAGAAATAGGTTATTTAGTTTCCCAAGTATTTGTATGTTTTTGAGGGTTTCTACTGAGATTAATATCAAGTTAAACTCCATTATAGTCAGAGAAGATACTGGATATAGTTTCTATGCCTTTGAATTTGCAAAGGCTGTTTTTATGTGCTATCATGTGGTCAGTCTTTGAGAAGGTATCTTGCAGGGCTGTGAAAAATGTATAACTTGTGTCTTTTGGGTGGAAAGCTCTATAGATGTCTCTCAAGTTCATCTGATTTATTGTATCACTTGGGTCTTGAATCTCTTTGCTTACTTTTTGTCTCATTGATCTCTCTAAAGGAGATAATGGAGTGTTGAGACCTCCAACAATTATTGTGTTAGAGTCTATCTATCCTTTTAGATCTAGCAGTCTTTCTTTTACTTATTTGGGTGCACCTGAGTTGAGTGCATGGATATTTATAAGTGTTATAGCTTCTTGATGAATTAGCCATTTTACTACTATATAATGTCCTTCTCTGTCTCTTCTTATGGTTTTTGCCTTAATGTCTATTTTGTCTGAAATTAGTATAGCAACTCCTGCTGTTTTTTGGTTTACATTTGCATGGAATACCTTTTTCTAGCTCTTCACTTTTAATCTATGTATGTCTTTGTCCATAAGATGGGTTTCTTGTAGGTAGCTAATGGAGAGTTTTTGATTTTTAATTCATTCAGCCAGTCTGTGTCTCTTGATTGGAGAGTTCAATCCACTAACCTTCAACATTGTTATCAATATTTCCAGACTTGTCCCTATACTTAAATTGGCCATATTCTCTGTCGTTCTTTGTTATCTTATTGCTGTCTGTCTGTCTTTAGTTTTCTTGGTGTAGTACTCCTTTCCAAATGTATTAAAAAGTTACTAAATTCTTTCAGGTATTTTTTTATAAATACAAGAATGTTTTATCTTCTTTTCCCATAGGAAGGATAGTCTTGCTGGGTATAGTATTCTCTCTTTTTTTTTTTGGAGAGGTTTTTTTTTTTTTTTTTTTTTGCTATAGTGCGCGTGCGCTCGCCAGACAGACAGAGAGAGACATAGAGACAGAAAGCGAGAAATCACTCCCCAGGGGGGATGGTCACGCCGCAATCCCTTCTCCTCCATTCTCCTCTCGGGATCTTGGGCACGCATGCACACGCGCCTGGCGTGAGTTGTAAGCCACCGGGTCCGAGACGCGAACCGCGGTCGACTACGTGGGAGTCCAGCGACATAGCCATTACGCTAACTGCTGGTTCCCTAGTATTCTCTTTTGAAATTGTTTTTCATTTAACATTTAAAACATATTCCCCATTCTTTCCTCGCTTGCATCGTATCTGATGACACATCCAGTTTTAGCCTGATTGGATAGTCTTTTTAAGTGACTTGACATTTCTCTCTTGCCAATTGTAGTATCTTGTCTTTGTCTGTGGTTTTGGTCAATCTAGCTATGATATGCCATGGAGAGGATCTTCTTGAATTGATTCTATTTGGGGTATTTTGTATTTTTTGTGTCTGAATGTTTGAGTGCCTCTCTAGACTTGGAAAGTTTTCTACCATGATTTCATGGAATGGATTATAAATTCCTTTATTAATTTCTTCACCTTCTAGGGTACCAATTATTTGGATATTTGGGCATTTCATGGTATCTAGTATTTCTCATATATTATTCTCAGTTTTCTTGGCTATTTTTCTCAGTATTTTTGATAATTTTTTTCTGGGTCAGAGGTTTTGTCTTTTACTTTCGAGATTCCATTGTCTACATGGTCTAACCTGCTTTTAATCCTTTCAAGAGAGGTTTTGATTTTCTGTACTACAGCTTTCATAGCTAATAGTTCCATTTGATTCTTTTTTATATTGTCCAAATCTTCTTTCATATTATGGAAGGACTTCCTCATCTCTCGGAGCTCAACATCTCTTTCTTCTTGTGTCTCATAGAGCTTTGTTTCCATAAATATTCTAAATTATCTTTCTGACATTTTGGTAATATCTTCTCATTTTTCCCTTCTTAGAGATGAGTTACAGTATTCCCTTGCTTGAGATGTATCACTTGATTCTTTCATCCTTGTAGCTCTTCTCCAATTTTTAGTCATTTGGGTAATGTTATTGAATTTTGGCCAATTTGTTAGAGAATGATTCTGTAACTGTGAGCTCGTGTGTTTCCCTTACTTTGAAGTAATTTGGTGCTATTTTCTCCCTTCTGTGTCCTCCAGTGTGGGAATAACAGTAGGAGGTTTGACATCAGATTTATGATGGGGACTTCCTCTCTTTTTGCCTAACCACTACAGTGAGGTGCAAAGAATTCTCTAAAACTCGTGATGTTCAGATTTTTAGCTATTATGCACCTAGTCTTTTCTATGCAGTGGGTAAGAGCTGAGCAGTAAAAGAGGAAAGCAAGGTGAAAGAAGAAGAAAGTAGAGAAAGAAATAGCAAAGAAAAGCAATGTAAAAAGAAGAAAAGAACTAGAACAAAAAGAGGAGAAAAAAACAGAAATCACATTGCAGAAAATAAAATTGAATTAAAAATGGAAAACCATGCCATGCTTGTGTATGGTGTGAAGTGCCAACAGACGCATATATGGAAATGTCTGGACAGCTTTCTGTCCTACAAGAGTAAAGGAGAGAAATTAGCAAGAGAAAGGCATAAACAGGGCAGAAAGCTGTTTGTTAAAAAGAGAAATAAAAATTATAAGGGCAGAGAAGAACAAGAGGGAGAGAGAGACACTTGCCTACCTGACTAGCACTAGGGTCTAGAAGAGGAACCCTGTCTGGGTGGATGGTCTTCACAGCCGTGAAGCTTCATCCAGATATCCAACAGAGTCAGAGATGGTGAAACTTGGAAGCTCTCTTTCTGTTCTGACTAGCACTGGAGTCTGAAAGCACTAACTGCATTTTATAATTGATAAATTATTTTAAAAAAATCATTATCACCCATAATGATGCTTATGCATACTCTGTAGGGCAAAATTTGTAATGTGCCGAGGACCAGCCTCAGCGGGGGTGGGTTGACTCATTGGAGGCGGTGCAGGAAGGAAAGACTGAGGTCTTGGTGCCTTTTTCGTGCATGTCCACAGTCGGACACTCTCAGAGATTGCTCTCTGTAGAGTGACAACTGCTAGGAATCATCGTGCCTTTTTATTGAAAATGTGATACATGCAAGTAAATGGGTTAGGGGCTACATGTTCTAATTATCCGTTCATAAAGTTTTAACAATAGGGGTCATAGATTCCATTCAGGGTTTGATTAAGGGCAGATCTATTAATCATCGATACAGTTCAACAATTGTTTGATTGATGTAAGCAGATTTTCGGGAACTTCAAGGAATGCAGTTTTGGGAAACAGCTCCAGTAAGCAGAGTTAATTATCAGCCAATGCTCGGCAGCAGCTGTCTTGCGATTACTAAGTACGATGCTAGGAAAAGAAAATCTCAAGTATAGGTATTGGGACCAGCAGTTAGCATAATGGCTATGTTGCTGGACTCCCACATAGTCGACTGTGGTTCGCATCCCAGACCCGGTGGCTTAAACTCACGCCGGACACGTGTGCGTGTGGGCCCAAGATCCTGAGAGGAGAATGGAGGAGAAGGGATTGTGGCGTGACCATCCCCCCTGGGGTGTGATTTCTCGCTTTCTATCTCTCTGTCTCTCTCTGTCTGTCTGGCGAGCGCACGTACCCTATAGCAAAAACCTCTCCAAAAAAAGGAAAAAAAAAGGTATAGGTATTAGTTCTTATGAATCTCAATAAAGAATGATACTTATATAATTCTATAGGGTTCTAAAACTTAATTCAAGGAATAGTAATATATCTATCTATTCTAAAGGCATGAACCTACTGTTCACTTGGTGAGAGTAAGGGGATACTTTAAACAGCTTCTTCAACTGGCAGTACCGGTTTTTCTTAAGTCAAAAGTAAAGTGACTAACAAGTTAATGAAAAACTTTAAAATGGGTTTGTGGTATACCTAAGTGTTTTGTTGTGGACTCACTTGTGTAGCCTATGGCACCACTGTTATGTATTTTTTAGAACATTAGTTACCATGGGGTGAGAGTGTCCTGAGACAGTTTTGGCCTAATACTTTTATATGTAAAAAGGTTATTTATATTAAATGTGTCTTGAAGGGCCTTCCAAATGTCAAGAAGATTTTTGCATAGATGGAACTTCAGCACACCCTCCATTGTGACCGCAGGGATGAAGCATTGTAATTAACAATAGTTGATCAGGGCAAGGGGAGCTTTCAGGAAATCTTACCACATACTCAAGATGTATGAGAGAGCTATGTAATTCTTTTATAGTAGTATATCAGGGAGTCAGAGGGGGGACGCTTCCCAACAAGGCTACCACAGTCTCCAGAGCATACAACAAGCGGCCTTGCCAACATGCTGAGTCGACCCAAGCTTTGCTCAAAGTTCAAGGGCTCAAACAGATCCTGGGGCCCCACTGGGTCGGACTCCCCCAGTAATGGTTTCATTTAATTCTGAATATTTTATAGTTTCTTTGGGGTTTAAATGAATCATTCCTAGGAAGAGTGGCCTTAATTTCTTCTCATTCTATTAAAGTTCTAATTCTTTCCCTAGCTTTGAATCATTGAAACCACTTTCTTACTATCATGAGTGGCTGTCTGTAATTTTTTTTTCTTTTTTGGAGTTTTTGCTATAGGGCACATGCACTCACCAGAAAGACAGAGAGAGATAGAAAGCAAGAAATCACCCCCCAGGGAGAATGGTCACACCACAATCCCTTTCTCCTCCATTCTCCTCTTGGGATCTTGGGCACACATGCACATGAGTTGGGCATGAGTTTATGCCACCAAATCCAGGACTCAAACTGCAGTTGACTACATGGGTGTCCAGCAACATAGCCATTATGACAACTACTGGTCCTGACTGTATTTTCTTAAAGACATACTAATTATTTAGTGATAATCTCTTGTTATAGCCCTCTCATTGAAATTATTTTTAAAAAATTTTCTCATATTATTAAGGTTATTTGGGGTATGATTTCAGTCAATATCATGTTCTTTTAGAGCAAAGTAGAGTAGCTTGTGTCCTTTGAGTCCTCCCCCACCTTGTTTTAAAAACCTGATGTGTGGTATCAGCAGCTAGCATGGTGATTAAGGCACTGGATTCCTGCATGGTGAACCGTGGTTTGAGTCCCTGACCTGGTAGCTCAAAAATCATACCAGGCATATGTGTGCACATGCCCCCAAATACCAGGACAATCAAGGAAAAGGGATTGCAGCATGGCTATCCCTCCAAGGGGTGATTTCTCATTTCCTTTCTCTCCCTTTACACTGGCAAATACACACACCATATGGCAAAAATTTAAAAACAAATACACAGCAACAATAAAAGATTGAGGTACAATGAATATGTAGAAATACATAGATCTTAAATGTTCATTTTAAATGGAGACTTTAAAAATTGTCTCTTCATGCACAAAAGTGCTCAAATCTCAATGAATTTTCAAAAAGTGAACCAAATTGTGTTCTAGTATGTAGCTCAAGAAGCAGAATATTACCATAGCTTAAAAATCCTTTTCTGACACATCCAGTCATAACTACAACAAAGACTAAGCATTATTATGACTTCTTTTTAAAAAATATTTATTTACTCATCTATATATTGCCAGATGGTATGTGTGCTTGTGACAAAGAAATAGAGAGAAATGGAGAGAAAAAGAGAGAGAAAGCACCCCCTGGGGGAGTAGTCATGCCACAGTCCCTGCTCCTTCATTTTTCCATCCTGTCAAAATTTGGGGAGTGTACACACACATGCTTATCATGTTTCTCAAGCTGCCAGGGCTGGGACTTTGACCAAGGTCGGCCATGTGAGATCTGCCTGCCTTAACTACTAGGCTATGGAGTCAACACACTTTATGACTTCAAACAATATATATTAGTTGTCCTTATTATTTTTTATATAATTATAATTATATAGTGTATACTCTATCATACCTGGGTTTTTTCTCTAAACATTGTTTCTGAGATGCACTCATGCCATTTTGAATTATTGTTTGGTGATTCCATTCTGTGTTGATGGACATTAGTATATTTCTTTTTCTTCCTACTAATTTAGTAATGAGGTCTCTTAGAAAGTGGTTATCAACTCTAGCCTTGCCTTGATAGGCCCCTGAGGAATTTGGTTGTGGAGATTCACAATGTACCTTAAATGGGAGGCAGTATAATTCTTAAATTTCCAACCTGTGACTTGGCATCCCTCTCACAAGAAAGTTGTTTATGAGGCCACATGACCTTGTGGCTATGACCTATCTGACCTGTGTCTGGTTTATTTCTTTTAAAACATCCACTCTCTAGGAGAACCTTAATTGGGAGAAAAATTTAGATATAGGCATGTCAATCAAGTAAGACACAGAGAAGGCAACATAACAAGAACACATTAAATAACAGAAGCAGTTTATTACTCAGAGGTCTATGAAAGAAGAGAAATACAGATAAGGGTAGTAATGAGGATAGCAGGAGAACTGCACCCAGTCAATAAGTGGGGGACAAGAGAGAGATGACCTTGGGACCAGTGGTTAATGGCTATGTCCCTGGACTTCCATGTATTTGACTACAGTTCAAGTCCTGGACCCAGTGGCTTAAACTCACGCTGGGTGTGTGTGCGTGCATGCCCAAGATCCCAAGAGGAGAATGGAGGAGAAGGGATTGCGGCATGGCTATCCCCTCTGGGAGATGATTTATTGCTTTCTGTCACTCTCTCTCTCTCTGTCTTTCTGATGAGTGCATGTGCCGTATAACAAAAACCTCTCCAAATAAATAAATAAATAAATAAATAAATAAATAAATAGAGAAATTACCTATGAGGTGAGGCCTGTATTCAGGTTCAGGGTATTACGCAATCAGATTTCCCATGAGGAGTTCTAATTGGTAGGTTTAGAGCATGCAGACACTGTTTCCAAAAGGTCACCCTATGAATGAGAGGTGGTCACTATCTTAATAGTGCATGCTGAGGGTCAAGGTCAATGAGATGAGTATGTTCTATAGGGAGATGATCATCATGTAGCAGTTGAATAAGATAAATATCTGGCTCAACCACATTAAAGAACTGGAAGGAGGCATATAACTGGAAACTATGTCAAGGGTGACATATTAAGCCCTGCTTCTGGCATGAGAAAGTTAAACCTATATTCAAAATGGATGCCAAGTCTACATAAAATTATAAGAATTCTTTATAAGGTTTGTTCCCAGTTTGAAGTTATTGCAAATACCAGTGCTATGACTGTTCTTATACATGTCTTTTTGTGAACATGTATATGTAATTTCAATGCAGATATATCTAGGTGTGGAATAGCTGGATTATAGGATATGCATATATTCAGGTTTAAAATAGTTATTGAGGTATGTGTTTTACATATAAAATTACTGATTTCAAGTATGTAATTCAACAATTTTTACTAACTTTACTGGGGGGGTGTGCTCATACTGTAAATACATTCTAGAACATTTTTCAATTCCCAGTAAGATTTTCAGGCATATTTACATTTAATTCTGTTCGTAACCCTAGCCCCAAGTCAGCTGTAATATATCTTCTGTCTCTGTAAATTGATTTCTTCTGGACATTTTATAAAAATGGAATCATATGATACATGGTTTCTCTCATCTGACCTCCTTGACTTAGCATAATGTTTAAAAAAATCATCCATGGTGTACCCACATATCAGTAGATAATTTCTTTTTATTGCTGAATAGTGTTCTACTGTATGGATATACCACAGTTTATCTTGCCACTCATAAGTTGATGAAAATTTCAGTTGTTTATAGATTTTGGCCAGTTTCAATAATGTGGGTGTCCAAGTCTTTTTGTGGACATATATTTTCATTTATCTTGGGTGTGAGTAGTTGCATACTAAATTTATGCTTAACTTTTCTTAAAGCTTATTTCCTTTATAAAATCAAGAGATAGACACAAAAGAGAGAGAGAGAGAGATAAAGAGAGAGAGAGAGAAAGTGAGAAGACCACCCTCTACCAGGTCCCATGCTGCAATCCCCCTCAACCTTCCCAGCCAACCAGGATTATGTGCACACAGGCCCTATGTTTAAACTTTTGAGAAACTACAAAACCATTTTCCAAGTTGTTGTACTGTTTTTCATTCCTACCAGTACTGCATGAGGTTTCCTGTTTATAACTTCATCAGGATTTATGATGGTCTATTCTATATTCATTATAGCCATTTAAGAGGACCTGAAATGGTATTTCACTGTGATTCTAATTCCCTAATGATGAAGAGTGTTAAATGTGGTTTCCTGTACTTTTTAGCCATTTGTGTATCTTCTTTGGTATAATGTAGATTCAAATCTTTTGCCTATATTTTTATTGGGCTGATCATCTTATTATAGAAGTTTAAGGGTTCTTTCTAAATTCTTGTTAGATGTCCTTTATCACATAGGCGTTTTTACAGATATTTTCTTACAGTCTGTTGCTATTAATTTTATTTTCTTAATGATGTTTTCTGAAGTGTAAAAGTTTTTAATTTTGATGAAATTTGATATATCCATTTTTTCTTCTTATGAACTGTCCTTTTGATGTCATATCTAAGGAATCTTTTCTTAACTGAAGATCTCAAAGATTTTCTCTTATTTCCTTGTAAAAATTTTTAAATGATATACCTTTTTATTTAGGTCTTTGTCTCACTTTGAATTAATTTTTGAATATAGCATTAGTTGAGGGTCTAAGTTCATCTTTTTACAATTGGCTATCCCACTGTCCCACCAACATACCATGAACAAATTTTCTTTCCCTAATGAATTACTTTTGTACTTCTGCTAAAATTCAGTTAAATATAAATATAAGCATCTATTTATGTTATTTTACTGGATTACATGTCTATTTTTTTAAAGGTTTTTGCTATATTTTGTGTGTGCTCATTGGAGAGACAATGAGAGGGAAAGAGAGAAACCAACCCTGGTGGGATGGCCATAGCACAATCCCTTCTCCTCCAGGGATTTAGGGCATGCATGAACATGCACCAAGAGTGGTTTTCAAACCTCCATGTCCAGGACTTGAGCCACAGTCAGTCACTTGGGAGTTCAACACCTTAACCACCATATCACGTGCTGGTCCCTATATATCTACTCTTAAGTATTCCACTGTCTTTATAACTGTAACTTTATAGTAGGTTTTGAAGTCAGAAAGTAAATGTTTTATGTATATTTTTTATGCATTCTTAAAATTGTTTTGGTCATTCTAAGAATTTTGTATCTTCCTTTAAATTTAAGGATCTACTTATCATTTACTGCAAAAAAAAAAAGTCTTAGAATTTTAAAAACAGCGTATTTATTCTTCCATGAGAGATAAACAGAGATAGAGAGATAAAAAGACATTCACTCCCACAAAGAGACTCCATGCACTACAGTCTACCCCGATATCAGCCAGTCCAGATCACAGGTACTTGTGTATACCAGTCCCCTTAACTCCCTACCCCACTCCACCTACAGTATATAAAGAGAGGCCTTGAGCTATGAACCCAGGAGCCTTCTATGTTGGCCCATTTGCATTGCTTTAGAGCTACAGTCTGGGCTCTATAAAAAGAGACTGTTAGAATTTTGACTGGGATTAAATTGAATGCATACATTGATTTTGGGGAGAATTACCTTTTTCTTTTTCTTTTTTTTTTTTTTTTTTAAGGTTTTTTGCCATAGGGCATGTATGCCCACTGGAGAAAGACACATATAGAGACAGTAGAGAGACAGTGAGAGGGAAAGTGACAAATCACCTTCAAGAGGAGATGGTCACACCCACAATCTCTTCTCCATTTTCGTCTTGGGATTTTGGGCATGCACACACAAATGAATTTCAAACAGCCAGGTTCAGGACTTGAACTGTGGTTAGCCACATGAGAGTTCAATACCTGAACCACCATATCACCTACTGGACCCACCATCTTTTTGTTTTAATTGCCAGAGAGGGTGCATGTGCTTGCCAGAGAGAGACAGACAGACAGAGAGAAGGAAAAATTGCCCACTAGTGGGCTGTGGTTCCACCACAATCTCTTTTCTTCCATTTCTCCATCTTGTTGGGATTTGGGGCATGCATACGCGTAACCCAGTGTAGTTTTCAAGCTTCTGTGGCTGGGATGTGAGCCAGAGTCAGGATTTGATCCTCAGTTATCCATGTGAGATCTAGTTTACTTAATGGAGTCAGCCTGAGAATTACTATCTTAATATTGTATTTTCCAATTGATTAAAAGGGAATGTTTCTCCATTTATTTAGAACTTCTGTAATTTCCTTCTGCAAAAAGCTTAATCATTTTCAGTGTAAAACTTCTTTTAAAAATTTACTTCTGAATATTTTATTATTTTATGCTATTGTGAATGAATTTGTATTATTATTTTCATTTTTATGTTGTTCATTGCTGATACAGTTGTCTCTCAGTATCTGAGGGAAATTGACCTACCAGGACTACCTGTGAATACCAAAATCCATAGATGCTCACTTCCTTATATAAAATGGGAGAGTATTTTCATATAACCTATACACATCCTCCTGTATCCTTTAAATAATCTTTAGATTATTAAACTACTTAATACAATGCGAGTACTCTATAAATATCTGTTACACTATTTTTGTATTTTATTATTGCATTTGTTTATTTATTTTGAGTATTTTCAATCTTCAGTTGATTGACTTTCAAATATGGGCCTCACAAATATGGAGGGATGATTGTATACAGATGTACAATTGATGCTTGTGTATTGATCTTGTTTCTTGTGCCCTTATTGACTCATTTGTTAGTTATGATACATTTTGTGTTTGTGAATTACTTAGGATTATATTTGTACAGGATCACACCATTGGAAAATAAAATAGTATTGCTTCTTTCTTTACAATCTAGAGAACTTTTAAATTTTTCTTGCCTGAATGCACTGGCTAGAACCTATGGTGATAATAGGAATGGATATCCTTGCCTTATTACCACTCTTGGGAGGGAAGCATTTGTTTTTTCATAATTGTATCCTTTATTAGGTTGAGAAGTTCCCTTTGGATCTAAATTTATTAGTAGTTTTTCTTATAAATATGTTAGATTATATCAAATACAGAAATAATATTGTGATTTTGCACTTTTTTCTATGAATGTGACTTATTGCATTAATCAATTTTTAGATGTTAAACTACATTGCATTCTTTGCATAAATCCCACTTGGTCATGATGATTAATTTTTTATATTTTTAAAATTTGTTTTATACATTCAATCAGTATACATCACTTAGCTTGTAAAATGAATTTACCCAGCATGAATACACTTCACACCAGTCCAGTACAGGATACTATACAAATTATCATCAAATGATAATCATCCATTTCTGTGTGCCATAAATGTCTTGCCTCTCTATTTTTGTCCTTAATTTCTTTCCTCACACTCTCCCCCACTTTTCCCACTCTCTTCCCACACTGTTTTCATTACTCATTTTTCAGAGGATATTTGCATCTATATTTAGAAGAAATAGTGGTTCATAGTTTTAGTTTTTCCTTGTGATATCTTGCTTTACTGTGATATTATCTTTTTTGCTTTTTTATTTTTATTTCATTTTCTTTTATACATTCAATAACATTCTTTAGCTTACAAAGTGAATATTTCAGCATGTGAACATTTCTCCCTAGTTGATAAAACTATAAAAATATCAACAGATAATACCACATTTCTTTGTCCCATTAATTCTTTGTCTCTCTATTTTTCTTCCAAATGTCCTTCCTCAGACTCTACTATTTTACACACACTATATCGGATATTCACATCCCTTTACTGTGTTTCTTTATCCCTTAGACAATCAATTTCATGCATAGAGTGCAGACACTTCGTATATATTGAGTGGGGACCTACAGTGTCTCTCCTTTATAGCCTGGCTTGCTTCACTCAGCAGTAAATCTTCCATATTCTTCCCCTTTCTGTCAAAATCCAGGGTTTTTTTTTTTTAATGACTGAATAGTATTCCATAGAGTGTATGTACCACAGTTTTTCAATCCATTCATCTGTTCGTGGGGATTTGGGTTGGTTCCATGTCTTAGCAATCGTGAAAAGTGCCACAATAAACATCGATGTGCAAGCACTTTTCCGATGAAGAATTCTTCTGTCCTTTGAATAGATACCAAGGAGAGAGATTGCTGGATCATATGGTAGTTCTATTTGTAGAATTTTGAGGAATCTCCAAATTGTTCTCCACAGTGGCTGGCTCAATTTACATTCCCATCAGCAGTGTAAGAGAGTTCCCCTTTCACCACACCCCCGCCAGCATTTATCATTTTTTGTTCTTTTAATCTTAGTCATTCTGACTGGGGTTATGTGGTATCTCATGGTTGTTTAAATCTGCATTTTCCTTAAAATGAGGAATGTTGAGCATTTTTTCGTATGCCCTTTGACTATTCGTATGTCATCCTTAGAGAGAGGTTTTTTCAACTCATTCTCCCATCTTTTAATAGGGTTCATCATCTTTTTTCAGAACAGCTGCTTGAGTTACTTGTGTATTCTGGTTATCAGTCCCTTATCTGATGCATCGTTTACAAAAATATTTTCCCATTCTGAGGGCTGTTGATTCACACTAATTATTGTGTCTTTTGCCATGCAGAAACTTTTTAGTCTGATGTAATCACACTTGTCTATTTTGGGGATTATCGACTGTGCTTTGGGGGTCCTAAGAAGTCTTTCCCTACCCCAATGTCTTTCAGAGTTTACCCTGTGTTTTCCAGGAGCAGTTTTATAGTTTGAGGTCTTAGATTTAGATCTTTGATCCACTGTGACTTGAGTTTTGTCAGAGGTGAGAGGTAGGGGTTCAGATTCATCTTTCTGCAGGTGGAAATCCAGTTTTTCCAGCACCATTTACTGAAGAAGTTTTCCTTTTCCAACTGGATTGACTGGTTCCCCTTGTTGAAATCTGTTGACTGTATGTTTGGGAGTTTATTTCTGGGGACTCTATTCTATTCCATTTGCCTACCTGTCTGTTTCTGTGCCAGTACCATGCTATTTTCATTACCACAACATTGTAGTATATTTTTGGGTCAGAGAGTGAGATGCCGCCCACTCCACTCTTCTTGTACAGGATTGCTTTGGCAATACGAGGTCTTTTATGATTCCAGACAAATTTTGTGTTTGTCTTTTCTAGATCTGTGAAGAATGTGTCTGGTACTTTGATTGGGATTGCATTAAATGTGTAGGTTAATTTGCGTAGAATTGCCATTTTGATTCTATTAATTCTTCCAATCTAGGAAGATGGGATGCCCTTCCACTTTTTTGTGTCATTTTCAATTTCTTTTTTAAGCTTCTCATAGTTTTCCTTGTGGAGGTCTTTAACTTCTTTGGTTAGATTTATTCCTAAGTATCTTATAATTTTTGTGGCTATGGTAAGTAGAATAACTTTTTCAGTTATGTCTCAGTCTGCCTGTTGTTCATATATAGAAATGGTATAGATTTCTGTACGTTGACTTTGTATACTGAAACTTTACTCTATTCATGTATTACTTCCAGGAATTTTTTCATGGAAACCATTGGGTCTTCTATGTACACAATTATGTCATTTGCGAATAGAGAGAGTTTCACCTCTTCTTTTTCTATTTGAATGCCTTTTATTTTTTCCTCTTTTCTGATTGTGTTGGCGAGGACTTCAGTACTATATTGAAAAGGAGTGGAGAAAGTGGACATCCTTGTCTTGTACCCATTTTTAGTAGAAATGCTTTCAGCTTTTTTCCATTCAGGATGATGTTTGCTATGGGTTTTTCATAGATAGTTTTTTTTTTCCTTAACTTTTAATTTTATTTTTGAATAGATAATGCATTCACATGATTCAAAAATTAGAACAGCACAAAAAGTTCTATGTTGAGAGGCCGTACTTCCATTTCTTGATCTATCCTTCTGTTATCAGCTCCTTTATTCCTGAGAGATCACTATTTTATTAATTTCTTTTATGTTCTTTTATTCAGTGTAAACAAACATAAAAATATATTATTATGTCCCTCTTTCATATACAAAAGAAAACATACCTGTGGGTCTGTACCTTATTTTTTTTTTCTGTCATAGTTTTATTTTATTTTTTTATATATATTTTTTTCATTTATTTATTTTTGCATTTTTCCACAAACATTTACTTTACATAGCAAAAAAATAGATAGTTTTTATTGTGTTAAGAAATTACACTTCTTTGATGATATTGCAGAGAGTCTTGTTCATGAAGGGATGTTTTATCAAATGCTTTTTCTGCATCAATTGATATGATCATATGGTTTTTATCTTTTTCCCTGTTAATATGGTATGTTTCATTCATGATTTTGCATATGTTGAACCAACCTTGCATTCCTGGAATTAAACCTACCTGATCATAATGTAGAATGTTTTTTATAAATTGTTTGATACGATTTGCTAGTATCCTGTTGAGAATCTTTGTGTTTATATTCATTTGAAATATTGGTCTATAGTTTTCCTTCCTTGTCCTGTTCTTATCTTTTTTAAGGATAAGGGTGATAGAGGCTTGATAGAATGAATTAGGGAGAGATTCACCCTTTTGGATCTTTAGAAGTAACTTGAGCCAAATGGGGGTTAACTCTTCTTTGAAAGTTTTGTAGAATTCAGTGGTGAAGCCATCAGAACCAGGGCTTTTCTTTGTTGGGAGGTGATTTATTACTGATTCATTCTCCTGGCTTGTTATGGGCCCATTCAGACTTTCTGTATCCTCCTGTCTCAATCTTGGTAGATTATATGTATCCAGAAATTTGTCCATCTCATCCAGATTGTCTTGTCTCTTGACATATAGTTATCCATAGTATGTTATCTGTATAAAATGAGTTGGGAAGTACTTTATGTTACCATGTTTTCTAGAAAAATTTGTAGATTATTTACATTAATTCTTTTTTTAAATATTTGATAAAATTCACCAGAGAAGAATTCTATTTCTAGACTTTTCTTTGTGTCAAGATTTGAATTGCTAATTAAATTATTATTTTTTGACGCTTTTTTAAAATTTATTATTTTCAGTCTTGTTTATATTACATTGAATCACATATATCTTTATAGTGTATTACACTTCTTTTCCCAGAAAGAATACCATGCATATCAGTCAAGACAAAGACATTACTATCCACATAACCATCATCAAATAGCTTTTCATCATTTTTTCCAGATTATTATTACTTTTTTATTCTCATTATTTTTTAAACATTCAATCACTATATATCATTTTGCTTGTAAAAAGAATTTACCCAACATGAAATACTTCTCATACCAGTCCAGTTGAGAATACTATACATGTTATCATCAACAGGTAAACCATTTCTGTGTCCTACTAATGTCATGTCTCTCTATTTATTCTCTTGATATCCTTCTCTACACTCTTTCCTTCTCTCGCCCCATTCCACACTGTCTTCAACATCCTTAACTATTTTCACTGCTTTTATGCCCTCCAATATTTTGATCTGTCCTATAAAGTACGTATAGTTGGTATATATTAAGTGGATACACACAATATCCTGGTTTGCTTCACTTACCAAAAGAACCTCCATATCTGACCACTTTCTTTTTTTTTTTTTGTACTTTAATTCTGCTTTTTATTTTTATTAATTTATTTATTTATTTATTTTTGTATATACATTAAATCGCATTGTTTAGCTTACAATGTGAGCATTTCAATATGTGAACATTTCTCCCCAGTCCCGTTGATCAAAATATCTTCAACCGATAACACCACACTTCCCCATCTGGTCAATGTTCTACCTCCGTATCCCTTCTCCAGATGTCCTTCATTAGGCCCTACTCCTCCATATACACCTCATCTGACATTCACACCCATCTCTTGTGTTTGTACAACCATTCATCAATCAGTTTCAGTCATAGAGTGCAGACATTCGGTATATATTAAGTGGGGACATACAATGTCTCTCCTCAATAGCCTGGCTTGCCTCACTCAGCAGTAAATCTTCCATATTTTTCCACTTTTTGTCAAAAGCCAGGGTTTTGCTGGTTTTTATGGCTGAGTAGTATTCGGTAGAGTATATGTGCCACAGGTTTTCAATCCATTCCTCCATACGGGGCCATTTGGGTTGGTTCCATGACTTAGCAATTGTGAATAGTGCCGCAATAAACATCGATGTGCAAGCACTTTTCCGATGAAGAATTCTTCTGTCCTTTGGGTAGATACCAAGGAATGGGATTGCTGGATCATATGGTAGTTCTATTTGTAGATTTTGGAGGAATCTCCAAATTATTCTCCACAGTGGCTGGACCAATTTACATTCCCACCAGCAGTGTAAAAGAGTTCCTCTTTACCACACCCCCACCAACACTTATCATTTTTTGTTTTTTTAATATTAGACATTCTGACTGGGGTTAGGTGGTACCTCATTGTTGTTTTTATCTGCATTTCCCTTACGATGAGGGATGTTGAACATTTTTTCATATGCCTTTTGGCTATTCGTATGTCATCTTTAGAGAGTGTTTTATTCAACTCGTTCTGCCATCTTTTAATAGGGTTGATCATCTTTATTCCAAACAGCTTCTTTAATTCCTTGTGCATTCTGGTTATCAGTCCCTTATCTGATGCAAAATTTACAAAAATATTTTCCCATTCTGAGGGCAGTCGATTCACATTAATTACTGTTTCTTTTGCCATATAGAAACTTCTTAGTCTGATGTAATCCCACTTGCCTATTTTGAGGATGATTGACTGTACTTTGAGGGTCTTATTTAAGAAGTCTTTTCCTACACTAATGTCTCCCAGAGTTTCCCCAGTGTTTTCTAGGAGCAGCTTTATAGTTTGAGGTCTTAGATTTAGATCCTTGATCCACCTTGATTTTTTGTCAAAGGTGAGAGGTAGGGGTTCAGATTCATCTTTCTGCAAGTGGAAATCCAGTTTTTCCAGCACCACTTGCTGAAGAGGCTTTCCTTTTTCCACTGGATTGACTGGTACTCCTTGTCAAAGATCAGTTGACTATATGTTTGGGCATTTATTTCTGGGGACTCTATTCTGTTCCATTGGTCCACGTGTCTATTTCTGTGCCAGTACCATGCTGTTTTGATTACTACAGTTTGGTAGTTTATTTTTCGGTCTGGGAGTGAGATGCTGCCCACTCCACTTTTCTTGTGTAGAATTGCTTTGGCAATACGGGGTCTTTTATGATTCCAGACAAATTTTATGATTGTCTATTCTAGGTCTGTGAAGAATGTGTCTGGTACTTTGATTGGCATTGCATTAAATATGTAGATTAATTTGGGTAGAATTGCCATTTTGATTATATTAATTCTTCCAATCCATGAACATGGGACGTCTTTCCATTTTTTTGTGTCATTTTTTATTTCTTTTTTTTAGCTTCTCATAGTTTTCCTTGTGGAGGTCTTTAACTTCTTTGATTAGATTTATTCCTAAATATCAAATACTTTTGGTGGCTATGGTAAATGGAATAACTTTTTTCAGTTCTATCTCAGTCTGCCCGTTATTTGTATATAGGAATGCTATCGATTTCTCTATATTGATTTTATATCCTGCAACTTTACTGTAATCATGAATTACTTTCAGTAATTTTTCCATGGAGACCATTGGGTCTTCTATGTATACAATCATGTCTGCAAATAGAGTTTCACCTCTTCTTTTCCTATTCGAATGCCCTTTATTTTTTCCTCTTTTCTGATTGTGTTGGCGAGGACTTCCAGTACTATATTAAGAAGGAGGGGAGACAGTGGGCATCCTTGTCTTGTTCCTGTGTTTAGTGGGAAAGCTTTCAGCTTTTCTCCATTGAGGATGATGTTCGCTATGGGTTTTACATAGATGGCTTTTATTGTATTGAGAAATGGCCATTCTATGCCGATTTTGCTGAGAGTCTTGATCATGAAGGGATGTTGTATCTTATCAAATGCTTTATCTGCATCAATCGATATGACCATATGGTTTTTATCCTTATTCCTGTTAATATGTTGTATTACATTTATGGTTTTGTGTATGTTGAACCAACATTGCATTCCTGGAATAAAGCCTACCTGATCATGGTGTATGATCTTCTTTATAAGTTGTTGAATATGATTTGCTAGTATCTTGTTGAGAATCTTTGTGTCTATGTTCATCAGAGTTATTGGTCTATAGTTTTCTTTCCTTGTCCTGTCCTTATCTGTTTTAAGGACGAGGGTGATAGAGGCTTCATAGAACGAATTACGGAGAGATTCACCCTTTTGGATCATTAGAAATAACTTGAGCAGAATGGGAGTTAACTCTTCTTTGAAGGTTTTGTAGAATTCAGAGGTGAATCCATCAGGGCCAGGGCTTTTCTTTGTTGGGAGGTTATTTATTACTGATTCAATCTCCTGGCTTGTTATGGGCCTATTCAGACTTTCTATTTCTTCCTGACTCATTCTTGGTAGATTATATTTGTCCAGGAATTTGTCCATCTCATCCAGATTGTCTTCTTTCTTAGCATATAGATGTTCAAAGTATCCTCTAATGATGTTTTGAATTTTTACTATGTCTGCTGTTATGTTACCAGCCTCATTGCAGATTTGATTCACCTGGTTCCTTTCTCTCTTCTTCTTAATAAGTCTCGCTAGTGGTGTATCAATTTTGTTTATCCTTTCAAAGAACCAGCTTTTACTTTCATTTATTTTCTGTATAGTACGTTTATTTTCTATTTAATTTATTTCTGCTTGGATCTTTATTATTTCCTTTCTCCTGGAATTTTTTGGATTTTTTTGCTGTTCCTTTTCCAATTCTCTGAAGCTTGATGTTAGGTGATCCAGTAGCCTTCTTTCTGTCTTCCTCTTATGTGCACTAATTGCTATGAACTTCCCTCTTATGACTGCTTCCGCAGTGTCCCAAAGATTGTGGAAACTCGTGTCTTCATTGTCATTGGCTTCCATGAATCTTTTGATTTCAGTCTTTATTTCTTTGGTAGTAGTGGAGTCATTCAGGAGTAGGTTATTTAGTTTCCATGTTTTTAGGTATTTTTGAGGATTTCTCTTGAAATTAAACTCAAGTTTAATTCCATCATGGTCAGAAAAGATGCTGGATATTGTTTCTATGCCTCTGAATCTGTAGAGGCTTACTTTGTGTCCTATGATATGGTCAATCTTCGAGAAAGTTCCATGTGAGGATGAGAAAAAACTATATCTTGTGGTTTTTGGGTGGACAGTCTTATAGATGTCTGTTAAGTCCAATTGATTTATGGTATCATTTAGATCCTTTATCTCTTTACCTATTTTTTGCCTAGATGATCTGTCCAGAGGGGATAATGTGGTGTTGAGATCTCCAACAATTAGTGTGTTGCAGTCTATCTCCCCTTTCAGATCTAACAGTCGTTCCTTCACATATTTGAGAGCTCCTGTGTTAGGTGCATAGATATTAATAAGCATTATATCTTCTTGATCTATAGGCCTTTTACTACAATATAGTGCCCTTCTTTGTCTCTTTGAACAGTTTTTGTTTTAAAGCCTATTTTGTCAGAAATTAGTATCACAACTCCAGCTCTTTTTTGGTTCCCAATTGCATGAAAAACCTTTTTCCAACCCTTCACTTTCAGTCTATGTATGTCTTTCTCCATGAGGTGGGTTTCCTGTAGGCAACAGATAGAGGGTTTCTGTTTTTTTTTTTTTTTTTTTTTTTTTTTTTTTTTTTTTTTTTTTATCCATTCAGCCAGTCTGTGCCTCTTGATTGAAGAATTTAAACCATTAACAGTCAATGTTATTATTGATGTAACAGGATCTGTACCGACATTAAAGTTGGCCATTGTCTTAGTTGCCTGTTATTTCTTTGTTTCTGGCTGTTGCTTCTTTAGTTTTCCTGGAACAGTACTTTCTTCAGGGTTTCTTGAAGAGCTGGTCTGGTGTTGGCGAATTCTTTCAGGTTTTCTTTGAGAAGATTTTAATCTTTTTATTCCCATATGAAGGATAATCTTGCAGGATATAATAATCTCGGCTGAAATTGTTTCTCTCTTAACACTTTCAATATGTCTTCCCATTCTTTCCTTGCTTGCATTGTTTCTGATGAGAGGTCTGGTGTTAGCCTTATTGGATGGCTTTTGTAAGTTACTTTTCGTTTCTCTCTTGCCAGTTTTAGTATCATGTCTTTATCTGTGGTGTTAGACAGCCTGGCAAAAATGTGCCTTGGGGAAGATCTTCTGGGGTTGATTCTATTTGGGGTCCTTTGTATTTCTTGGGTCTGGATGGTTGAGTACCTCTCTAGGTTTGGGAAATTTTCTTCCAGGATTTTATAAAATAGATTTTCCATTCTGCTATTAGTTCCTTCACCTTCTGGGATGCCAATTATTCTGATGTTTGGGGGTCTAATAGAGTCTAGTATTTCTCGTATATTATCATTGTGTTTTTTAGTTATTTTCTCAATCTTTTTGGTGGTTTTTTTCTAGATCAGAGGTTTTATCTTCTACATCGGAGATTCAATCTTCAGCATGGTCTAATCGGCTCTTAATACTTTCCAGAGAGTTTTTGATTTCTTGTACTATAGACTTTATCTCTAATAGTTCCACCTGATTCTTTCTCAGAGTATCCATTTCTTCTTTAATATCTTGGAAAGACTTCCTAATTTCCTGCAGTTCGTTGTCTCTTTTCTGTTCCAATTCACAGAATTTGGTCACCATGAATGTTCGAAATTCTATGTCTGTCATTTTGGTAATGTCCTCCATATTTACGAGACATGGAGGGGCGTTTTCCTTTGTTGGAGACATATTTCCTTGTTTATTCAGACCTGAGGCTCTTTTTCTACTTCTAGCCATTGGAAGATTTATTGCCTTTTGAAAACCTCTTGGGGGAACGTTTCTCCCACTAGGATTAAGAATGTTTTCTTTTGGATGGGAATAGATGTTTGTTGAAGACTCTCTTCTGCTGTATTTACCAATGTGCTCTCAAGAGGGGAATTCTACTGAGGTGTCTAAAAAGCAGTATCTCCGTTTTCACAGGTAAATCAGTACGTGGGAGGAACCAAAAGACACTTACCTTACTAGGAAATTTCAGATATCTGATTCTAGACTTGTCTAGTCCCTCTGACAGGGTACAAAATGAGGAGAGGATACTATGAAACAAAATGAAAGACAACAGAGAAAAATAAAAAGTCGCATGCCACGAGTTAGCACAGCACATGATTTCACCAGAGGCTTGTAGGTGGGCCTTGCGCCTGCAGACAGGCAAGGAGAGTCTGTGGAGAGAGGCAGCTAGGTATCAACAAGACAATAGAGGGGCTTCAAGAAAAAAAGCCCCAACAGAGAGAACCTACCTACCTACCTAGGAGGTGGAGTTGGGCTAGGAAGTCTGGAAGTGGGGTGGGGGTCAGAGGAGACCCTCCCTCAATATCTCATGCTGGCCAGAGGCTTGTAGGTGGGCCATAGGCCTGCAGACAGGCAAGGAGAGACTGTGCAGAGAGGCAGCTAGGTATTAACAATAGAATAGAAAAGCTTCAATGCAAAAGCCCCTGCAGAGAGATCCTATCTAGCTACCTAGGAGTTGGAGTCTTGGGCTAGGAAGACTAGAAGTGGGATGGGGGTCAGAGGAGACACTCCCTCAATATCTCTTGCTGGACAGAGGCTTGTAGGTGAGCCTTAAACCTGCTGGCAGGCAAGGAGTGTCTGTGGAGAGAGGCAGCTAGGTATTAACAAGAGAATAGAGGGGCTTCAAGGAAAAGGCCACTGCAGAGAGATCCTATCCATCTACCTAAGAGGTGGAGTCTTGGGCTTGGAAATCAGGAAGTGGGATAGGGGTCAGAGGAGACACTCCCTCAATATCTCTTGCTGGCCAGAGGCTTGTAGGTGGGCCTTGCGCCTGCTGGCAGGCAAGGAGAGTCTGTGGAGAGAGGCAGCTAGGTATTAACAAGAGAAAAGAGGGGCTTCAAGGAAAAACCTGCTGCAGAGAGATCCTATCCATCTACCTAGGAAGTGGAGTCTTAGGCTGGAAAGTCTGGAAGTGGAGTGAGGGTCAGAGGAGACCCTCCCTCAATACCTCTTGCTAGCCAGAGGCTTGTAGGTGGGCCTTGCACCAGCTGGCAGGCAAGGAGAGTCGGTGGAGAGAGACAGCTAAGTACTAACAAGAGAAGAGAGGGGCTTCGAAGAAAAACCGCAGCAGAGAGATCCTATCTACCTACCTAGGAGGTGGAGTCTTGGGCTGGGAAGTCCCGAAGTGGGGTGGGAGTCAGAGGAGACCCTCCCACTATATCTCTTGCTGGCCAGAGACTTGCAGGTGGGCCTTGCACCTGCTGGCAGGCAAGGAGAGTCTGTGGAGAGAGGCAGTGAGGTATTAACAAGAGAAAAGAGGAGCTTCATAGAAAAAGCCCCTACAGAAAGATCCTATCTACCTACCTAGGAGGTGGAGTCTTGGGCTGGGAAGTCTGGAAGTAGGGTGGGGGTCAGAGGAGACTCTCCCTCAATATCTCTTGCTGGCCAGATGCTTGTAGGTGGGCCTTGTGTCTGCTGGCAGGCAAGGAGAGTCTGTGAAGAGAGGCAGCTAGATATTAACAAGAGAATAGAGGGGCTTCAAGGAAAAAGCCACTGCAGAGAGATCCTATTTACCTACCTAGGAGGCGGAGTCTTGGGCTGGGAAGTCTGGAAGTGGGGTGGGGGTCAGAGGAGAAACTTGCTCAATATCTCTTGCTGGCCAGAGGCTTGTAGGTGGGCCTTGCGCCTGCTGGCAGGCAGGGAGAGTCTGTGGAGAGAAGTAGCTAGGTATTAGCAAGATAAAGAATAGAGGGGCTTCAAGGAAAAGCCACTGCAGAGAGATCCTATCTTCCTAACTAGGAGGTGGAATCTTGGCCTGGGAAGTCTGGAAGTGGGGTGATGGTCAGAGGAGACCCTCCCTCAGTATCTCTTGCTGGCCAGAGGCTTGTAGATGGGCCTTGCTCCTGCTGGCAGGCAGGAGAGTCTGTGGAGAGAGGCATCTAGGTATTAACAAGAGAACAGAGGGGTTTCGAGGAAAAAGCCACTGAGGAGACATCTTATCTAACTACCTAGGAGGTGGAGTATTGGGCTGGGTAGTCTTGAAGTGGTGTGGGGGTCAGAGGAGACCCTCCCTTAATATCTCTTGCTGGCCAGAGGCTTGTAGGTGGGCCTTGTGCCTGCTGGCAGGCAAGGACAGTCTGTGGAGAGAGGCAGCTAGGTATTAACAAGAGAAGAGAGGGGCTTCAAAGAAAAAGCCACTGCAGAGAGATCCTATCTACCTACCTTGGAGTTGGAGTCTTGGGCTGGGAAGTCTGGAAGTGGGGTGGGGGTCAGAGGAGACCCTCGCTCAATATCTATTGCTGGCCAGAGGCTTGTAAGGTGGGCCTTGCACCTGCTGGCAGGCAAGGAGAATCTGTGGAGAGAGGCAGCTAGGTATTAACAAGAGAAGAGAGGGGCTTCGAGGAAAACTCAGCTGCAGAGAGATCTTCTCTACCTACCTAGGAGGTGGAGTCTTTGGGCTAGGAAGTCTGGAAGTGGGGTGGGGGTCAGAGGAGTCCCTCCCTCAATATCTCTTGCTGGCCAGAGACTTGTAGATGGGCCTTTCACCTCCTAGCAGGCAAGGAGTGTCTGTGGAGAGAGGAATCTAGGTATTAACAAGAGAATAGAGGGGATTCAAAAAAAAAAAAAAAAAAAAAAAAACGCCACTGCAGAGTGATACTATCTACTTACCTAGGAGGTGGAGTCTTGGGCTTGGAAGTCTGGAAGGGGTTGAGGGTAAGAGGAGACCCTCCCTCAATATCTCTTGCTGGCCAGAGGCTTGTAGGTGGGCCTTGCGCCTGCTGGCAGGCAAAGAGAGCCTGTGGAGAGAGGCACCTATGTATTAACAAGAGAATAAAGGGGCTTCAAGGAAAAAGCCACTGCAGAGAGATCCTATCTACCTACCTCGGAGGTGAAGTCTTGGGCTTGGAAGTCTGGAAGTGGGGTGAGGGTCAGAGGAGACCCTCCCTCAATATCTCTTGCTGTCCAGAGGCTTGTAGATGGGCCTTGTGCCTGCTGGCAGGCAAGGAGAGTCTGTGGTGAGAGGCAGCTAGGTATTAACAAGAGAATAGAAGGGCTTCAAGGAAAAAGCCACTGCAGAGAGATCCTATCTATCTACCTAGGAGGTGCAGTCTTGGGCTGGGAAGTCTGGAAGTAGGGTGGGGGTCAGTTGAGACCCTCCCTCAATATCTCTTGCTGGTCAGAGGCTTGTAGATGGCCCTTGCACCTGCTGGTAGGCAAGGAGTGTCTGTGGTGAGAGGCAGCTAGGTATTAACAAGAGAATAGAGGGGCTTCAAGGAAAAAGCCACTGCAGAGAGATCCTATCTACCTGCCTAGGAGGTGGAGTCTTGTGCTGGGAAGACTGGAAGTGGGATGGGGGTCAGAGGAGACCCTCCTTCAATATCTCCTGATGGCCAGAGGCTTGTAGATGGGCCTTGCGCCTGCTGGCAGGCAAGGAGAGTCTGTGGAGAGATGCAGCTAGGTATTAACAAGAGAAGAGAGGGGCTTCAAGGAAAAAGCCGCTATGGAGAGATCCTATCTACCTACCTAGGATGTGGAGTCTTGGGCTGGGAAGTCTAGAAGCGAGGTGGAGGTCAGAAGAGACCCTCCCTCAGTACCTCTTGCTGGCCAGAGGCTTGTAGATGGGACTTTCGCCTGCTTCAGGCAAGGAGATTCTGTGGAGAGAGGCAGCTTGGTATTAACAAGAGAATAGAGAGGCTTCAAGGAAAAAGCTGCTGTAGAGAGATCCTATCTACCTACCTAGGAGGTGGAGTCTTGGGCTGGGAAGTCTGGAAGTGGGGTGGGTATCAGAGGACACCCTCCCTCAATATCTCTTGCTGGCCAGAGGTTTTTAGGTGGGCCTTGCACCTGCTGGTAGGCAAGGAGAGTCTGTGGAGAGAGGGAGCTAGGTATTAACAAGAGAATAGAGGGGCTTCAATAAAAAGGCTGCTGCAGAGAGATCCTATCTACATACCTAGGAGGTGGAGTCTAGGGCTGGGAAGTCTGGAAGTAGGGTGGGGGTCAGTGGAAACCCTCCCTCAGTATCTCTTGTTGGTCAGAGGCTTGTAGATGGCCCTTGCGCCTGCTGTCAGGCCAGGAGTGTTTGTGGTGAGAGGCAGCTAGGTATTAACAAGAGAATAGAGGGGCTTCAAGAAAAAAGCCACTTCAGAGAGATCCTATCTACCTACCTAGGAGGTGGAGTCTTGGGCTTGGAAGTCTGGAAGTTAGTTGGGGTCAGAGAAGACCCTCCCTCAATATCTCTTGCTGGCCAGAGGCTTGTAGGTGGGCCTTTCGCCTGATGGCAGGCAAGTAGAGTCTGTGGAGAGAGGTAGCTAGGTATTAACAAGAGAAGAGAGGGGCTTCGAGGAGAAATCCGCTGCAGAGAGATCCTTTCTACCTACCTAGGAGGTGGAGTCTTGGGCTGGGAAGTCTGGAAGTGGAGTGTGGGACCAAGGAGACCCTCTCTCAATATTTCTTGCTGGCCAGAGGCTTGTAGGTGGGCCTTGTGCCTGCTGGCAGGCAATGAGAGTCTGTGGAGAGTGGCAGCTAGGTATTAAGAAGAGAATAGAGCTGCTTCAAGGAAAAAGCTGCTGCAGAGAGATCCTATCTAAGTACCTTGGAGGTGGAGTCTTGGGCTGGGAAGTCTGGAAGTGGGGTTGGGGTCAGAGGAGACCCTCCCTCAGTATCTCTTTCTGGCCAGAGGCTTGTAGGTGGGCTTTGCGCCTGCTGGCAGGCAAGGAGATTCTGTGTTACTAATTAAATTATTTTAATAGGGCTTTTCAGAATTTACATAGTTTTTTCATTTGATTTCAGTAGTTTTGTCATTCTAGGACTTTTTCTACCTCATGTAAATATAAGTCGTTTTCCTACATGTATTCATAATATTCTTTTATAATCTCTTTATTTGCTAAGGGGTAATGTCTTCTCTCTCTTTCATTCCTAGTTTTTGTCTGTGTCCTTTGTTTATTTCTAGCTGAGGATTCACTGACATTTTTTCTGCTTGCTGTTCCATTAGTTTCACCTCTAAATTTGTTATTTTTTCAAAATTAAAATAAAATTAATCTGCCAGAGAACACGTGTGCTTACCAGTGTGAGACAGAGATTCAGAAATAGAGCGAGAAAGCACCCCAAAATGGGATATGTTCATGCCTCAATACTTTCCCTCAATTTCTCTATCCTGTTAGGATATGGGTTATACAGACTCATGTGCCTGATGTGTTTTTCAAGCTACTAGGTCTGGGACTTGAACTTCTCAGTTGGCCATGTGGGATCTATCTCCTTTAACCACTAAGCCATGGGCTAACCTATCTTTGTTATTTTCTTCATTCACTTTGGTTTGACTTGTTTTTCTCTTTTTCTTTTTACAGTTTTTAAGATGAATGATGAGATTATTGATTTGAGATTTTTCTTCTTTTCTAATATAAGCACTTAAAAATATAAATACCACTCTAAACACTAATTAAGCACCTTCTCATAAATGTTGATATGTTACTTTCTTTTTTAGGTAAGAATGCTTTCTAATTATTTCTTTTTTCATCTATGAGTTATTTAGAAATATATTCATTCCTACATCTGTGAGAATTTTGCTGTTTTATTATTTTTAATGTAATTTTACTCCATTGTAGTCATTCACTTTGAGTGATTCAAATTTTTCAATGTATCGATGATGGTTTAATGATTATCTTGGAAAAAAATTTATGTATTCTAGAAAAGAATAGGTAGTCATCTGATATTGGATGACTTGTTCTATAGATGTCATGTAGATCGAGTTGATTGATAGTGTTCAACTCTTCGTTTTCCCTATTGATTTCTTGCATCATAATTCTATTAATTATTGAGAGTCAAGTATCAAAGTATCCAACTGTTATTATTTTTCGTTTTAAATATTTATTGTAATTTATGATTTACATATAATCATTACACATCTTTGTAGGATACAGAATCATCATCTTTTGAAGCATGTATATGGTGTGTCATAAAAAAATCAAGGATATAAACATATTAACCACTAAGTATTTAACATTATATTGTAAACACTTGAAATATGCTCCAATGGTTATTCTGCAAGCAGGTACTAAATTGTCTATGACATTCTTTACTGTGAGGTATAGTTCTAAAGAAAACCATATTGATTATAAATCAGGCAAAAAAACTCATAAATTAGCAAAGATAAACTTGACATAGCCAATAAAAGAAGAATCTTTAGTGTACATGTAGGGAAGTTTGGTGGATTAAGAGTTTATAATCTGAAAAAAAGTCTGTGGGTATCAATTATTGGTTCAGTTAGAGGTAGGTGAAATTGTTCATAATAATAACTCATCAGGAAGAGATAGAGAAAGAATATATTACTCATGCACCGTAAGTTCTTGTAAGACCATACTACTGCCCTATGCATATAAAAGTAAGCCTCCCGGGACCAGCAGTTAGCATAATGGCTATGTCTCTGGACTTCCATGTAGTCAACCACAGTTCGAGTCCCGAACCCAGTGGCTTAAACTCACGCCAGGCACGTGTGCGTGCGTGCCCAAGATTCCAAGAAGAGAATGGAGGAGAAGGGATTGCGGTGTGGCTATTCCCCCGGGGGGGGGTGATTTCTCGCTTTCTGTCTCTCTGTCTCTCTCTGTCTGTCTGGCGAGTGCACGCGCCCTATAGCAAAAACCTCTCCAAAAAAAAAAAAGTAAGCCTCCCGCGGCTAGCAGGTGGCATGATGGTTAGGGGTGCTGGGCTCCAACATTGCCAACTATGGTATGGTTTACATCCTGGACCCGGTTGCTTGCTTTCTCAGTTTCCCTCCCCATTCCTTTCCTCTCTTTCACTCTCACTCTCACTCTGTTCCTCGCTGGTCAAAATAAAATAAATAAATAAATGAACAGATTTAAATTATTTTTAAAATTTTTTTTGTTATCATTTATTTATTTATACATTTTCTCACAAACATTTACTTTACATATCAAAAAATCTTTGCTTATACTCCATAGTTCTTGACTGTTAATAAACAACTTTTAAAATTTCAAAAAACTGAGTTTTAAAGATATGAAATATTTGTTACAATTTTTTTTGTGACTCTATAACAAAAGAGACAATATGTTTTTAAATATTTTTGAGAAAATATTTACATTTCAACTACTCAAACTGTTGCAAAGAAAACACCCAGCACACAATTCACACATAAACCTTCACAATTCGGCCCTGTCTACCTAGTATTCTGTGATATAACATCCGATAGCAAAGATCAGTCTCTTTTTCTTCCTTCAAAGTCTTCATCAAGGTAATCGTCTGGTCGTGGCTGCTCTTTTACAATCTCTACTGATTACAATGCTGGGCTGGAAAAGTCCAGGTTATTTTATGGTTCACATTCTTTCATATAGCTTCTCTAATCCTCTCTGCCAGGCAGAACTGTTTATAGTGCCAGCTCATCTTCCCAAGAGCTTCTGTTGGCTTACTTGAGATCTACCTTAGTTTTATAGTTTACTGGTTTAATCTTCAGATATGACATTCCAGTCAAAGGTCTGTCCGATAACGAGTATTTTCAATTTCTGATTCAAGGCAACAGGTATTATTGAACTTATGCAAATAACCATTCTGCCACAATTAAGAATACTCCCAAATATTTTACAATTTTAGAGGGGTCAGGAAATGAGAAAAGTTTGTTTCCATTTAAAGAAACAAACAAGAATAAAAATCACTTTAACAAATTGCTGAACCTATCAACAGCTCAAAAGAAAGCAAAATACTTAAATTGGGAAAACAAAGCATAGTAAAAAATATTAGTAATGCTTTACTCAAATGTCATAAAATTCTAATTCAACAGATCAGTCTTATATAATTAATTTCCCTTTTGCAATGTTACTGTGGTTCGATCTTTCCATTTAAATCCTGGAATTTAACATTCAATGTTATTATTGATATTTCTTGTCCCTAGCATTAAGTTGGTCATTTTCTTGGTTACTTTTTGTTCTCTTATTTCTGTATGTGTGTCTTTAGTTTTCCTGGTAAAGCACTCCTTTCAGAACTTCTTGAAGAGCTGGTCTGGTGTTGATAAATTCTTTCAGGTTTTGTTTATCCAAGAATGTTTTCATTTTTTCTTCCCATATGAAGGATAATCTTGTTGGGTATAGTATTCTTGGTTGAAACTGTTTTTCACTTAGCAGTTTGAATATACTTTCCCATTCTTTCCTTGCTTGCATTGTTCCTGGTAAGAGGTCTAATGTTAGTCTGATGGGATGATCTTTGTAAGTAACCTGATGTTTCTCTCTTGCCAATTTTAGTATCTTGTCTTTGTGTTTTGGCAAATCTGGATATGATGTGCCTTGGAGAATATCTTCTTGGGTTGATTCTATTAGGGATCCTTTGTATTTCTTGGGTCTGTATATTAGAATGGCTCTCTAGATTTAGAAAATTTTCTTCCAGGATTTTATGGAATAGATTACTGATGTTCTTATTAGTTTCTTCACCTTCTGGGATACCGATTATTCAGATGTTTGGGCACTTAATGATATTTAGTGTTTCTTGTATAGTATTCTCATTTTTTTGGGTTATTTCTCAGGGATTTTATTGGTAATTTTTTGTTGGTTGTAGGTTTTGTCTTCAACATCTGAGATTCGCTTTTCCACATGGGCTAATTTGCTTTTAATAATTTTGAGGGAGGTTTTGATTTCCTATATTGCAGCCTCATCTCTAACAGTTCCATTTGATTCTTTTTTTCATTTTGTGTATTTACTCTTTAAGACTGTGCAATAAATTCCTCACCTCCTGGAACTCATTGTCTCTTTTCTACAGCATCTTCTGGAGTTCATTGTCTCTCAGCTCTTGCATTTTTTTTAGTTTTGAATATTCTGAATTCTCTGTTGGACATTTCTATGAGTTCATTGTACTGTCTGTGGATGATGAAGTATTGTTCTTTTTCCTTAGGGGAGAATTATTTTCTTGATTTCTCATATATCTTGTGCCTCTGCTGTAGTTTCTGGTCATTCTGTGACAAAATCTCTCCTCTACTGTGTTTTGCAATGTGGTATCCACAGAAATATTTTCAGTTCAGATTTATAAAAAGAGTTTCTTCATTAAGACAGAAGGTTCAGTAAGCGTTGAGGATTTCAATGACCCTAAAAGTATTCAGATGCTTGGCTACTGTGCACCTAGTCCTGTCCAGATACTCATTGTGTGGAGACTGAAGAGCAGAGTTGTAAAGTAAGTTTAAAGAAATAAGTAAAAGGAAAAGGAAAAGAAAAAAAGAAAAAGACTAAAAAAAAATAAACAAAACCAAAAGACAGAAAAAAAATTAAAAGGTAAAAAATGAGAAAAAAAAAAGCCCTAGATGAGAAGTGTTTTAAAAATTAAAAAATAAATAAAAAGTTTAGCGAGAGAGAGAAGCAGAAAGACATAGACAGAGAGAGGGCAGAAGTCGCCCTACATGTCTCAGTGATTTGGGCTTTTAGAAGATGGAGTTTAGAGCATAGCTTCAGTTGCCTTGGTCCCTGAATGTGCCAGGACACAACTCAGATTTCAGATGACTTCTGAAATTAGCAAGAGAAAGAAAAAGCCCGAGATGAGAAGAAGTGTTTTAAAAATTATAAAAAATAAAAATGAAAAATTTAAAGAGAGAGAGAAAGGGAGACAGAGACAGAGAGTGGACAGAGGTCACCCTACCTGTCTCAGTGTTTCAGGGGTCAAGAAGATGGAATTTAGAGCATGGTTTAAGTCACCTTGGTCCCTGAATGTGCCAGGACATACCTCAGATTTAAAATGGCTTCTGAAATTATCTAGAGAAAGAAAAGGCCTGAGGTGAGAAAAAGTATTTTAAAAATTAAAAAACTAAAAAATTTAAAGAAAGAGAGACACACAGAGAGATAGCGGACAGATATCTCCCTACCTGTCTCAGTGAATTGGGGGTCTAGAAGATTGTGTGTAAAGCATAGCTTTAGTAGCCTTGGTCCCTGAACGTGCCAGGACACACCTCAAATTAAAAATGGCTTCTGAAATTAACAAGAGAAAGAAAAGGCCTGAGGTGAGAAGTCTTTTAAAAATTAAATTAAAAAAAAATTAAAGAGAGAGAGTCAAAGAGAAACAGAGAGAGGACAGAGGTTGCCTTACCTGTCTCAGTGTCTTGTGGGTCTAGAAGATGGAGTTTAGAGAATAGCTTCAGTCATCTTGGTCCCTGAACACTCCAGGACACACCTCAGATTTAAAATGGCTTCTGAAATTATCAAGAGAAAGAAAGGCCTGAGGTGAGAAAAAGTGTTTTAAAAATTAAAAAAAAAAATTAAAATTTAAAATTTAAAGAGAGAGAAATGGAGACAGAGAGAGAAAAGAAGCCACCCTACCTGTGTCTGTTTTGGGGGGATCTAGAAGATAGGGTTAAGAGCACGGTTTCGGTCACCTTAGTCCCTGAACGTGCCAGGACATACCTCAGATTTAAAATGGCTTCTGTCTCAGTATTTCAGGGGTGTAGAATATGAGGTTTCAATAAAATAATTTAAAAAAGAAAAAAAAATAAGTCTTCAAAAAGCAAAGATAAAGCAAAATTGGAAGGAAATTTTTATAACTGGTACAGACAGTTTTTTGGTATTTTATAGGCTTTACAGAGTTCTTGATTTTAGCCTTTAAAATGGCCAAAGAAAGATTCAGCTACAACATTTTGGAGTTCTTTATTATATCTTTTTATGGAATGAGTAATGATTATAATAAATATATAAACTGAAACCTGTGAAGACAACTGTTGATCAAATAATTGGTAGATTTGTATTTAAACCTGCTTGTGTGTAACATTGTTGAATCTACATTTAGTCTTGATATTCAATGTTATTTTCCATATGTGTGAACCTACCTTTCTTTAAAATTGTTTTGTGTTCTCTTATTTCTATTTGTCTCTTTTTAGCTTTTCTGGTATAGTAATTTCTGAAGTATTTACTATAGAACAGATTTTGTTTTGGAGAATTCTTTCAGCATTTGTTTATCTAGAAGTTACATTATTTCTCTTTTCCATTTAAAGGATAATCTTGCTGAGTTTAATACTCTTGGCTGAAATTGCTTTTCTTATAGAGTTTTAAATGTCTTCCTGGGGACCAGCAGTTGGAGTAATGTCTACATTGCTGGACTTCCATGTAGTTGACCGCAGTTTGAGTCCTGGATCCGATAGCTTAAACTCACGCTGGGTGCTTGTGCGTGCGTGTCAAGATCCTAGGAGGGGGGACCAGCAGTTAGCTTAATGGCTATGTCGTTGGACTCCCACGTAGTTGACCGCGGTTCGAGTCCTGGACCCGGCAGCTTAAACTCATGCCGGGCGCATGTGCGTGCGTGCCCAAGATCCCAAGAGGAGAATGGAGGGGAAGGGATTGCGGCGTGGCCATACCCCCTGGGGGCTGATTTCTCACTTTCTGTCTCTCTGTCTCTGTCTGTCTGGCGAGCGCACGCGCCCTATAGCAAAAACCACTTCAAAAAAAAAAGAAAAAAAAAAGATCCTAGGAGGAGAATGGAAGAGAAGGGATTGTGGCGTGGCCATCCCCCCTGGGGGATGATTTCTCACTTTTTGTCTCTATCTTTCTCTGTCTTTCTGGCAAATGTGCACGCCCTATAGCAAAACCCTCTCAAAAAAAAAAAAAAAAAAATATATATATATATATATATATGTACATATGTCTTCCAATTCTTTCCTTGCCTGCATTGTTTCAGCTGTGAGATCCAACATTAGTCTAATAGAGTAACCTTTGTGAGTAAATTGGCATTTCTTTTTTTAAAATTTATTTATTTACATTCATTTATTATACACCATTACAGCAAACAAAATGCGATTGCCCATCCAGAATACACTGTATATTGGCTCAATCAAGCACATCAACATACATGTTATCATTCTGTATATTTTGCTATTTTTGCCATTCTGATTCCCTATCTCTCACCCTCTGCCGCATCTCACCCTCCTCCCACTGTCTCTGGTATCCATGGTTGCTTTCTATGCCTTTTCCCCCCATTTTGTTGATTCATTAATGAACTTAATCTAAATATTTCCAATAACAAGCACAGCTGATTATATATATATATATATATATATATATATATATATATATATATATATCCATGAACACAAGTCTGACTTTAGGCATAAATCTCAGTGAGTAGAACGAACATACTATAAAGTAGCACCTAGCTGGGACTATATAGCTTACTGCCATCATCAAATATGCATTGTTTTTCATTTCAAGAAAAATAATTTTCATGTTTTTTTTTCTCCTGAAACTTTTTTTAATTACTTAATGTATATTCATCCCCTAGTCATCATCACAGCATACAAAAAGTGGTTTCCCATCTAGAATACACTGCATAGTGGCTTAATCATGTATGTCATCATCAATAATTTTCAGTTTGTAGTTATATATATATATATGTGTGTGTGTGTATAAATATATATATATATATATGTATATGTATGTATATATATATATATATATATATATATATATATATATATATACAGAGTCTGACCCTCTGCCCTTTCCCACCCTCACACTATCTCTGGTGTCTACAGTTGTCTTCTGTTCCTTTTCCCCCCACATTTTATTGATTACACAATTTCTTAAATAATATAACTACTTTCAATAGCAAGTTCAGCTAGTAATTTCAAGAAAAGCCGATTTGAATTGGTAAGGAAATTTGCTTAAAACTTAAAGCCTGGAAACAGGTTAGTATTCTGTTCAAATAGTAGGTACATGAACCTATTGATAGCTCAAGACTAGACAAAAACTCTTAAACCCGGACAATAAAGCCTAGAAGAAAAGCAGCAATATTTTAGTAAAAAGTCAAAGAATGCTATTTCACCAGTTCAGTCTCATGTACTTAATCTATTTTCTGTTGTGGTTCGATCTTCCCGATTGAATTCTGGGATATAATATTTAACTTCAGACTTGTCCCTACGAGTAAGTTAGCCATTTTGTTAGGTTTTGAACTCTTTATTTCTGTGTGTCTGCATTTAATTTTTCTGATATAGGACTCCCTTGAGAATTTCTTGGAGATCTGGTCTGGTGCCGGTAAATTCTTTCAGGTTTTGTTTATCTGACAGTGTTCTTGTCTTTTCTACCCATAGAAGTATAATCTTTCCAGGTACAGTATTCTCGGGTGAAGTTGCTTTTCCCTTAACACTTTGAATATATTTTCCCATTTTTTCCTTGCTTGCATTGTTTCTGATGAGAGGCCTGCTGTTAGTCTGATGGGATATCCTTTGTAGGTAACTTGCTGTTTCTCTCTTGCCAATCTTAGTATCTTGTCTTTGTTTGTGGTTTTGGTCAATCTGGCTATAAAATGTCTTGGAGAATATCTTGGGTTGATTCTATTTGGGGTCCTTTGAGTATTTAATGGTATTTCTAGGATATTATCTTCATTTTTCTTGGTTATATTTTCAGTACTTTTTTAAATATTTTTTTCTAGTTTAGAGGTTTTGTCTTTTATTTTTGAGATTTGATCTTCTCTATGATCTAATCTGGTTTTAATACTTTCTAGGGAGATGTTTTTATTTCCTTTATTACACCCTTCATATCTAAGACTTCTGTTTGAGTCTTTTTTTATATCCAATTCTTCTTTCATATTTGGATGTACTTCTTCATCTCTTGGTGCTCAATATCTCTTTTCTCTTGCATCTCATAAAGTTTTGTCACTATAAATATTCTAAATTCTTTTTCTGCCATTTCAGTAATATCCTCTAATTTTTCCCTATTGAAGATGAGTTGCTGTACTCCCTTCCCGGAGATGTATTACTTAGTTCTCTCATCATTGAGGCTCTTTTCCAATTTTTAGTCATTTGGTAATGTATTTACTTTTGGCAGATTTCTCGAAAAAGGATTCTCTAACTTTGAGCTCATGTGTTCCCTTTACTGTGAAATCATTTGGTGCTATTTCCTCTCTGGTATTGCATTTTTGAATGTGGTAATCACAGGAGGAATTTTGAAATCAGATTTATGAAGAGGAGTTTCTCTCTTTTTAGAACCAGTTCAGTAAGGGGTGAAGAATTCTCTGAGTCTCACAGTGTATTACGATGTTTGGTATTTTGCACCTAGACCTCTCTAGGCAATGGATAAGGGCTGAGTAGTAAAATGAGAAAGTAAGGTAAAAGAAAAGGAAAGTCTAAAACAGAAATAGGAAGAAAAAGCAAAGAGAAAAGAAGGAACGAACAAAACAAAAAGAACAGAAAAAGGCAGAGAACACTACACAGAAAATAAAAATAAGTTAAAAATGAGAAGGGCACCAGAGGTAGAGATGAAGATGCTTGTAAGTATACTGTCCTATATGAGGGAAGGAAAGACAAATTAGCAAGAGAAAGGCATTAGGATAGAAAATAACAGGATAGAGAGAGATTTTGCCTACCTTCCTAACACCTAGAGTCTGTAAGGGGTGGGGTTCCTGGTAGGGGGCTTCACAGCAGTGAAGATGGACCAAGGAAAGGGCAGCGAAGCAGAGATGAAGATCCCTGCAAGTATTCTGTCTTTACTAACACTAGAGTCTGGAAGGAGAGGCCCTGGCTTAGGGCTTCACAGCAGTGAAGGTAGACCCAGGAAAGGTCAGCAGAGGCAGAGATGGAGATTCCTGCAAGTATTATGTCCTTACTAATATAGAGTCTGGAAAGGGGCGACCCTGACTGAGGGCTTCATAGCAGTGAAAGTAAACCTAAGAAAGGGCAGCAGAGGCAGAGATGTGTGATTTTTATTTCAAGCTGCTGGGGCTAGAAGTTGAAAATTCATCAGCTATTTAGGATCTAGCTTACTGTGCACAGTGCTTAACTGCTGTGTTACAGAACTGGTCCCAGTTGAAATTAATTGAAGTGTTTTTATTTTGTTTGTTATCATTTTTTAATTACCAGAGGGAACACACATGAACTCACTAGAGGGACATAAAAGCACTCCCCACTGAGGCATGATCACACTTCAGTTCCTTCTCCATTTCTCCAATCTGTCAATATTTTAGACAGAAACACACACACACACACACACACACACACACACACGCAGCATGATTTTCAAGCTGCTGGGGCTGGGATTTGAATCATGTTATTTGCCATGTAGAATCCAGATCACTTAACCACTAGGCCACAGGGCAGCCCTGAAGTATTAATTTATATGAGATCTAATTGAGTATATATTTTTTTGGCTTGTTTGTTTTGCTTTTCTTTTTTAGAATTTTGGCATAGGTCATGTGCACTAGTCAGAGACAGACAGAGGGAGAAAGTAAGAAATTGCCCCCTGGGGGGATGGCCATTCCACATTCCATTCTCCTCTGTGTTCCTCTTGGAATTTTGAGCACTCAAGCACATGTGCCCAGTGTGTCTTTCAAGCTTCTGGGTCCAGGAATTAAACCACAGAGTTGGCCACATGATATCTGACAGTTTAACCATCATGCCAACTGTTGACCCTCTAATTGATTTTTTTAAGAGATTTTTACTATAGGGCATGTGTCCTCACCAGAGAGATAGAAAGTGAGAAATCACACCCAGGGAGGATAGCCATGTCACAATCCATTCTCTGCCATTCTCCTCTTGAGATTTTAGGCATACATGTTCACATGCCTCATGTAGTTTTAAGTCATTGGGTCCATGACTTAAACTGCAGTCGACTATATTTGAGTCCAGCAACGTAACCATTATGCTCTCTACATGTCCCTCTAATTTAGTTTTTAATTGGGGTTCTAATTACTAATGAAGTAATACATTTTAAGATGCATTTGTTGAACATTCATATTTCCTTCGTAGTGATGTGTCTGCTTATGTCATTGTCTAGTTTTGATATTAGGTTAATATTGACTTTATAAAATGAACTGGGATAAAAATTTTAAAAAAGCAGATTAGATCATGCAGATCAAATCTCAGATCTAGAAGACAAAACTTTTGACTTAGAAAAAAAATCATCAAAAGAATGAAAAAATATTAAAAAAAATAATGCATGGGAAATACTAGATACCATTAAGTGCCCCAAAATCCTAATAATTGGTATCCCAGAAGATGAAGAATCTAATAAAGGCATTGATAACCTATTCCATGAAATCCTGAAAGAAAACTTTCCAGACATAGAGAAGCATTCAAACATCCAGACCCCAAAAATATAAAAGATACCAAGTAGAATCAACCCAAGATCTCCATGGCACATCATAGCCAGATGGGCCAAAATCACAGATAAAGATAAGATTCTAAAAATGCAAATAGAGAAACGTCAAATTACTTATAATGGTTATCCCATCAGGCTAAAATCAGACTTTTCAGCAGAAGCAATGCAAGAAAGAATGGGAAGATACATTCAAAGTGTAAAAAGAAATACAATTTCAACCAAGACTACTATACCCAGCAAGATTATCTTTCAAATAGAAAGAAAAGATAAAAACATTCTCCAAAAACAAAGCCTGAAAGAATTTAATAACACCAGACCAGCTCTTCAAGAAGTTCTGAAGGGAGCACTATACCAGGAAAACTAAAGAGAGACAGACAGAAATAAAAGAACAAAAACCAACCAAGAAAATTACTAACATAATGGTAGGGACAAGTCCAGAAATATAGATAATAATGTTGAATTTAAATGGATAAAATTCTTCAATCAAGGGACACTGGTTGAATGGATAAGTAAAACAGAAACCCTATGTCTATTGCATACAAGAAACACACCTCATGGGAAAAGATATACATAGACTAAAAGTACAGGGCTGGAATAAGCTCTTTCATGCAAATAGAAAACTAAAAAGGACAGGAGTTGTAATACTAATTTCAGACAAAATAGGCTTTAAGACAAAAGCTGTAAGAGAGATTTAAAAAATGGCATTATATAGTAGTAAAAGTCTAATTCATCAAGAATATATAATGATTATAAATATCTATACACACAACTCAAGGCCTTCTAAATACATGAAGGAAATAATTGTAAATCTAAAAGGAGAGAGAGATTGCAACACACTAAAAGGAAATGGAAAATGACACAAAAAAGGTGGAAAAACATCCAAATCTATGTTCCTACATTTGAAGAATTAATATAATCAAAATGGCAATTCTACCCAAATTGATCTACAAATATAACACAATCCAAATCAAATTACCAGGGGAATTCTTCACAGATCTAGAAAAGAGAATCATAAAATTTGCCTAGAATCCTAAAATACTCCATATTGCCAAAAACAATCCTTTTCAAGAAGAGTGGAGCAGGAGACATCTTGCTTCCTGACCCCAAAATATATTACAAAGTTGTGATTATCAAAACAGCTTGGTATTGGCACAAAAAAAGACAGGTGGACCATTGGAACAGAATACAGACCCCAGAAATAAACCCAAAATATACAACTGATTGATTTTTGACAGTGTACCAGTCAATCCAGTGGATAAAAGCAATCCTCTTTAGCAAATATTGCTGGAAAAACTGGGTATCCACCTACAGAAAGATGAATCTGGACCACTGTCTTTCACTATTAACAAAAATCAACTTAAAGTGCAGCAAGTATCTAATCCTAAGGCCAAAGCTATAAAACTACTCGTGGAAAACAGTGAGGAAAGTAGGAGACATCAGAGTAGGCAAAGACTTCTTATATAAGATCTTCCAAAGCACAGGAAATGATCCCAAAAATAGACAAGTTGAGTTACATCAGATTAAGAAGTTTTTGCACAGCCAAGAACATAATTAGTGTGAATGAACAACTCTTGTAATGGGAGAATATTTGTAAACTATGCCTCAAATAAATGACTGATAAGCAGAATACACAGAGAACTCAAGTGTCTTACCCTCCACCCTCCAAAAAAAGTGATCAACCCAATTAAAAGATGGGAAAGTGGGACCAGCAGTTAGCGTAATGGCTATGTCGCTGGACTCCCACGTAGTCGACCGCGGTTTGAGTCCCGGACCCGGTGGCTTAAACTCACGCCGGGCGCATGTGCATGCGTGCCCAAGATCCCGAGAGGAGAATGGAGGAGAAGGGATTGCGGCGTGGCCATCCCCCCTGGGGGGTGATTTCCTGCTTTCTGTCTCTCTGTCTCTCTCTGTCTGTCTGGCAAGCGCACGCGCCCTATAGCAAAAACCTCTCCAAAAAAAGAAAAAAAAAAAAAAGATGGGAAAGTGAGCTGAAAAAAAAAAAAAAACAACTCTCTAAGTAATACATATGAATAGCCAAAAAGTATTTGAGAGAAATGCTCAATATCCCTCATCATCAGGGAGATGCAAATCAAAACCACGATGAGTTACCACTTAACCCATCAGAATGGTTAAGATTTAAAAATAATGAAAAATGATAAGTGCTGACGAGGCTTTGGTGAAAAGGGAACTCTCCTACATTGTTGGTGGGAATATAAATTAGTTTATCCACTGTGAAGATCAATATGGAGGTTCCTCAAATATCTACAAATAGAACTACCATATCATCAAGCAATTCCTCTCCTGGGTATTTACCCAAAGGATAGGAAAATGCTGAGTTGGAAAGGTGCTTGCACATTTATGTTTATTGTGGCATTATTCACAATCGCTAAACATGTAACAAACCCAAATGTCCATGAATAGATGAATGGATTGAAAAAGGATGGCACATATATACTATGGAATACTAAGTCATAAAAAAGTAAGATTTTTGCATTTGATAGAAAGGAGATGAATATGGAAAATTTACTACTGAGTGAAACAAGCCAGGCTATGAAAGAGAGACATTATATGTCTCCACTTAATATATATACCGACTATGGGACCACAGTTGGCATAGTAGTTGTGTCAATGGACTACCATGTGGCCAACAATGGTTCAAGTCCTGGACCCAGTGGCTTGAAACTCATGTCAGACGTGTGTAAAGGAGAATGTAGGGGAAGGAATTGCCTAGTGGTCATTCCCCTGAGGGGTGATTCTCACTTTCTGTCTCTCTTGCAAGTGCACATGCCTTGTAGCAAAAATATCAGTCTTAAATACACATACGCATGCATGCATACATGCACAAACACACACGGACTGTCCACAGTCTGTATTGGAAACTGAAAGATTAGAGGATACAGAAGCATGGAAATGGTTACAGATATTGGAGACCGTGTGTAAACAGGGTGAGATGGGGAAGATGGACTGGGAATGAATCATGGAGAAAAATAGAGAGGCAAGACATTTAAGGGACACAGAAATGGAGGACTGTCTATTGATGATAACATGTATGATATCTTCAACTGGACTGGTGTGAAGTGTATTCATGTTGTGTAAAAGTTATAAGCTGTAGTGATGCACAGTGATTGAATGTATAAAATAATTTAAAATAATAATAGTAATAAACTAACTGGGAAATGTCCCCTCCTTTTCAATCTTCTGGAGTTTTTGAAGAATTTATATTGATTTTTCTTGAACTGTTTAGTAGAATCCACCAAATTAGTTAATTTTTAATTTAATTTTTTTCTCATTTTTTACAATCACTGTATATCTTCTATTTTTTTTTTTTTTTTGGAGAGGTTTTTGCTATAGCGCGCATGCACTCGCCAGACAGACAGAGAGAGACAGTGAGACAGAAAGCGAGAAATAACCCCCCAAGGGGGATGGCCACACCGCAGTCCCTTCTCCCCCATTCTCCTCTTGGGATCTTGGGCATGCACGCACACGCGCCCAATGTGAGTTTAAGCCACCAGGTCAGGGACTCGAACCACGATCGACTATGTGGGTGTCCAGTGACATAGCCATTACGCTAACTGCTGGTCCTAATCACTGTATATCTTTACAACATAGAAAACAAACGTTCTCAGCATGAAACAAATTAGTAATTTTATTTAGTAATTTAGCCTCATTATGATTCTATTCATATTATTCTATTTCTTTTTGAGTCAGTTTCACTAGTTTCTATTGTAGGAGTTTGTTGTCATAGCTAGGTTATTGAATTTGATATCATATAGTTATTCATTGCATCCCTTTATAATTCCTTTCATTTCTGTAAGTTTGGTAGTAATGTTCCCTCTTTCATTCATGATTTTACTTATTTTTCTATATTTTCTTTCTTGGTTACTGTAGCTGAATATTTTCCATTTTAATTTAATATTTTATATATTTATGTATTTTATTATTATCTCAATTTTTCTATTCTTTATTTTATTAAATTTCCCTTTGATCTTTATTGTTTTATTCCCTCTTCTTGAATGTAGGTTTAATTTACTTTTCTTCAGTGCATTAAGGTAGAATATTAGGTTATTTATTAGAGTTATTCTTTCATAGAGCAAGCAATTACATCTATAAATTTCCCTCTGAGCACTGCTTTTATCTGTATCACAGTTTAGGTATATTGTAGTGTCATTAATTCATCTCAAATATTTTCTAATTTTCATTGTGACTTTTTCTTCAACGCATTGGTTATTTTATGAGTGTGTTGTTCAATTTCCACATATTTGCAATTTTATTAAATTTTTAAATTAATTTCTATTTTTTTCACATGGTCAGAGAACACTTTATATTATCTCAGTCCTTTTAACTTATTGAGCCTTATTTTATGTTCTGGAACATGGTTTATTCTGGAGAACGTTCCATGTATGTTTGAGAAGAAAATGTATCATGTTGGTTTTAAGTGGCTTATTGTTATATATACCTATTAGGTTTGTAAGTTCAAGTCTTCTATTAACTTGATCTTCTGGTTGATATTGTATATACATTATTTAAAGTGATGTATCTTTTTAAAGAATTATTTGTTAATATTCTTTTATTTGTTATAACTTTTATTTATTTATTTTTATTTAACCATATAAAAACAGAGAGAGAAAAGGAAAATGAGAAAGCAAGCTTCCAGGCCCAGAACTCGAACTGCAGTCAGCCATGTGAGAATCCAGCACCTTAACTACCACACCACATGCCAGCCCGTAGAGTGATGTATTGATGTATAAGTATTTTTGTTAAATTGTCTCTTTATCCATTAAATTCTGTCAGTTTTACTTTGTATATTTTAATATTCTTGTGATGTGTATTTATAAATGTTGTTCCTTCATGATGAAGTGATCTTTTATATTATTATAGAATGTCCCATTTAATTTCTAACAATATTGTTTGTTGTAAAGTCTACTTTGTTTTGTCTGATGTAATTCTCTTACTACAGCTTTGTCCTACGTATATTATTTGCTGTTTTAGAATTTTTGTATTCCTTTTAAGTTGAGTATGTTGGTAACAAATTATGTCAATTTTGATTACCATAGATTGCCTTTATTTTTACCTTCATTTTTGAAACATATTTTTTAAAATATGAGATTATAGTTGAATGTTTTTTTGTTTTTCGTTTTTTTCCTTAACACTTAGAATATGCCATATAATTACCTTCTAACCTCCATTATTCTTGATGAATCATCAGGTGTTGATTGGGGTTGTGTGTGTGTGTGTGTGTGTGTGTGTGTGTGTAATGAGTTTCTCTGTGGCTGCTGTCAATTGTTTTTGGTTTTGGCTTTCAATATTTTTGCTATGATATGTCTGAGATTAAATAGTTTTAAATTTATCCTACCTAGATTGTCTTGAGCTTTTTGAATATAGATGAATAGTTTTCATCAAATTTGAGATTTTTCAGTTATGATTTGTTTTTATGGAGTGATTGCTTTCTTTTTTAAAATTTTTATTTATATATTTGTATTATTATTCATATATATTTCTGTTCTTCCTCTCTCTCTTATCCTTCTAATACTGTTATTTCTTATATTTTGATGTGCTTAATGGTATCTATCATGTTGCTGATAGTTTTTTTTTTTTCATTATTTTTGTCTCTGCTATTCAGATTTTATAATCTCTGACTATCTCCAGGTTGGGTTATTATTTCTTATACTATGTTAAACCTACTATTTAGTGAGCTCCTGTAGTGACTTTTATTTCACAAGTATACTTTTTTTTTGGAGAGGTTTTTTTCTATAGGGCATATGTGCTCACCAGAAAAACAGAGAGAGACAGAGAGACAGAAAGTAAGAAATCACCCCCCAGCAGGAATGGCCATGCTGCAATCACTTTTCCTCCATTCTTCTCTTGGGATCCTGGCCACACATGCATACAAGCCTGGCGTGAGTTTAAGCCACTGGGTCTGGGACCTTGAACAACAGTCAAGTGGTTGGGAGTCCAACAATGTTGCCATTATGCCATCTGCTGGATCCCACAAATATACTTTTTATCTCCAGAGCTTCTATTGCTTTATTTTTTTCATAATTTCTATTGCTATTTATTGATATTCTCCATTTGATAAGAAATTGTCATCTTACCTTCATTTACTTCTTTCATTCTTTCAGTATACTTAAAATAGCTAATTTAGGGACTAGCACATGACATAATGGTTACATTGCTGGACTTCTACATAGTCGACTGCAGTCCTAGTCCCAGACCTTGTGGCTTGAAACTCATGGCAGGCATGTGTGTACATGCCCCAAATCCTGAAAGGAGAATGGAGGAGAAGGGATTATGGCATGGCTGTCCCTCCCGGGGGTGATTTCTCACTTTCTGTCTGTCTTTCTCTGTCTCTCCAGTGAGTGCACGTGCACTATAGCAAAAAATCTCTCTAAAATAAATAAATAAATAAAACAACTGATTTAAAATATTTTTTTATAATGCCCAACATCTGGGCCTTCCAAAAAGAAGTTTCTTGCCTGACCATTTCCTTTGGGTATGCTTTGATGTACCATTTGTTTCTTTGCATGTCTTGTAATTTTTGTTGCTGCTTATAACTGTCATTTTAGATATTGTTATATATTATAGCAATGTTCAACACTGATTTACTAGTCCTCTAACTGTGTGCACACTTTTTGGCTTTGTACAATTGGTTGTTGGTTTAATTAATTGTCTGGACTATTTCAGAGAAGGTTATTCACCTGCAATGTCCAACTTCTGATGTTGCTTCTCAAAGGACACAGGATTGATTATTCTTTGTTGTTTTTTTTTCTGGTAAAACTGACCAACATATGATTTAGAGAGCCCATGAAGCTACCAACCTCTTCCTAATTGCTTACCATAAAAATCCCCATTCCTTTTGAGACCACTTCAAGCTTAAACTTCCTTACACTCTGTTTCAAATACAGTCAGTTTCTTTGCAGAGAGCTTTGGAACCTGTGCTTTGTATGGCTTATCTCTCCTTGAGCAAAATCTCAGTACCAAAGCTCTGGGAGCTAGGGGTGGGAACAGTGCCTTTCCTCTCAGAATAACATTCGTGCTCTGAGAACAAGGCATTAATTAGAAGCAGGAAGCATCTTCTCAGCTTCCCACTCCCTGAATGGAACCTCTGTACTTTGAATAAAATGGGGCAGGGATGATTGGGGCTTTGTATTCTCAGGCTGATTTTTCATTGTTAGACCATCTACAATGTAAGTGGGTACTGGGGTATGGACGGGAGCTCCACATCTCTTAGACATACTAGTTTCAATAGCACTTTTACAACTTGGAGCTGAGGATAGGATGGAAAAGTGTTGAAGGCTTGTTAGAAAGAAAAAAGAGAGCCCTATGTTATTGGCTGCATTTGACAAGAGTAGAGTTTCTGTCTTGTTGAGCTGGCAGGGAGAAGGTAGGAGAGAGTAGATTATAGCTCAAATGCCATAGCCTTTTTCAGTTTTTACTGAAATTTCATAGATTTTACTTAAAAAGTTTATCTATTTGCTGTGTACCATCAGGACAGTTTCTAGAGACTTAATTTTTTTTAAAAGAGAATTACTTAATTTATTATTATTACTTTTTAATTTGCTATAGGGTACATGTGTTCACCAGAGAGAGAGATATTCAGAGGGAGAGGGGAAGTGAGAAAGCAAGCTGCCAGGTCTGGGACTCAAACCACAGTTGAACATGTGGGAAATCAGTGCTTTAACAAACATGCCACCTGCTGGCTCCAGTTTTTAGAGACTTTGAGGGATTATGTTTTAAAAAGTAATTTTCTCCAGTTATGTTTGTTTCTTGTTAAGAGGATTCTTGGAGCTCCTCATGCTGCCACTTCAGATATATCCCTTCTATCATAGAGAATTATTTGACATACCAAAAGTATGCTGTAGTAATAACAACCTGATAAAAACTTTCTAAACAGTAAGATTTCTGTCCCACACTAAAAATCATGTTTGGTACACAGTTGCATCTATTTTGGTTTTACTCTTTGTGGCCCCCAGCCACAGTAGTTTTCATGCTGTTTTTGGAAGCATGCTCAACCTATAGCTGCCATAATCCTTTGCATTAGCTATTTTTTCTTTTTGAGAGGTTTTTTGCTATAGGGCATGTGCACTCTCCAGAAAGATAAACACACACACAGAGAGAGAGAGAGAGAGAGAGACAGACAGACAGACAGACAGAGAGAAATCACCCCCCTGGGGAAGATGGCCAGGCTGCAATCCCTTCTACTCCATTCTCCTCTTGGGATCTTGGGCACACATGCACATGCACCTGGTGTGAGTTTAAGCCAGTGGGTCCAGGACTCAAATCGCATTCAACTGTCGGCATCTGCCCCAGGGCTTGGGTCTTGCTGAATCATGATCAGAGGGCCGCTGGTGAGGAAGAGAAAGAGGACGAGAAAGAGAAAGCCCTCCATCTTGCCAGGAACAGGGAATTGGAAAGAATGAAACAAAGACATAGAGTAGAAATGGACACAGGCAGCCTGAGCCTAGGTAGCCCAAGCAACTTGTGCTGCAGCTGAGCCAGTGCTTGAGCTGCTTGAGTTGCTTGAGCCACTGCTGCTTGAGTCACCCAGACAAACTGGGCCTCTTTATTTATAGTACAAGGAGACATTACACATGTATGTTTCATGACACTTCATAGATTCATTGCCAGGTTACAAACAATAAGAAGCAGTTAACAGATCTATATGGGCTTAGTCAAACTGGGCCAGGTGTATTCCCTTGGTGATAATCCCATCAAGAGAAAATCTCATCTTCTTTTCTAATGCAGAGAACTAGCTGTTAGGTGTGGAGAAGGAGCTAAAGAACTTCTCTATAAGGAGTGCACCACCACACCTAGAGAAGGCTAAAGAACCTCTCAGATGCAGAGCAGGGATTGGATTTTATTAATTGGGGTCAAGATGTTTCTTGAAGTCCATCAGATGTGTCTATTGAAATGCCCCAAGTAATTTCCACCCTTGCTCTGTCTGCAGCCAAGGTCAGGGAAAGACAAGTTACAAGGTTTGGCCAAACCCCAAAAGAGCAGGTGGTGTTTGCTCAGAGCATGTCCCCACACCTCAGATTCTCTCTCTTAAATGTGTCCCCACATTCAACTACATGGGAGTCCAGTGTCATAACCATTATGCCATATGCTGGTCCCAACATTAGCTTTTTTCTACAATGATTTAATCTCATATTCACAAGCCTTACTCTCCATTCTTTTTAGATCTCTACATAAATTTTACTTTATCATAGAAACTTTGCCAGACCACTGTATTGAATATAGCACCTTCTCATTTTTCTCAACTCCTTTGAAACCCCCCTTATCATCACTTAATATGTTCATCCACTCTTTTTCATCATTAGCACTTCAGCTCCAGAGGAGGGTAGAAATTTTGTCTATTTTGTGTATTGTTGTATGTCAAGTGCCTAAAACAGTGCCTTGTAACTAGTAGACTTTTAATAAATATTTTTGGAATTAGTTAATGGGTTGTGCTGTGATAATTATATCTTATTTATAGAGTAGCACTGTCCAATAGAATTTTCTGTGATGATGGAAATCCATTGTCCAGTATAGCTGCTAGTTACACATGGCCATTGAGGACTTAAAAAATGGCTAGTGCAACAGAGTGACTATATTTCTCATTTTAGTTCATTTTCATTTAGATTAAAATAGCCCAATTGTGGATATGGCTACTTGACAGCACAGCTCCAGAAAATCATCTGCCTTGCCATGGAATCCTATAAAAGCTTTTAAAATTTAATTTTACTTATATTCATAGAGCTAATCATAGCATTTCTGGCATTGGCATCATTTTTCCTACAAATTGTGTGTTCTCTAAACTTTTTATTTAGAATGCACTACCTTTGGATATAATTGCTGATAGTGAACAAGGGTAGAGTTCTTTAAAGTTGTCTACAAATGAATTCACATCTTCAATTTTGCTTCATTTGGGAACAAGCATGTAGTTGTCCCTTCATTACTTTTCTCTTTATATGACATACTTATTTATAATATATACTTTTGTATATTCATTCAGTGTAATAGTTTTCTACAATAAAGTGAAATTAAATTGTTCATTTTTTTTTTTTTTAGATTTTTGCTATAGGGTGCATGAACTTGCCAGAAAGACAGAGAGAAAGAAAGGGAGAAATCACTCCCCTTGGGGGGATGGCCATGCCACAATCCCTTATCCTCCATTTTCCTCTTGGGATCTTGGGCATGCACGCACACATGCCCAGTGTGAGTTTAAACCACCAGGCCCAGGACTTGAACCACGGTCGACTACATGGGAGTCCACTGACATAACCCTTACACTATCTGCTGGTCCCTGAAATGAACTATTAATATACGTAACAACATAGTTGTACTTTGAAAACATTATACTAGTTGAAAGAAATTTTAATAATATAAAGGACATAGAGAAAGCAGTCATAAGAGTGAAGTTTAGAGCAATTAGTGCACATAAGAAAAAAAATGGAAAAGTGACAAGTAGACAACCTAACATTACACCTCAGGAACAGAAGAAACAACAACAAATTCCAGGAGAAAGGAAATAATATAGATTTAAGCAGAAATAAATGTGACTAAACAAATATATGGAAAATACATGAAATTAAAAGCTGATTCTTTGAGAAGATAAAATTGATAATGCCATTAGCTAGAATAATTAAGGAGAAAATAAATAGGAACCAGAAAAATCAAATTCGCAATGAAACAGGCAATATTACAACAGACACATCAATACAAAAGATCATTACAGAATATTATGAGAGTCTGTACAACAGCAAAGAAGAAAACCTGAATGAGATACAGAAATTTCCAGGAACATATAATGTACCAACACTGAATTGTGAAGACATAAAAGTCATATGATCATATAAATTGATGCAGAAAAAGTGTTTGATAAAATACAACATCTCTTCATGATTAAGACTCTCAGGAAAATCTGCATAGAAGGGATATTCTCAACACAATAAAACCCATAGTTAACATCATACAGAATGGGGAAAAGCTTAAAGCTTTTCTACTAAAACCCAGAACAAAACAAGGCTGCCCACTTTCTCCATTGTTTTTAAATACAGTACTGGAATTCCTACACAATGCAATCAGAGAAGAGAATAAAATAAAAGGCATTCAAATACAGAAAGAAGTCTTTCTTTTTTATCTCTCTTTGAACATTACATGACTATATACATAGAAAATTCAAAAGAATCTACAAAAAAACTCCTGGAAGTGATAAATGAATACAGTAAAGTGGCAGGAAACAAAATCAATGTACAAAAATCTATTGCATTTTTATAACCAGCAATGAACAGACTAAGAGAGAATTGAAATAGCAAGCCAATTTGCAATAGCCTCAAAAGAAATAAGATTCCTAAGAATAAATCTAACCAAACAAGTCAAAAATCTCTTCAAGGACAACTATAAAAACTGAAAAAATAAAATAAAATAAAACTGACACTAAAGTGTGTAAAGCTGTTTAATGTTCCTGGATTAGAGCAATTAACATAATCAAAATGACAATCTTACCCATATTAATCTACAAATTTAATGTAATTCCAATCAAATTACTAGAAATATTCTTCACAAACTTAGAAAAAAATCATCCTATTTTTCCGTAATCATAAATATCCTCATATTGCTAAAGCAATCCTCCACAAGAAGAGTAGAGTAGGAGGCATCTCACTCCCTGACCTCAAAATATTTTATAAAGCTTTAATAATCAAAGCAGCATGGTATTAGCACAGAAACAGGCATGTAGACAAGTGGAACAGAATAGGAACCTCAGAAGTAAGACTTCAAAACATATAACCAACTAATTTTTGACAGAGAGCACCAGTAATTCCAGTGAAGAAAAGAAAATCTCTTCAGCAAATTGTGCTGAAAAAACTATATATCCATCTTCAGAAAGATGAAACTGGAAGCCTATCTCATATCATTAATAATAATCAACTCAAACTATGAAACTACTGGTATAGCAGTTAGCAGGTGGCATAGTGGTTGGGGTGATGGACTCCCACATAGTCAACCTCAGTTCGAGTCTCAGACCCAGGGACTTGAAACTAATGCTGGGTGTATGTGCATGCATGCCCAAAATCTTGAAAGGAGAATGGAGAAGGGACTGCAGCCAGGCCGTTCCCCTGGGTGGGGATGATTTCTTGCTTTCAGTCTCTCTACCTCTCTGGAAAGCACACATGCTCTATAGCAAACATCTCTCTAAAAAAAAAAAATACTACTCTTGGGTAACACAGGGGAAACTCTTGGAGACATTGGAATAGTCAAAGACTTCTTAAATAAGACTTCTAAAGCACAGGCAGTAATCCTCAAAATATACAAGTAGGATTACATCATGGTTAAAAGCTTCTGCACAGCAAATGGAATAATACTTAGAGAGAATAAGCAACCCTCAGAATAGGGGAATGGGGACCAGCAGTTAGTGTAATGGCTATGTCGTTGGACTCCCACATAGTCGACCGCGGTTCGTGTCCCAAACCCAGTGGCTTAAAACTCACGCTGGGTGCGTGTGTGTGCGTGCCCAAGATTCCTAGAGGAGAATGGAGGAGAAGGGATTGAGGCGTGGCCATCTCCCCTGGGGCATGATTTCTCACTTTCTGCCTCTCTGTCTCTCTCTGTCTGTCTGGCGAGCACATGTGTCCTATAGCGAAAACCTCTCAAAAAAAAAAAAGAAAAAAAAAAGAATAGGGGAATGTATTTGCAAACTATGCCTCAGATAAGGGACCAATAACCAGAGTATACAAGGAACTCAAGCACTTTACTTGGAAAAAAAAATGATCAACCCAATTAAAAGATGGGTAAATGAGCTGAACAGAGAACTCCCCAACAAAGACATATAAACAGCCAAAAAGCATATTAAAAAAATTCTCAACATGGACCAGCAGAAGGTGAAGCAGTTACATTGCTGGACTTCCAAAGACTGACCACAGTTTGAGTTCCAAACCTGTGACTTGAAATTCACTCCAGGCACGTGTGCATGTGTGTCCAAGATCCTGGGAGAAGAATGGAGAAGAGATTATGGCATGGCCTTTCACCCTAGGAGGTGATTTCTCTCTTTTTTTTTCCACTTATTTATTTTTACATTTTTCCACAAACTTTTACTTTACATATAACAACATTTTTGCTCATACTCCATAGTTCTTGACAGTTAATAAACAACTTTCAAAATTTCAGAATACTGAATTTTAAAGATAATGTTCTAAATATTTCTGGGTTTTTTTTGTTTGTTTTGTTTTTTAGATGTTTTAGCTATAGGGCACATGCGCTCGCCAGAGAGAGAGAGACAGAGAGACAGAAAGGGAGAAATCTCCCCAGGGGGGATGGCCATGCCACAATCCACTCTCCTCCATTCTCCTCTCGGGACCCTGGGCACGCACGCACACATGCCCGGCATGAGTTTTAAGCCACCGGGTCCGGGATATGAACTGCGGTCGACCACATGGGAGTCCAGCAACATAGCCATTACGCCAACTGCTGGTCCCCTAAATATTTCTTATAATTTTGTATAATTTTGTTTGTGACTCTATAACAACAGAGACAGTATGGTTTTAAATATTTTTGAGAAAATATTTACATGTCAACTACTCAAATTGTTGAAAAGCAAATGCCCAGCACACTAGTCAAACATAAACCTCTCGATTCAGCCCTGCCTACCAAGTATTCTGTGATATACCATCTGCTAGCAAAGATCAGTCTCTTTTTCTCCCTTCAAAGTCTTTCTCAAGATAACCCTTTGGTGTGGTTGCTCTTTTGCAATCTCTACAGATTATAATGCAGGGCTGGAAAAGTCGAGGTTATTTTATGGTTCACATTCTTTCATATAGCTTCTCTAATCCTCTCTGCCAGGCAGAACTATGGTGCCATGCCATCTTTCTAAGAGCTTCTGTTAGCATACTTGAAAACCACCTTAGTTTTATAGTTTTCTGATTAATTTTCATGTATGAGATTTCAGTCAAAGCACCATCTAATAATGAGTATTTCCAATTTCTGATTCAATGCAACAAGCATTATTGAACTTATCCAAATAACCCTTCTGCCACAAAATAAGAGTATTCCCAAATATTTCCAATTCACGAGGGGTCAGGAAAGAAGAAAAGTTTGTTTCCATTTAAAGAAACAAACAAGAAAAATATTTTAACAAATTGCTGAACCCATCAACAACTCAAAAGAAAGTAAAATGCTTAAATTGGGAAAACCATAGTTAGAAAAAGAAATCAGTAATGTTTTACTCAAAAGTCATGAAATTCTATTTCTCCAGTTCAGTCTTATGTTCAAACTCTCTTCTGTTGAATATGCAGTGTTATTGTGATCCAGTATTTCCGTTCAAATCCTAGAAGTTAACATTCAACGTTATTATTGATATTTCTTGTGCCTAGTATTAAATTGGTCATTTTCTTGGTTACCTTTTGTTCTCTTGTTTCTGTATGTGTCTTCAGTTTTTCTGGTAGGGCACTCCTTTTAGCATTTCTTGAAGAGTGAGTCTGCTATGGGCAAATTCTTTCAGGTCTTATTTATCTGATAATGTTTTTATCCTTTTTTTCCATATGAAAGATAATCTTGCCTGGTATCCTACTCTTGGTTGAAACTATTTTTCACTTAACACTTTAAATATATTTTTCTATTCTTTCCTTGCTTGCATTGTTTCTGATGAGAGGTCTGAGTTTAACCTGATGGGATAACATTTATAAGTAATCTAATGTTTCTCTCTTGCCAATTTTAATATTTTGTCTTTGTCTTTAGATTTGGCCAATCTGGCTATGATGTGCCTTAGAGAAGATCTTCTTGGGTTGATTCTATTAGGGGTCCTTTGTATTTCTTGGGTCTGGATATTTGAATGCCTCTCTAGATTTGGAAAGTTTTCTTCCAAGATTTCATGGAATAGATTATCAATGCCCTTGTTACTTTCTTCACCTTCTGAGATACCGATTATCCGGATGTTGGGGCACTTAATGCTCTCTAGTATTTCTCATATATTATTCACATTATTGGGGGTTATTTTCAGTTATTTTATTTATTTATTTATTTGTTTTTTGATCAGAGGTTTTGCATTCCACCTCTGAGATTCAATTTTCTTCATGGACTAATCTGCTCTTAATACTTTTGAGGGAGGTTTTGATTTCCTGAATGGCAGCCTTCATCTCTAATAGCTCCATTTGATTCTTTTTTACGGTGTGTATTTCCTCTTTCAGATCATGGAAGAATTTCAACACCTCCTGGAACTCATTGTCACTTTTCTCCTACATCTTCTGGAGTTCATTATTTCTCAGCTCTTGCATCTCGTTTAGTTTTGTCACTTTGAATATTCTGAATTCTCTATTAGACATTTCCATGAGTTCTATCGTACTGTCTGTGGATGATGAGGGATTCTTCTTTTTCCTTAGGGGAGAGATATTCTCATGTTTCTTGTGCCTCTGGTTGTTTCTGGTCATTCTGTGACAAAATCTATCCCCCACTGTGCTTCACAATGTGGAATCCACAGAAAGATTAGTAGTTCAAATTTATAAAAAGAAATTTCTTTATTAAAGCTGGAGGTTAAATAAGCATTGAGAATTTCAATGAATCTAAAAGTATTCAGATGTTTGGCTATTGTAAACCTAGGTTTATCTAAACATTCAATTTCTGGAGAATGAAACTTAGAATGGGAAAGTAAGGTTAAAAAAATACAAGCAAAAGGACAAAAAAAAACTAGAAAAATACTATAAAGAAAGGGGGGAAAAGATTTTTTTACACATAAAAATTGAAATAGGCAGGGACATACTACAGCTTTAAAATGGCTTCTGAAATGAACAAATGAAAAAGAAAAAGGGCCCAAGGTGAGGAGAAAGGGTAGAAAATTTTTTTTAAATATTTAAAGAGACTGTGAGACAGACAGAGAGACAGACAGACAGAGATAGAGAGAAGACGGAGGTCACCCTACCTTGTCTGAATATTTCAGGAGTCTAGAAGATGGGATTTAGAGCATAGATTCCCTGAACGGGCCAGGACACAGGTCAGCTTTAAAATGACTTCTGAAATTTACAAGTGAAAGAAAAGGACCAAGGTGAGAAGTGGTGGAAAAAAATTTTAAAAATTAAAAATTTAATGAGAGGGAGATTGTAAGACAGACAAAGAGACAGACAGCCAGAGACAGAAGACAGAAGTTGCCCTACCTTCTGAATATTTGGGGAGTCTAAAGATGGGGTTTAGAGCATAGCTTCCCTGAACAGGCCAGGACACACCTCAGCTTTAAAATGACTTCTGAAATTAACAAGTGAAAGATAAGCCCCAAGGTGAGGAGAAGTGGTTGAAAATTTAAAAAACAAAAAAAATTAAAAAATTAAATATAGAGAGAGTGCAAGACAGACAGAGAGACAGCCAGAAACAGATAGAAGATGGACATCACCCTACCTTGTCTGAATATTTCAGGAGTCTAGAAGATGGGGTTTAGATCATAGATTCCTGTACAGACCAGGAAACACCTTATCTTTAAAATGGCTTCTTGTCTGAATATTTCAGGAGTCTAGAAGATAGAGTTTATAGCATAGCTTCCCTGAACAGACCAGGACATGCCTCAGCTTTAAAATGGCTTCTGAAATTAACAAGTTAAAGAAAAGGCCCAATGTGAGGAGAAGTGGTGGAAAATATTAAATTAAAAAAAATTAAAAATTTAAAGAGAGAGTGAGTGTGAGACAGCTAGGTAGAGACAGAGAGAAGACAGAGGTCACCCTACCTTGTCAGAATATTTTACTTGTCTAGAAGATGGAGTTTAGAGCATAGCTTTCCTGAAACAGGCTGGGACACACATCAGCTTTAAAATGGCTCCTGAAATGTACAAGTGAAAGAAAAGGCCCAAGGTGAGAAATGGTGGAAAATATTTTTTAAATAATTAAAAATTTAAAGAGAGTGAAACTGAGCAAGGGCCCCCTAATGTATTTTCTAGGGTTCCTGAAATATAAAGTTCATTTACATTGTAATGGCCCAGAGTAAGGAGTAAGTCTTCAGATTTTGGTTATGATAATGACCAACATGGACCATGAGTGAGGGCCATTTGACCTCTAAAACTCTCACTTAAAGGGAAGATAAGGTTTTCATTTCAATACGTAAGATGTTTTATAGGCTGGAAACTGGTGGTTATGAACTCAAAGACTCAAGGCTGACCGATTCCAGACACCTGAAGAGAAAATTGATTATCTAAGGCACCACCAATCAAGAATGCCCATGAGATGATCATGCTCTCTTGTACCAATCACTGAACTGATCATGCGCCTAGGACCTCTGCCCCTAATTTTTGTTCTTAAAAAGGCATGTGGGGAACATCTCTGGGAGACTGGGTCTTTTCAGCATGAGCTGCCTGCTCTCCTTGCTTTGTGCTTTGCAATAAAGCTGTACTTTCCTTCATCATGCCATGGGCCTATGTTTGGTTTTATAGCGCTTAGGCGAGTGAACCTGATTTGAGTTTGGTAACAAGAGAGAGAGTGCAAGACAGAGAGACAGTCAGAGACAGAGAAGATTGAGGTCAACCTACCTTGTCTGAATATTTCGGGAGTCTAGAAGATGGGTTTTAGAGCATAGCTTCCCTGAACAGGCCAGGACACACATCAGCTTTTTAAAAATGGCTTCTGGGGGTGATTTCTCACTTTCCCCTCACACTGTCTCTGCCTCTTTCTCTAGCAAGTGTACATGCTCTAAGGCAAAAACCTCTAAATAAAATGCTCAACATTTCTTATCATAAGGGAGATGCAAATCTAAATCACAGTGTGATGCCCCCTAACCCCAGTCAGAATGGCTAATATTTAAACATTTTTAAAAAATGATAAGGGCTAAAGTGGCTGTGGTGAAAAGGGAACACTTCTACACTTTTGGCAGAAATGTAAATTAGTACAGTCACTGTAGAGAACACTATGGAGGTTCTTCAAAGACCTACAAATAGAACTGCCATGTTATTCAGCAATTCCACTGCTGGATATCTACCCAAAGGATAGGAATGCAGTCAATTGGAAAGTACTTGTACATCAATGTTTATTATGGCATTATTCATAATTTCTAAGACATGGAACGAAACCAAATTTCTGTGAACAGATGATTGGATTGAAAAAGTGTGGCATGTATATACTGAGAAATACTACTCTGTTATTAAAAAAATGAGACTCTTGCATTTTATAGAAAGTAGACAAATAAAGAAGAATTACTGCTAAGTGAAGCAAGCCAGACTATGAAAGAGAGGCATTGTATTTCCCCAGTTAATATATACTCACTGTGTGCACTCTATGGCAGAAACTGAAAGATTAGAAGATATAAAAGCATGGAGAACAATTGTGAATACTAGAAACTGTGTGAGAGGGTGGTGGGAAATAGGGAAGGGTGAAAAGAAGGCAATCAACAGGAAAAAGAAGGAAAACATGTAAGGGTCACAAAAATGGGAAATTATCTGTTGATGATAACATGTGTGATAATATCTTTAATACACAATGGATTCATGATAGAAATATTTATTTTGCATGCTGTAATGATATACAGTGATTGAATATATAAGAATATATATGTATATATGTATGATTCGGTAGCTCTCAGATGGGGGACTGCCCTTTATTCAAGCAACCCAATTGATTCTGATGCAGATAGCCAAAATATTATTTTTTTAGAAACTTGCCTATGGCAAGGTTGTAAATAGGATTCCTTATTTAACTTTCTTTCATAAATTTGTGATAAAGTAAATGAATGCATATATTTACTGTAACTGTATACCAACATACTGGTCTTCTTTGCACCATGGTTATATTGTGAGCTGAGATATTTAGAACTGGGTGATGCTGGCACAATTTCTCTTTAACATGCTACTGCTGCTTTAGGCAGATAATGGCAATCTGTTACTGTGGTATGTAGATGGTTTTATCTCCTCCATCAAAATCTTTACTTATTCTTTGTATTTTTTTTCAAAAGGTAAAATTGTATTTGACATAGTATGACCTCTGGAATAGCCTTCCAAGTAATGGCAAACCCTCTTTCTCTGCAATATCAGTCTTCATACTTTGTGATATGCTTTATAGGCTTGACTTTCTAGTAAGATATCAGAAGCACAGCACATACAGGGCAGTGTGTCTCCACATGTGGTGATGGACAACTGGTGATTGAATCATCTGAGTGTTTGTAAAATATCCTGTGATCTAAGAATCAAAGTCTCTGGAAGTGGAGTCCAAGAATCTAAGCAACTTTTGTGTATACTGAAGTTTAAGAATCATTTACTTAGGTAGAGTGGTCATTGCATTTGAATTTTCTTTTCCTTTTTTTTTTTTTTTTTAAGGTTTTTGGCATAGGATGCAGGCACTTACCAGAGAGAGAATGACAGTGAGAAGGAAAGTGAGAAATCACTCCTTTGGGGTTATGGCCATGCCACAATTCCTTCTCATCCATTACCCTCTCAGGAACTTGGGCATGTATGCACACACTCCTGGCATGATTTTTAAGCCATCCAGTCCAAGACTTGAACAGTGGTTGACTACTTGGGAGTCTAGCAACGTAACCATTACACCACCTGCTGGTCTCAAACCTATTTTTACTTCTGAGGTTCTACTTATCTTTGATATTTTTCCCTGGAGATTCATAGAACTATAGGGATAACAATATTAGGATTTTAAGCATCTGTAACCTCTAGCCTTCCATAGACAGTGGAAAGCTATAGAAATATTGACCCAAACATATCTAAACGTCTATAACTTATGACCTTTCCCAATAATCTAAAAGTTGTAGGACTTTATATTGCATATATAAGGGAATGGCTAGTAACTGTGATTTGAAAATAAGAATGATAGTAGACCAATTACAAAATTCACAGTCTAAAACGTTGACTTTTATGTATGATCTTACTGTTTGTAGTCTATGTTAAATGTTAAATATGAAAGAATTATTTTGAGAAGAGAAAGAATTGATATAATTTATACTGGGAGACATTACTAATTTTTATTGTTTTTATTAAATATATACTTTAATTGGTATATTTATTTGAATGCTGCTATTTTGTTTTGATACTGTCTCATGCATGATTAGATGAAGGGGTATAGTACAGCTCAGGCTCTGGGACCAGAACACTTACTTTTAAATCCTGCCTCTGGGGGCTTGCTCTATAGTGCAGTGATTAGACACTGCACAGAGGGAGTCAGATCCCACATGGCCTACCAGGTTTTGAGTTCTGGCTGTGTAAGTTTGAAAAATATGTGTGTGTGTGAGTGCCCAGAATCTTGATATATAGAGAATGCTGGAAAGAGGATTGTATTAGTAGTATAATCAGGCCCCAGTGAGGGGGGTGTGTGTCTTCTTTCTCTCTCTGGCATTAAACAAACAAAAACCCTGATGCCTACCATTTACTAGTTATGCTGCTAGTCTAGTTGGCTCATTTTCCATGAACTTATTGAAGTCCCTGTGTGTGAGATAATATACATAGAAAACACTTGGTGTAAGACTTGGCAAATGATAGATACTTAGTAAATATTAGCGGGCATTAAAATAATTATATTTAACAAATATTTATTGCAATTTATAATTTACATGCAATTATTACTCATCTTTTTAGAGTACAGAATGATATTTAAAAGCATGTACACAGTTTACAACAAATCAAGCATATTAGCATATTTACCACCTTCATCATTTAATATTATATTATGTTATGAACATTTGGAACTCAATTCACTGGTTAGTATGGAAGTATGTACTGAAATGTCTGAGATGTTCCCTACTGTGAAATATAGTCTAAAGAAAAACAAATGGATTAAAAATCAGACAATAAAAAGTCTCGTAAATTAATGAGGATAGATTTTTTAAAACAATGATAGTCTTAACATAGCTGATTAAAGGAGAATTTGTAATTTCCATGGAGTGAATTGTGAGAAATAGTTTATAATCTGAAAATATCATTGGTCCAGTTAGAGATACATAAAGTTGTATGTAAGAGTAGCTCATTAAGAAGAGACAGGAAAACTTTTATTCACCCAGTGTGTGTTTTTATAAGACCATAGTACTGTGCTGTGCTTAAAGAAATAAGTCCTCCAAAATTCAAAACCAGGGACCAGCAGTTAGTGTAATGGCTATGTCGCTGGACTCCCACATAGTCAATCGTGGTTCAAGTCCCAGACCCGGTGGCTTAAACTCATGCTGGGCGTGTGTGCGTGTGTGCCCAATCCCAAGAGGAGAATGGAGGAGAAGGGATTGCGGCATGGCCATCCTCCCTGGGGGGTGATTTCTCGCTTTCTGTCTCTCTCTGTTTCCCTCTGTCTGTCTGACGAGCGTGCACGTCCTATAGCAAAAACCTCTACAAAAAAAAAAGAAAAAAAAATTCAAAAACAAATAAGTTGGAAAGAGATGTTTAAAAGCAAAGACATGTTAAAGTCAATGATTTGCTGATTTATAGGCTTTATAATATTCTTTTTTTTTCTTTTTTTGGAGAGGTTTTTGCTATAGGGCGCGTGCGCTCGCCAGACAGACAGAGAGAGAGAGATAGAAAGCGAGAAATCACCCCCCAGGGGGGATGGCCATGCTGCAATCCCTTCTCCTCCATTCTCCTCTCGGGATCTTGGGCACGCACGCACACGCGCCCAGCGTGAGTTTAAGCCGCTGGGTCCGGGACTCGAACTGCGGTCGACTACGTGGGAGTCCAGTGACATAGCCATTACACTAACTGCTGGTCCCAGGCTTTATAATGTTCTTGGTTTTAGCCTTTTTAAAATTCATGCCAAAGAAAGACTCAGCTACTCATAACATTTTGGGCTTTTCCTATTATCTAGTGTAATACAATGAGTAATAGTTATAAAAAATATATACATTGAAATCCATGGAGTCAATTGTCTATTAAATAGTTGGTGAATTTGTATTTAAACCTGCTTGTGTGTAGATAGTTGAATCTGCATTTTCAGCCTCTAAGTAGGGAAATTTAATCCTGAAATTCAGTGTTGTTATCGATACTTGTGAACTTATCCTTTTCCTAGATGCTTTGCATTCTCTTACTTGTATTTATTTCCCTTTAATTATCCTGGTGTAGTAGTCTCTTAAGTATTTCCTGAAGAGCTGGTTATTGTTGTTTTTTGTCAATGTTATCTATGTTTATATTAGTGTTTCTCAATCCTTTTAGATCTAAGTTCCTCCTTTTAAAACAAGCATTTGTCAACTCCTCCTTTAAGATTATGGAATGAGGGACCAGCAGGTGGTATAGTGGTTGGAGCGCTGGACTTATATGTGGCCAACTGTGGTTCAGGTTCCAGATCTGGCAGCTTGAAACTCATGCCAGGCACATGTGCGTGTGTGCATGTGCATGTTCCCAAAATCCTGAAAGGAGAAGGGAGGAGAAGGGATTGCAGCATGGCTATTCCCCTTGAGAGATTATTTCTTGCTTTCTTTCTATTCGTCTCTCCAGTGAGCACACCTGCCCTATGAAAAAAATTCTCTCAAAAATATTATGAAATGAAAAATCAAAGATCTACAACCTACAAATGTATAGTTTTGAAAAATATTATTCTTTGATGATAATAATACAGACAAAATAATCCAGCTCTATAATGTATGGCCACCATATCAGGGAGCATAAGACCACCCTTATGTTCATAGATTCACTGGAAAGAACTGGGCATATACTTGTATTTATACTAAGAGTTATGATAATTATATATGTCATAGAGTTATTATAGTGGCATAATAACATAGGCAAATCATAAGAGAAAAAGACATAGGTGGAATCTGGAGGAATCCTTGTGTAGGCTTCTTTATGCCATCTCCCTCCTATGAGAGGTCACACAGAGTACATTCTGCCCCAGCAACAAAAATGCAGCAACACGTGTCATGTTTCTGTCTGTAGAGACTCATTAGATACTCAGTGCCCAGGGTTTTTATTCGGTGCTAACCACATAGGTACCCTCTACCTAGTTCTTACCAAAACTACAGATTCCCCAAAAAATATGTACTTAGCATAAATCACTTTGTTCACATGGTCTATGTATAGTGAGTCACCCTTTTCAGTGAAGTGTTGGCTGGAACTAAGTTGAGCGTCAAGTCAACATAATTAAATATCACTCAAAAGTTTACCTTGTCAACAGACATTTCTAGGATAACAGTTCAAGCCTACTACATTTACTTTTTTTCTTTCTTTATCTTTTCTTTCTTTTTTTTTTTTTTTTTTTTGCACAGCCACACTGTTCAATCCCAGGATGCATCATTCACACAGATACAGTGTGAATGGCATATATCAGACTTGTGCATCATGACAAGTCCTAAGCAATTTGTGATAAAACAATTATGAATTTCAGTATATAAGTACTTATCATGATTACACTAGAACACATTGAGTGAGCCAGATGCTTGTGTCAACACATAATACCACCGCATTTGATACAAAGGTGGACTGATACAGGTATATTATATTGACAACTCAAGAACCACAAGGGATGTTGCCTCAGTTGCTGTGGTTTTCAGAAATGGCAAACAAATCTTGATAAAGTGGTACAAAGTACAGTATAATCTCTCAATTTATGTAGTATTTTTTTTCTGAAATGCTTCATGTATACTAAAGTCATATTGTTTGGAGGATTTGTAAGGTTATCTGATAGTTGAACTTACTCCTTATACAGAATTTCAGTCAGTTCTATTTCTACCTGAGCCAAACACTTTTACCTGTGAAAGTAACCCTTTTTTATTATTTAATTTAATGTATTTTACACATTCAATCACATATGTCACTTAGCTTATAAAGTGAATTTTCCAACATAAATACATTTCTCACCAGTCCATTTGGAGATACTATACACATTATCATCAACAGATAATAACCAATTTCTTTATACCATAAATATCTTGCTTCTCTATTTTCCTCCTTAATGTCTTTCCTGAGACTCTCCTCCTTCTACCATCCACTTCCCACACTGTATCTGGTGTCTATAACCATTTTCTATGTTTCTATATCTTCTAGTTATTCAGTTTCGGCCATAGAGTGTAGACAGTCAGTATATATTAAGTAGAGACATACAATGTCTCTTCTCCATAGTCTGATTTGCTTCATTCAGCAATAAATCTTCCATATTCATCCACTTTCTGTCTAAAGCCAGGGTCTTTTTTTATGGCTGAGTAGTATTCCATAGAGTATATGTGCCACATTTTTTAATGCATTCATCTGTTTGTGGACATCTGGGTTGGTTCCATGTCTTAGAAATTGTGAATAATGCTGCAATAAACATAGATGTGCAAGCATTTTTCCAACAAAGCTCTCTTCTGTCCTTTGGGTAGAAACCAAGGAGTGAGATTGCTGGATCATGTGGTAGTTCTATTTTTAGATCTTTGAGAAATTTCCATATTGTTCTCTACAGTGGCTGGAACAATTTACTTTCCTACCAGCAGTATAGAAGAGTTTCCCTTTTACCACATCCCCACCAGCACTTACTATTTTTTATTTTTTTTAATCTTGGTAATTCTGACTGGGGTTAGGTATCTCATTGTGGTTTTGACTGCATCTCCCTTACAATGAGGGATGTTGAGCATTTTTTCATATGCCTTTTGGCTATTCATATGTCTTCCTTAGAGGGTTTTTTAAGTTCATAATCCCATCTTTTTTTTTTTTTTTGAGAGGTTTTTCGCTATAGGGCGCGTGCGCTCGCCAGACAGACAGAGAGAGACATAGAGACAGAAAGCGAGAAATCACCCCCCAGGGGGGATGGTCACACCACAATCCCTTCTCCTCCATTCTCCTCTCGGGATCTTGGGCACGCACGCACACGCGCCCGGCGTGAGTTGTAAGCCACCGGGTCCGAGACGCAAACCGCGGTCGACTACGTGGGAGTCCAGCGACATAGCCATTACGCTAACTGCTGGTTCCCGATCCCATATTTTTTAAAACAATTTTTATTTCATTTTCTTTTATACATTAAATCATATTCTTTAGCTTACAAAGTGAATATTCCAACATGTGAACATTTCTCCCTAGTCCAGCTGATAAAACTATAAAATTATCTTCAACAGATAATACGACATTTCTTCATCTCATTAATGCTTTTCCTCTCTATTTTTCTTCTAAACGTCCTTCCTAAGACTCTTGTCTTTCCCATACACTATAACTGATATTCACATCCATTTACAGAATTTCTTTATCCTTTAGACAATCAGGTTCAGTCATAGTGTGAGGACACTTGGTATATATTAAGTGGGGACATACCATGTCTCTCCTTCATAGCCTGGCTTGCTTCAGTCAGCAGTAAATCTTCCATATTCTTCCACTTTCTTTCAAAAGCCAAGGTTTTGTTGTATTTTTTTTTATTTTTTTTATTTTTTATTTTTTATTAATTACTTTATTTATTTTTGTATATACTTTCAATCATATTGTTTGGCTTACAATGAGACCATTTCGATATGTGAACATTTCTCCCCAGACCCGTTGATCGAAATATCTTCAACAGATAACACCACACCTCCCCATCCCGTCAATGCTCTACCTCTGTATCCCTTCTCCAAATGTCTTTCGTTGGGCCCCACTCCTCCACATACACCTCATCTGACATTCACACCCATATCTTGTGTTTGTTCAACTGTTAGTCAATCAGTTTCAGACATAGAATGCAGACAAACGGTATATGTTAAGTTTTGTTGTATTTTTTATGGCTAAGTAGTATTCCATAGAGTATATGTGCCACAGTTTTTCAATCGATTCATCAGTTTGTGGGCATTTGGGATGGTTTCATGTCTTAGCAATTGTGAATAGTGCCTCAATAAACATTGATGTGCAAGCACTTTTCGGATTAAGAATTCTGTCCTTTGGGTAGATACCATGGAGTGGGATTGCTGAATCATATGGTAGTTCTATTTGTAGATTTTTGAGGACTCTCCAAATTGTTCTCCACAGAGGGTGGACCAATTTACATTCCCACCAGTAGTGTAAGAGTCCCCCTTTCACCACACCCCCGCCAGCACTTGTCATTTTTTATTTTTTTAATCTTAGTCATTCTGACTGGGGTTAGGTGGTATCTCATTGTTGTTTTAATCTGCTTTTCCCTTACAATGAGGAATGTTGAACCTTTTTTATATGCCTTTTTGCTATTTGTATGTCATCCTTAGAGAGTGATTTTTTCAACTAATTCTCCAATCTTTTAATAGGGTTCATCATCTTTTAATCCCATCTTTTAATTGGGTTGATCTTTTTTTTGGGGGGGACAGCTGCTTGTGTTCCCTGTATATTCTGGTTATCAGTCTCTTATCTGATGCATAGTTTACAAAAATAATTTCCCATTTTGAGGGTTGTCAATTAACACTAATTACTGTGTCTTTCACCATGCAGAAACTTCTTAATCTGAAGTAATCCCATTTGTCTATTTTTGGTTTTATTGACTGTGCTTTGGGGTCTTATTTAAGAAGTCTTTGCTAACCCCAATGTCTCCCAGAGTTCCCCCAATGTTTTCCACCAGTAGTTTTATACTTTGTGGTCTTAGGTTTAGATGTTTGATCCTCTTTGAGTTGATTTCTGTCAGTAGTGAAAGGTACAGGTTTAGATTAATCTTTCTGTAGGTGAATATCCACTTTTTCCAGCAACATTTGCTAAAGAAGTTTTCATGTTCTCACTGAATTGACTGGTACCCTTTGTCAAAAATCAGTTGGCTGTAATTTTAGAAGTTTATTTCTCGTGTCTTTATTTTGTTCCATTACTCCACATATCTGTTTTTGTTCCAATACCATGCTGTTTTGATGATCACATCTTTATAATATAGTTTAGGGTAGGGAGTAAGATGCTGCCCACTCCAGTCTTTTTGTGTAGGATTGCTTTGGCAATACGAAGTCTTTTTTGATTCCAGACAAATCTTATGACTGTCTTTTCTAGATTTGTGAATAATATCTCTGGTACTTTACTTGGGATTGCATTAAATATGTAGATTAATTCGGGTAGATTTCCTTGTGGAGGTCTTTGTATTCTTAGGTTAGCTTTATTCCTAGGTATCTTATACAAATGGAATTACTTGCTTCACTTCTATCTCAGTCTGCCTGCTGTTTGTATATTGAAAAGGTATAGATTTCTATATGTTGATTTGTATCCTGCAACTTGTATTCACTTTTTACTTCTGGGAATTTTTCATGGCTACCATTGTGTCTTCTATGTGTATGAATACAATCATGTTATCTACAAATAGAGATAATTTCACCTCTTCTTTTCCTATTTGAATGTCTTTTATTTTGTTCTCTTTTCTGATTGAATTGGTGAGAACTTCTAGTACTATATTGAAAAGGAGTGGAGAAAGTGGGCATCCTTGTCTTGTACCAGTTTTTAGCACTCTTCCCCATTCAGGATAATGTTAATTATGGGTTTTTCATAAATAGTTTTTATTGTGTTGAGGAATGACCCTTTCTATGCCGATTTTGCTGGGAGTCTTAATCATGAAGGGATGTTGTATCTTATCAAATTTTTTTTCTGCATCAATTGATATGATCATATGTTTTTATCTTTCTTTCTGTTAATATGGTGTATTACACTTATGGTTTTACATATGTTGAACCATTTTTGCATCCCTGGAAAAATGCCTACCTGGTCGTGATATAATCTTTCTTATATGTTGTTGGGATATGATATGCTAGTATCTCGAGAATTTTTGCATCTATATTTATCAGAGATGGTGGTGTATAGTTTTCCTTCCTTGTGCTGTCCTTGTCTATTTTAAAGATAAGGGTGATGGAGGCTTCATAGATTAAATTTGGTAAAGTTCCATCTTTTGGATCTTTCTAAATAATTTGAGTAGAAAGAGGGTTTCATTTATTTTCTTTATAATTATTTTATTTTCTATTTCGTTTACATATATTCAAATCTCTATTATTTCTTTCTTCTGGACTTTGTCGGATTTTTTTGTATTCCTCTTTGAATTCTCTGAGTCATGGTGTTAGGTTGTCTATTTGCTTTCTCTCCATGTTCTTTTTATGTGCACTAATTTCTATGTACTTCCCTCTTAAGACTGTCCTTAGAAGTCTTGAAGGATTCATAGGTGAAGCTATCAGGACCAGGACTTTTCTTTGTTGGGAGGTTATTTATTTACTTATTCAATCTCGTGGCTTGTTATAGGCTTATTCAGACTTTCTATGTCCTTGTGACTCAATCTTGTTAGATTATGTGTGTCCAGGAATTTGTCCATCTCATTCAGGTTTTCTTGTTTGTTGGCATATAGTTGTTCATAGTACCCTCTCATGATGTTTTATATTTCTATTATGTCTATTGTTATACTGGCTGCTTCATTGTGAAATTGACTTACTGGGTTCCTTTTTCTCTTATTTATTAGTCTAGCTAGTGGTGTATTGATTTTTTTTTTAATCTTTTCAAAGGACTAGATTTTACTTTCATTTATTTTCTTTATAATTTGTTTATTTTCTATTTCATTTATATATGCTTAAATCTTTATATTTTCTCCTGGAGTTTTTTGTAATTTTTGTTTTCCTCTTTTAATTCTCCAAGTCATTATGTTAGGTTGTCCATTTACCTTCTTTCCATCTTCTTCTCATATGCACTAATTGCTATGTACTTTCCTGTTAATAATGCTTTTGCAGTGTCCCAAAGATTATGGAAACTCATGTACTCATTATCATTGGCTTCCATAATTCTTTTGATTTCCATCTTAATTCCTTCAGCAGCAGTGAAGTGGTTTAGGAGTAAGTTATTTAGTTTCCATTTGATTGCAGCTATTTTTCTTAAATTCATATCAAGTTTAATTTCATCATGGTTGAAGAAGTTGCTGCATATGTTTTCTATGACTTTGAATCTGTAAAGGCTTGCTTTGTGCCCTATCATGTGGTCAATCTTTGAAAAGGTTCCATGTGGAGGTGAGAAAAAAGTATATCTTGTGGTTTTTGGGTAGAAGGTTCTATAGATGTCTGTTAGGTTCATTTGATTAATGGTATTATTTTGATCCTTTGTCTTTTTGCTTATTTTTTGTCTAGATGATCTATCCAAAGGAGATAGGTGGGTGTTGAAGTCTCCAACAATTAGTGTGTTGTAGTCTATCTGTCCTTTTAGATTTAAAAGTCTTTCCTTTAATTATTTGAGTGCTTCTGAGTTATGTATTTATAAGTGTTATATCTCCTTGATGGATTAGCCCTTTTACTACTATATAGTGCCCTTCTTTGTCTTTTCATACAGTTTTTGTTCTAAAGCCTATTTTGTCAGAAATTTGTATCACTACTCCAGCTCTTTTTTGGTTCCCATTTACATGGGATACTTTTCTTCAGCCCTTCACTTTTGGTCTATGTATGTCTTTATCCATGAGATGCATTTCTTGTAGGCAACAGATAGAGGGTTTCTTTTTTGTTTGTTTGTTTTGTTTTATCTATTCAGCCAGTTTGTATCTCTTGATTTGAGAATTTAAGCCATTAACATTCAATGTTATTATCGATATTTCTGGCCTTGTCCTTACCTTTAAGATGACCATTGCCTTGATTGTATTTTATTCTCTCATTCCTGCCTGTTCATTCTTTAGTTTTCCTGGAATAGGACTATCTTCAGAGTTTCTTGACGAGCTGGTTTGGTGTTGGCAAATTATTTCAGGTTTTGTTTGTCTGAGAACATTTTAATCTTTTTTGTTTGTTTGTTTCTCATATGAGGAATAACCTGGCTGGATATAATAATATTGGTTGAAATTGTTTCTCTCTTAACACTTTCAATATTTCTTCCCCTTCTTTCCTTACTTACATTATTTCCACTGAAATGTCTAGTATTTGCCTGATGGGATAACTTTTGTAAGTCACTAGACGTTTCTGTCTTGCTGGTTTTAGTATCTTTTTTGTTATCTGTGGTTTCAACCAGTGTGGCTAAGATGTGCCATGGAGAGGATCTTCTTTTGTTGATTCTGCTTGGGGTCCTTTGTATTTCTTTGGTCTGGATGTTTGAGTGCTTCTCTAAACTTGGAAAATTTTCTTCCAGGATTTCATGGAATAGATTTTCAACACTCTTATTAATTTCTTCACCTCCTGGAATACCAGTTATTCAGATGTTTGGATGTTTAATGAAATTTAATATTTTTCATATATTATCCTCCTTTTTTTGGTTGTTATTTTCTTTATCTTTTTGGTGCTTTTTTTCTTAGTCAGTGCTTTTGTCTTATATGTCCAATATTGGAACTTCATCATTGTCTAATTGGCTCTTAATACTTTTCAGAGAGTTTTTGATTCCAGTATTACAGACTTCATCTCTACTAGTTTCATTTGATTCTTTCTTATGGTGTGCACTTCTTCTTTCATATTATGTAAGGACTTCCTCATCTCCTGGAGTTTATTGTTTCTTTTCAACCAAACCTCATAGAGTTTTGTCACTATGAATGTTTGAAATTTTTTCTCTGACATTTTGGTAACTTCTTCTATTTTTTCAGGAGATGGAGGAGAGTTATTGTGTTCTCTTGATGGAGACATATATCCTGTTTTTTTCTAAACTTGAGGCTCTTCTGCAACTACTAGCCATTGAGTGAAGTATTCATTTTAGGACAGTTTTTTGGAGACTGTTTCTGCCATTGGGAACTAGTTTGCTTCCCTTTTGCTCCTATGCCAAATTCTCTCTTCTGCTGCGTTTACCAAGGTGGTCCCCATGGGAGGAGTTTTCTATTCAGGTTTCTGAAGAGCAGTTTTTCCTTTTGTGCAGGTGGTTCAGTATAGAGCAAGGATCCCTTGGGAGTCCCATGATACTTTCTGATAGGGAGGAGAGGCTCTGAGGTTAGGAGCTGGGACTGGGGCTGGGGCCAATGGATGACTCTGCCTCAGTTTCCCTCAGTATAAGTAATCTTTATTGATTACACATTGATTACTTTATTGATCATATTGTTGACTACTTTATTGATTATTTTTCATTGATTATTGATTATCCCACAAATCAGCTTATTTATTATTTGTGTTCCTATAGTCAACTTGGTTTGAGCTTTTTCTGCTGAGATGATATTTATTATTGTTATCCTCATAAACAACCTGGTTTAAACTTTTTCTACTGAGATATATCAATAATCATTTGTCTATTTGCTTTCTAATTTTAATATTTTGTTTACAGATAGTGTCTGCAGTTATATCCTCCCCCCTTTTTTAACTTTTTGTATTTATATATATTTACCATTCCTATACTGGCATTTTGATTGGGTTTCAGGAGGAAGTAGGGATAGCCATATAAGGGGACTTGAAAAAGTTCATAGAAAGGCTGGTCCTATAGCTCGATGATTAAGGTAACCAGATCCCATTTGGTTGATCACCTATGGTTCAAATCCCAGTCCTGGTGGCTTGAAAAAATACACCCGATGCATGCAAGCATGTCCCAAGTCACAACAGGATTGAGAAACAAAGAAGGAATTACATTTTGACCATGCTTCATGGTGGGAGAGGGTTACTTTTTCTCTCTCTCTAGTGACTTAGTGTAAGTTTATTTTGGTGCATTTTGTTTGCCTGTTTGCTTGTAAGATGCATGTGCTAGTTGGAGAGAAACTGGGAGGCAGGGAAAGTGAGAAGTCACCTTCCAAAGAGAGATGTCCATGCTGCAGTCCCTTCGGTTCCACTGTTGTCTCAGAATTTTTGACATGCTCACATTTGTACCTGACATGTTTTTCAAGCCACTGGATCCAGGACTCAAATTGCAAAGTATGCCTTGTGAGATCCAGCTGCCTTTACTATCACACTACTGGGTTGCCCTCAAGTTTATTTTTTTAAATCTACTTTCTTGAACTTCTGGTCTCACCATTTGGGGGTGATTTATATGAAATGGCTTTTAAAAGCTTTAGTTTCACAGTCATTTCATCAGAGTTCTAGAATCTTTCTGTTTAGCTGTCTCTATTAGGTTAATTATATTAGCTAATCAATATCTAGCAAGTCCAACCTCACTCATAATTCTATTAACATTTCACCCACTTTAATCAGTTTCTTTGCTTTATTTATTATCATCAACAGACAATCCTCCATTTCTGAGTCCCCTTAATGTCTTCTTTTTCTATTTTTCTCCTTGATACCTTTCCTCTCACTCTCCCCCATCTCCTATCCTTTTCCCACACTGTCTCCAGGATCCATAACCATTTTCCATATTTTATATCTTCTAATATTTCAGTTTCCATTATACAGTGTGGACAGTCAGTATATATTAAGTGGAGGTATACAGTATCTCTATCTCTCCTTCATAGCCTGGCTCATTTTACTCAGTGATAAATCATTTTTTTTTTTTTTGGAGAGGTTTTTTCTATAGGGTGCATGTGTTCGCCAGATAGACAGAGAGAGACAGAGAGACAGAAAGTGAGAAATCACCCCCCAGGGGGGATGGCCACGCCACAATCCCTTCTCCTCCATTCTCCTCTCGGGATCTTGGGCACTCACACACATGCGCCCCACGTGAGTTTTAAGCCACCAGGTCTAGGACTCGAACCATGGTCGACTACGTGGGAGTCCAGCGACATAGCCATTACACTAACAGCTGGTCCCCTCAGTGATAAATCTTTCATATTTGTCCACTTTTTATCAAATGCCAGGGTCTTGTTTTTTTTTTTCTGTTTCACGCTTTAATTCTGTTCATTTTTGCTACATATATATATATATATATATATATATATATATTATTATTAATTTCACATTTTACATAAAGTCCCCATTATGATGTATACAATATGAATATACATATATAGTTTTCGACAGAGAACTCTACATTTTTGGTGTTCAATTGTTCTTCCCTTTGCCCCCCACGCCCACCCTCTACCACCCACTCCCAACCACCCACTCCCCTCCCTTACAGCCTCTGGAATCTACGTTTATCCTTTCTGCTATCATATCTTCAGATCTTTCTCCTTCTGTCAGAGTGCTGATATTTTTTTTTTCATTGTACATCTTTACAGTGTACAGCATGGTTTTTCCCAGCATGAGTACAGTGCACATCATTCAAGACAATGATATCACCAAGTACATCATCATCAACAGACCACTCCTCATGTTTGTGTCTATTAAGTGTAATGTTTGTTCCCTGAATCCCTCCCCTCCGCCCTCTATTACTCATTTTCATTACCTCTCCTATATTGTCTCCAGTATCTGTAGTTGCCATCCCCGCCACTATACCCTCCAGTTCCTTCACTTTTTTTTTTTTCCCAATTATCAGCTCATAAAGTTTTTTTACAATAGGGAGCATAGATTCTACTCAGGGTTGGGTTAAGGGTGGGTCTCGTGCAGTTCCGCCATTGTAGGTGAGTCTTCATGGGATACGGTTTCAGGAAAACGGTTCTGGTGAGCAGGGATGGTTATCAGTCGATGTGGCACAGCATCCATTCTGTGTTTACCGGAAGTGGTGTTGTGGGGATCTGCAGCGTGAGTCATCCTCCGGTATCTGGCTTCCTTAAGAATGGTAGAATAGTTCTTGTTTTTCCCTGAGGTAATGCAGGGCTGGTAACCATCATCTTCTCACTGTCCATAGAGAAAATCCTCCTGTACAATGAATTTCTCAGCCCTAGTTTTTGGCCTCGGTTTGCCGCCCGCGGCCAGCTGCCACGCGTAGACGTGGGCCCGGTGGCCACGTGCCGGCCGGGGGGCCATGCGCGGCTCCGGCGACCTCGCGCAGGCCTGGCGGCCACGCTCCAGCCCGGAGGCCATGCGCAGGCCAGGCGGCCATGCCCAGGCTCGGAGGCCACGCGCCGGGCTGGGGGGGACACGCGCTGGGCCAGTGGCCACGCACCGGACTGGCGGCCACACGCAAGCGCAGGCCCGGCGGCCACACCCAGGCCTGGCGGCCACACCCAGACCCAGCAATCACGCACAGGCCCAGCGGCCACTCGCAGGCCTGGCAGTCACGTGTATGCCTGGGGGCCACGCCCAGACCCGGCCACCACGCGCAGGCCCGGTAGCCATGTTCAGGCTCAGGCCCAGCGGCCAGGCATGGGCCCGGCGGCCACATGCAGGCCCGGCGGCCACGCGCAGGCTCCAGCCCGGCGGCCACTTGCAGGCCCGGTGGCCACACACAGGCTCAGGCCCGGCAGCCACGCTCCAGCCCCGAGCGCATGAACGTGCGTGGGATCCAGCGTCACCCCCTGCTCGCCCGTCTGACCCGAGAAAGGAAGGACGGCGAGCTCGGCCAGTCCTCGCCACCGGCCAGCATTGGAGCCGAGCGCGGGACACACCCAGCGCCGGAGAGGCGGTGGGGTCGGGCGCTCCGAGCCGCGGCATGCGCGGGAGGTCTCCCCGGCGGGGCGGGGCGGGGCGGGGCCGCCCCCACCGCTGGCCCCGCGAGGCGCGCTGGGGCGGGGCGGGGCGGGGCCGCCGCCGCCGCTGCCACCGCCGGCCCCGCGAGGTGCGCTGGGGCGGGGCGGGGAGGGTCTTGTTTTTTTATGGCTGAGTAGTATTCCAAAGAGTATATATACCATACTTTTTCAATTAATTAATCTGTTTGTGGACATTTGGGTTGGTTCCATGTCCTGGCAATTGTGAGTAATGCTGCAATGAACATAGATGTGCAAGCACTTTTCCAACTGAGTGTTTTTCTATCCTTTGGGTAGATATACAGGATAGGAAAATACTTTAGTCTTAAATGACCAAGTGCCAATATAGGTTCTCAGACACTCTTGTAAATTCTATCTCTTCCTTTAATCTCCCCAATATAGGTTCAATTGCTAATGTCTTCTTTTTTCTTTTTTCTTTTATGATTTATTATTTACATTTAATCATTGCAAATGTCTATAGCGCATAATTTGTTTTTTCCAAGAATGCATGCAGCACATGACAATCAAATCAAGGGTATTACCATATATATCATTTCAGGATAGGACTTTACATTCTGTGTCCATGAAGTATTTCTTCTCTTTGTTCCTCTCACTCATCCTCTACCTTCTACTCCCTTCTCTTCCAGACTCTGGTATCTAGATTTATCCTCTCTATCATATCTTTAGATCTTTCCATTTCTGCCATAGAGTGCAGGCATTACGTATATATTAAGCAATGTTGTGTCCTCTCTATTATTTTTCAACAAACCTTTGCTGTTAAACCTTGCTATTAAAATAGTGACAGGTTAGATTTGTACTCATAATTTATTACTGTGTTCCATTTTTTTAGGTCACTCAGCCCTACAATATACTCTTTTCTCAAAATAGCTCTAAATAATTATCTTCATATGTTTTTAAATGACTCAATGCATTCTTTTTTATTGAAGTAGAATTCACATATTAACCATTTTAAAATAAATAATTCAGTGATATTTAGTACTTTAAAAATCCTATGCCTGAAAAAATGTGCTTGGATGGATGTACATGTATGGCCAGAATCCCAACAGGACTCATGGGGGGGGGGTGTGCTTTCTCGCTCTCTCTCTGACTTTCTCTCTTTCTCTGGCAAGCCCACATGCCCTCTAGAAAATACGAAAAAAAATGAAATGTGTTAATGTTCATAAGAGCAAGAACTGTATGTCAAATCTATCATGTTTAGAATATTATCTGATACACAGTAGCTATTCCTATATAACTTTTAATACATGCCTGAGTGATCATATAATAAAAAAAAATGTTGTGCAGCCACTACCTCTATTTAGTTTCAAAACTTCATCACTACAGAAGGACGCTTCATACCCATTAAGCAGTTACTCCCTATTTCCCCATTTTCTATACCCTGTTAACCACCAATTTTATTTCTGTCTCTGTGGATTTGCCTATTCTAGATAGTCTAGATGATTCTATGTATTTGGAATTGTAAAATATGTAATTTTTTCAGGCTTCTTTCATTTAGAATAGTGTTTATGAGTCTCATCTGTATTGTAACATGTTCAGTTTTCATGTTTTTTTTTCACTAATAATGTTTAATTGTATGAATATGTCACAATTTGTTTATTCACTCATTCATTGAAGAGTATTTGGGATGTTTCCACCTTTTAACTCTTGTGAATATTGCTGTTATGAACATGCATGTACATGTACTTGTTTGAGTTCCTGTTTTCAATATGTGGGTATGTAACAAGGTATTTGGTTGTTGGATAACCCAATATAATTGCAAGATCACTTAATAAGTCTATATTTCACTTTTTGAGGAATGACTAAACTGTTTTCCATAGCAACAGAACCATTTTACATTCACATCAGCAGTGTATGAGAGTTCCAGTTTTTACAATCCTCACCAACACTTGTAATTGTCTTGTTTTTTGATTATAGTCATCCTTGTATGTAAAAGTGACATCTCTTTTTGGTTTTTATTTATATTTATGTAAGCATTAATAATTTGCACATCTTTTCATGTGCTTGTTGGCTATTTCTATGCCTTTGTGCTGGTATGTTTTTCTACTTTTTCATCACAACTGGAAGAGACAGGATACATGTATTATGTTGTCAGGAAAGTCATGACATATTTTCTATGCAAAAAATGTGTCATGACTTTCCCAATAACCCAAGAAATAGCAGTGATTTTAAGAAAAAAACATGCGCATGGAAAATACTGATTCTTCAGATCAGCAGCATCATATCTACCTTGAACAATATGCCTGGAGGTTAATTTAATGCATGTCAGCTAAAGCTTTGGTATGACTTATTATAAATCAGTTTGCTCCATATTCATTAGAGCCTGCCATTCAAAGATGTAATCATAGTTATTTTAACTATTTGCAAGGGATTTAGAAAGGTCAATGAATGTGGTAATTTTTCATTTGTCTGAATCAATTATTTCAGTTGTGTGGGTTTCAAGGCTGAAGCTGCAGGGCCAAGGAGTCATTTAATGGAGAGAGTCTAGCAGAGTCTTAAACACACAAATCCTAACCCTGGCTTTGTTATTCTTCATAATGATTTTCCTTAGGTTGAGAATTCTGACAATGTACCTGCAGAGCTACATTGTCTTTCATGGACCTTAGACGTTTGCTTTTGTGGTTTATTAAAAATATTCCTCCATAAAAATATTAATACATCTTCTAAAATATTATAACTTCCTCCATAAAAATATATTTTTGGAGAGGTTTTTTTGTTATAGGGTGCATGCGTTCACCAGGAAGACAGAGAGAGACAGAGAGGTAGAAAGCGAGAAATCACCCCCCAAGGGGGATGGCCACACCACAATCCCTTCTCCTCCATTCTCCTCACGAGATCTTGGGCATGCGTGCACATGTGCCCAGCGTGAGTTTAAGCCACTGGGTCTGGGACTCGAACCACAGTTGACTACATGGGAGATCAATAGCCATTACGCTAGCTGCTGGTCCATTTCCATAAAAATATTAAAATTTTATTTTAAGATTGCATTGGCATAGAAATGAATATTATCCAGGATACATTATATTCATATTTTCTTTGGATTTTAAAACATGGCATGAGTCTCTAAAAGTACCCTGGGTCCTAGGCACTATGCCGCCTTTGTATAGTGGATGTCACCTATGGATATCTGGATATATTACTTATATTGTGTAGCTCGTTGAGATTTTTAATATTAGCATGTGAAATCTTAACAGTTACAGTGATTGCTTCCCAATAATGATGTGCTATTTACAGCTACCTTGAAATGTCCATTTTATATAACACGATTCTTAATAAACTTGCCTTTTTCCCTCAGATCATCCTGGATTCAAGACTTTTACTGTTTCAGCTTATTCTATTTCATCTATATTTTCCTCTTTATACCCTGTTTCTTATCATTTTAGCTCTCAGATGTTGGAAAGCCCTTCTCAGGCCAGACATTTGACTTGGCATAGCAATTTATTTGCTAAATGGGTTTCAAAAGGTTAAGCTAGTCCATTTGGTCTCCACTGACAGCCCTGAGAAGACATGACATCATAGGTAGGCTAGAAAAAAAATATCTTTTGTTGCTCAGAACGACGATGGACCAACCAGCTTAAAGTAATAAATTTCATAAAAAGAGTTCTATACAGTGTTGACATAAGCAGTCCTGATATTAGGAAAGAGAATAGACTAGCTTCAGGATGGTCTAGAAATAGGTTAACTTAACTCTTCTTTTTTATGGTGTATCACATCTCCTTGACCACCCATATGTATGTTTTCACATTCCATGTTTACACTTCCCAATCCCATTGCCTATTCTTTTTTCTTTTTCTGAAATTTATTTATTTATTTATAGTTTTCTTTTGCCATGGGACACATGCACTTACCAGATACAAACAGAGAGAATAAAAGTGAGAAATAATCCCCTGGGGGGATGGATATACCACACAATCATTTCTCCTCCATCTACTCTAGGGATTTTGGACATGTGCATATGTGTGCCAGGTGTGATTTTTCAAGTGGAGGTGTCTAGAAGTCTAGGACTCCAACTGCATTTGGCCATGTGGGAATCCAGTACCTTAACCACCATGCCACCTTGCTCCTCATTGCCTATTCTTATCTTTCATCCATCACCAGCATTTTTTTTATTAATGATGCTCTTTCTCCTTTTCCATAGAACAATTTTACAGTATCATCTAATGATCTCATTTAAAATCTTCCTCTGTATTCAAACTACAGTCTATAGAACTGAGTTTTTCTTTGTATGTACTAGTGATCATAGATTTTTTTTCAGGAACCCTTAATTTTCCTTAGAGATGGTGCTGAAGTCAAAATCATAGGAACTCACATAGAAAGCAAAATCTTGAAAAGACACATTCATGGCTCCTGAGAACTAGTGATTTCAGGGGAATAAGTGAAATGAAGATTTTCCACTGATAATTCAGCCTCCAGCCCACAAACCTGAGTGATTGAACTTCAAGTGTGGGAAGAAACACACCATTTATCAGATGACTAGAAATCACTGCAGGGCCACAAGAAATATGGGAAAGCAAGAAAATACCTCTCCTCAAAGGGAAAAGAATAACTCATCTTCATCTACAGACAGTTCAGTGTAAATCATAGAAATGTCTGATAAAGAATTTAGAACACTCATAATGGCAAAGCTAACAGAGATGGAAGAGAAGAGAGAAAATGAACTGCAAAAGAGAAAGGAGCTGACAAGTTCCAGGAGGTGAGGAAATTCTTGCAAGATCTAAAAGAGGAATTATACACTTTACAAAAGAATCAAGTGGAACTATTAGAGATGAATGCTATAATACAGGAAGTAAATTCTCCCTTGAAAGTATTAAAAGCAGACTAGATCATACAGAAAATAGAATCTCAGACATAGAAGAGAAAATTGCTAGCCTAGAAAAATCCACCATGAAGACTGAGAAAATTGCCCAAAAATTTGAGAATAATATACGAGAAGTACTAGATACCATCAAACATCCAAACATCTGGATAATTAGCATCCCAGAAGGGGAAGAGACTCACAAGGGCATTGATAATCTATTCCATGAAATCCTTCAAGAAAACTTTCCAAACCTAGAGAGGCACTCAAAGATCCAGTCCCAAGAAATACAAAGGACCCCAAATAGAATCAACCCAAAAAGATCTTCTCCAAGACACATTATAGCCAGACTGACCAAAACCACAGACAAAGACAAGATACTAAGATTGGCAAGAGAGAAACGGCAAGTTACCTAGAAAAGATATCCCATCAGACTAACGGCAGACCTCTCATTGGAAACAATATGAGTGAGGAAAGAATGGGAAAATATATTCAATGTGTTAAGGGAAAAGCAATTTCAACAAAGAATACTGTACCTGGCAAGATTATCTTTCATATGGGAAGAAAAGACAAGAACATTCTCAGATAAAGAAAACCTGAAAGAATTTACCAGCACCAGACCAGATCTCTAAGAAGTGCTCAAGGGAGTGTTATGTCAGGAAAATTAAATGCAAACACACAGAAATAAGAGTTCAAAAACTAACAAATGACCAACTTAATTGTAGGGACAAGTCTGGAGTTGAATGTTATACCCCAGAATTCAATCGAGAAGATCGAACCACAACAGACGTAAGATTAAGTACATGAGACTGAATTGGTGAAATAGCATTCTGTGACCTTTGACTAAAATATTGCTGCTTTTCTTCTAGGCTTTGTTGTCTGGTTTTAAGTGTTTTTGTCCTGTCTTGAGCTGTCAATAGGTTCATGTACCTACTATTTGAACAGAATACTAACCTGTTTCCAGGCTTTAAGTTTTGAGCAAATTTCCTTACCAATTCAAATCTACTTTTCTTGAAATTACTAGCTGAACTTGCTATTGAAAGTAGTTATATTATTTAAGAAATTGTGTGATCAATAAAATGTGAGGGGAAAAGGAATGGAAGACAACTGTAGACACCAGAGATAGTGTGAGAAGAGGGTGGGAAAGGGCAGAAGGTCAGACATAGGGGTAAATATATATATATATATATATATATATATATATATATATATATGAAAATAGAAATGGAAAATTATTGATGATAACACGTTTGATTAAGCCACTATGCAGTATATTCTGGATCGGCAACCACATTTTGTATGCTGTGATAATGCTTAGGCAATGAATGTAAATTAATTAATTTTACAAAAAGTTTCAGGGGAAAAATACACAAAAACTTTTTTTCTTGAAATTAAAAACAATGCATATTTGATGACTGCAGTAAGCTATATAGCCCCAGCTAGGTGCTACTTTATAGTGTGTTCATTCTACTCACTGAAGTTTATGCCTAAAGTCAGACTTGTGTTCATGGATATGTATATATCAGCTGTGCTTGCTATTGGAAATGTTTAGACTAAGTTCATTAGTGAATCAATAAAATGAGGGGAAAAGGCATAGAAAGCAACCATGGATACCAAAGACAATATGGGAAGAGGGCAGGATACAGCAGATGGTGAGAGATAGGGAATCAAGGATGGGAAAAAAGCGCAAAATATACAGGAAACAAGAAATGGAAAATTATTTGTTGATGATAACACGTATATTGATGTGCTTGATTGAGCCAATATACAGTGTATTTTGGATAGGAAATCTCATTTTCTGTGTTGTAATGATGTATAGTGAATGAATGTAAATAAATATATTGAAATAAAGAATAAAAAAAGAAAGCAAAATCTTTAGAGATCTTTGATTACATGAAAGAAGGCCACAGGTTGTATTTAACCACTAATTTTGGATCTAGCCATGAAGCTTAATCAAGTTGATATCAAAAAGATTTTTCTAAGACATTTACTTTCAACTGTTAATAGTTGAATCTTAGACTGTATTTTGAGATATAAACTATCTTTACTTTTTTATAATAATAGTAATAGCAACATTATTATCATCATAATTATTAGCCACTTTTTATATATTGCTTAATGTGTACCATATTCTAAGCTTTTTGTATGTATTAACTCACTCAATTCTTTTAACTCTTATGATCTAGAAATTGTTTTTAATCTCACTTTATTTAATTCAAGTGACTTGCTGAAGGTCAAGTAAGTAGGGATTTAAACACCAATTGTTGTCTTCTGTATTCCTTGTAAAATATTATATTTTGAAAGCTTAAGCCATCTCAATTTTGTTCTATGAAAGCTCATTCATATTGTTAGTATGCCCAGGAAAACTCATCAGAAATGAATATTCAGTAGGCATAAAGAAATAAAGAACTGTCTTCATATCAAGTGTGATCAGGGCAGACATACTGGGAATTTCCCTTATATGACTTTCTCCCATTCATATTGCATTCAAAAATTCCATATCCCATTTCCTTCACTGAGGTAATCCCCATGGTTGGTATGGTATGGGTTGGGACTTTCTAATTCCTGCCAAGTCAGATATCTACTTGAGTAACATCTTTTCTAATTCTAAAGGTTTTAGAATCGTGCCAAGAAGCCATTTACCAAGAAATACCTTTCCCATAATATCCTTGAAACAATTGTAGCATACTTATCCTGACTGGAGTAGGTAGGCCTAGGCTTCAAGGGTTAAAGTGTCTTGCAGTTCTACATATTACTTGTGTTCTTTCAGTCATCTTTTTAAACATAATTTGCAAAAATGCGAGGCATTTTGGAGATCTTAGGATAAGTATTAAGGAACATTGAATTCCTTTTTTAGCATACTTATTCATTGAAGTTTTTTGGCTATGCATGCACACAGACTTGTATGTGCACATGTGTGCCTATGTGCACACATGCATGCCTTTGTGTACACCCACTCAGAGACACATACGTACAGATAGTTTGTACTCACCATAATTTTTCTATGGCAAACATCTGAGTTATTTGTGAAGAGGGGATGATTTCCACTTATGGCATGACAGGTGCATTTATTCCAAGAAGCCTCCATATCAAGGCCTTTTTATACAAAGTTTCAAGAAAGTTTCTAAGATCTCTCTACTTACCTAATTATTTTGTCTTGGGTGATCTTTTTTGTCACTGTTAGGTGGAGCCAAGATAATTTGAAGCTTGGAATAAGGTCAGATCTATCAATACACATCCAAGAACATGTTTCAGTAAGTGGAAGATGGGGATTGACAACTCTTTGGCCAGGTTTCTGTGAGATAAAGTACAAAGTTAGGATTTCAGTCAGTGTTAGTATATTGTTTAGTCTTTCTTTTGATTCTGCTCTGATAAAGATTCAGTTATTGGGAATCTGATTATCTCACAAATCAGCTAGCATTTATATTATTAACAGAGCAGAATGAAAATAATGACAGGTATCAAATACCTACATAAGATGGGTGGATGAATGAGTCACTCAGGCAGGTTAGGGATAGTCCTGATCTGTGGGGCATATATTCTGCCTAAAGAGGGCAGCCACTCTGTAGTTCACACAACACATAAAAATGTATTCTTTCTAGAATGTAGATCTAGTACTATAAGAACTTCTGATTTTCCATGAACTGATAAGAATCCAGATGTTTGTGTGAAATCCAATTTTTAAATTTGGCAGTTCTTATTTTCAAAATATTGTGTGTAAGGCCAGCAGATGGTGTGGTGGCTAAGGTGCGAGACTCCCACATGGCTGACTGCAGTTTGAGTCCTAGACCTGGCAGCTTGAAAATCATAGCAGATACATGTGCATGTGTGCCCAAAATTGTGGGAGGAGAATGGAAAAGAGATTGTGGCATAGTCATTGCTCCTGGGGAATGATTTCGCATTTTCCCTCTCACTGTCTCTCTATGTGTTTCTGACAAGAGCATGTACCCTATGGCCAAAAAAAAAAATGTGTAGTGTAGAGATGAGAATCTTCACAGATGAGTTTTGATAATAAAAATAGAAGAAAAATGTCGGCATGTTATATATTCATTCAGTGAATTAGTACACAGCAATTAAAATAAGTGAACTATTATAGTAGTTGACTTTTAAAAAAAAGTTTGTTTTTTTTTTTTTTTTGAATAGAGGGAGGGAGGGAGGGGGAGAAAGAGAGAGAGAGAAAGTCACTCCCAACAGGGTCTTCTCACAGAGATCCATCACCATCCTCAGCTAGCCTGGATCATGGGCACATGTGAGTGCACATAACACTTACAGAGAGACTTTGGGACAGGAACCCAGGAACTTTCCATGTGGTCTCAGCATTGTGGAGCCATTCATTACCACTGTACCACCATGGCTGGCCTGACCAATTTTTTCTGCAAAGATCCAGATAGGAAATAGTTTGTTTAGACTTTGAGGGCCATATAGTCTTTGTTTCAAGTACTCAATTCTGCTGTTGTAGTGTGAAAGCAGCCCTAAACTATATGTAAATCAATGAGTGTCTATGCTCCAAGAAAACTTTATTTACAGGGACCAGCAGATGGCATAACGGTAACTTCTCTGGACTCCCATGTAGTTGACCACTGTTTGAGTCCCAGACCTGGTAGCTTAAAGCTCACACTAGGCATATATGCATTGTGTGATGAAGATCCTGAGAGAAGAATGGAGGAAAAGGGATTGCAGTGTGGCCAACTCCCCTGAGGGGTGATTTCTCATTTTTTGTCTCTCTGTTCTTCCAGCAGGCACATGCACCCTATAGCAAAAATCTCTATATATATATTAAAAAAGAAAAGAAAAGAAAACAACAACAACAACAACAAACAACTTTATTTACAAAGACAGGTACAAGCCTGTTTTGGCCTAGGCATAGTAATTTGCTGCCTCCTACACTAGTCTAGTAGATCTAGTGGGAAAGAGCATGTCTAAGTAAACATAAACATCATATTTCATTAATCCTAAGATTCATATTTTCCAATGTTTTAGCATTTCTTAACCTGGATTTATCTCATAGTTAATGGTATGTCACAGTATAATTAGCAGATTTCTCTTCTTAATAGTACCCCAAAATGGTGGAACTTACAGTTAAAGGCGTCTTAGAGTTTAAGTAGTTGTAGCTTAGGAAATGTTACAGGGCTAAACAGTGGTACAGTGATATTGCAACTGAATCAACATAGGAAAAGTCGTCAGTTCATGTTCCAGGTTTTCCCTGAATATGCTGGGCACATGGCTATTGTCTTAGTTGACTGAGACTGGAGGTGCATTGTGACATAAAGACCCTGTTGGTGGTATCTTTCTATCTTTCTCTGAGAAAATAAACTTACAAAAAGGAAAATTAAACTAGTTAAACTAGTACCCTTCACACAGAAATTTTGTATGCACATAGTCTTCCATGATCTCACAAAGTTGCCTTATCCTGGCCTGTTAAATCAGCATGACAAAGACCCTTTGTGTTGACCTGTCAGTGCTTCCTGTAATACGAGCCTTTCCTGAGTCTTTCAGTTAAATGTTTATTGGATATCAATTGTGTACCAAGCTTGGTGGTAAATGCTAGGGGTAAAAAATGGGCAAAACTAACATGGTCTTTGCTTTTGGATTATAAGCTCTTTTAAGATAATGTTATCTATTAGCATTATGAATTGACCTAATCATAGGCCACATCATTCAGTTGTTCCTGTGGTCTCTAGATTTCTCAATCCTTCCATTTTTCATAAGGAACCATTCTCAGAGTTCAGTGTCCCAGGACCCTGTATGGATATGGTAAAAGTTAGCATTGACTGCCCAAAGCTGGTTTGCCTTCTTCATGGTCTCATCATTTAACTCTGGGATTTGGCTCTAATATGTTGTATCTGTTTTTATCAAACTTCCAAAAGAGCTATAAAGAGTCTAACTGGAATTGTCCCGTTTTTTGTTTTTGTTTTTTGTTTTGTTTTGTTTTGTTTTGTTTTGTTTTCTCTTTATTTATAGTGGTTATTTGATTCAGCTCCAGGAAAGATCCCACTGAGAATATGTCAGCTGGTACTTATTCGAGCTTACAGGGAAGTTATTCATCCCTTATTGTTAAGTTATCTTCAAGAGAATGATGAATAGAGATATCTTATATAAAGTTACCATCACGATGTACACAATAGTTTTTCAACAGAGAACTTTATATTCTTTTGTTTGTTAAATGTTTCTTCCCTTCACACTTCACATGCACCCTCTACCACCCACTTTCTACCGTCTACTCCTTACAGTTTCTGGTATCTACGCTTATCCTCTTTATTATTGTATCTTCAGGTTTTCCATTTCTGCCGGAGAGTACAGATATTCAGTACAATTTGAGTGGTGATATACAGTGTGTATCTTTCAAAGTATGGCTTATTTCACTCAACATTAAGTCTTCTATATTCATTCACTTTGAATCAGATGATAGGGTCTCATTGTTTTTTTATGGATGAGTAATATTCCATAGTATATATGTGCCACAGTTTTTTACCCAGCTGTCAGTTTTTGTATACTTAGGTTGATTCCATGACTTAGCAATTGTGAATAATGCTACAATAAACATGGGTGTGCATGTATCTTTCCAACTGAATGTTTTCCTATCCTTTGGGTAAATACCAAGGAGTGGGATTACTGGGTAACATGGTAGTTTTATTCATAGGTTTTTTAAGGAAACTCCATTTTGTTTTCCACAGAGATTTTATCACTTTACCACTTTACACTCCCACCAACAGTGTAAGAGAGTTCCCTTTTCACCACAGTCTCACCAGCACCTGTTTGTTCTTTATGTTTTTTATATCCTAGACATTATAAATGGTATCTCATTGTGGCTTTAATTTGCATTTCCGTTATGACAAGAGACTTTGAACATTTTTTTCAAATGCCTTTGTCCAGCTGTATGTCTTCCTTAGAAAGTTGTCTATTTCATTAATTTGTCCATTTTTAAATTGGATTTTTTTTATAGGTAAGTTGCTTGAGTTCCCTATAAATTCTGGTCATCAATCCCTTTTCTGAGGAATAATGTGCAACATTTTCTGTCATTCTGAGGGTTTTCTTTTCACTGTAATTGTTGTTTCCATTGCTATGAGGAAGCCTTTCAGCATGATGTAGTACCACTTATAAAATTTTGGGATTACTGGCTGTGCTTTAGGGTTCTTATTTAAGAAACCTTCACCTACTTCAGTGTCTTCAAGAGTTTCCCCTGAGTTTTCTACTGATAGTTTTATAATTTGTGGCTTTACACTTAAATCTTTGATTCATTTTGAGTTGATTCTTGTTAATGGTGACAGATGTGGTTCCAGCTCTATTTTTCTGCACATGAATATCCAGTTCATACAGTATCATTTGCTGAAAAGACCCCCCCCCCCACTACGTTGTCTTGTACACTATGTCAAAGATTAGTTGGCTGTATGATTTGGGATTTATTTCCGGATCATCTATTCTATTCCATTGATCTATGTGTCTATTTTTGTGCCAGGACCATGCTGTTTTGACTATCAGTATTCCGTAATATATTTTGAAGCCAATTAGTGAGATGCCTCCTATTTTATTCTTTTTGCACAGTATTGCCTTGACGATATGGAACATTTTATGATTTCAGACAAATCTTCTTCCTATGTGCAGATCGTATAGTTTATATTTATAGGAAGTTCTAGAGGAATCCATGAAAAATACTCCTAGAAGTGATAAATGAATTAAGTAGCAGGATGTACAGTCAATATATAAATATCTATAGCATTTTTATATACCAACAATGAACAGTGAATTGAACAAAGCAACCCCATTTACAATATCCACAAAATGAATAATATACTAAGGAATAAATCTAACCAAAGAGGTAAAAGACTTCTGAAAGTGATAATATGAAAACTGAAAAAAATAATTTTAGTATGATACCAAAAAAATGAAATGACTTCAATATTCTTGGATTGGAAGAATCAATATAATCAAAAGGCAGTTCTGGCCCAATTAACTTACATATTCAATTTCTATCCAATTGTTGGTAACATTCTCACAGAAATAGAAAAAGATATATAAAATTTGTCTGGAATCCTACCTGTTTTCTTCTTCTTTTTTTTTTTAGAGAGAAAGATTTTTTGCTATAGGGTGCATGGGTGCATGCTTTCACCAGAGAGAGACAGAAAGTGAGAAATCACCCCCCCCCCCCAGGGAGGATGGCCACACCACAATCCCTTCTCCTTCATTCTCCTCTCAGGATTTTAGGTATGCATGCACTTGCACCTGGTGAGAGTTTAAGCTACTGGGTCTGGGACTTGAACCACAGTCGACTATGTAGGAATCCAGTGACATAACCATTATGTCATCTGCTGGTACCACCTACCTGTTTTCTTAATAGTCAGTGTTTGAATCTATAACTAACTCCCCTAGGGACAGCAAGTAACCAATATGAACTCTCTTGGTAAGCCTTCACACACATTGAAGTATATCCTTTTGTTATTGTTTCCATTTAATTTTGTATATGTTAATCCTGTACTTGATACAAAATTCAAAAAAGTACAAAAGGTAAACAGTGAAAAGGAAGTCTCCTTTTTACTCTTGGTCCCCAGTCACCTAGATCCCATGGCAGGAAGTAACCACAGTTACCTATTTCTTTAATTCTAGGGTTTTGTTGTTGTTGTTGTTCATTTTGGGCCAGAATGGGTGTGTTCTCACCAGAGACAGAGAGACAGAAGGAAAGGGAGAAGGAGAAAGTAACCCCTAGTGAGGCATCGCAGTGCTGAAACCTTGTATCCTCCATTTCTCCATCCCATCAGGATTTGGAGCACACATTCACCCAGAATTTTGGTCAAGCCACTGAGTCCAGGATTCAAACTGCATGGTCAGCCATATGGGATCCAGCTTTCTTAACCAATAGATTATGGGGCTGGCCCTAACTCCAGATTTTCTGTAAAAAGAGGTAAAAATTAAAATATAACAATTTACTATGCAAAATTTAAAACACATATGGAAGTAAAGGGTCTAGTATATTGAATCTTCTTGTACCTTCACCCTCCTTCAATAATTATCAACAAATGGCCAATCTTGTTTCAACTATACTTTCACCCACTTTCTTCTCTACCTGTTGTATTATTTTTAACCATGTTTTAGATGTCAAGCCTAAAAGATAAGGACTTCTTTTTATTTTCAATTGTTTAAATAAATTAATATTTAAAAATTTACATTCCATTACTATGTGGAATGTAAATTCCATTTCAGTATACCAAATGCATTTTCTTATCATAACAACAGTACATTTTTTGTTTAGTGAAAGATATTACCTCACACATTATCATCCACAGATAATTTTTCTTTTGGGTCCCTTAAATGTTTAGTTTAAGGAACTTAAACTTTCTTTTCTTTCTTTCTTAAATTTTCCTTCTTTTTTCCCTTTATTCTCTCGCTCTCAACCTCGCCCATTTTCCATCCTCGTCCCATACTCTCTCTAGTATTCACAGTTGCTCTCTATGCTTTCACACCTTCCAATCTTACAGATTCTGCCATAGAGTGTACCTATTCAGTATATATTCAGTGATGATATGCACTACCTCTCTTTCATAGTCTGGCTTTCTTCTCTTAGCAGTAAATCTTCCATATCCATCCACTTTCTGTCAAATGCCAGGATCTCATTGCTTTTTGTTTTGTTTTTTTGTTTGTTTGTTTGTTTGTTTGTTTGTTTTATGGCTGAGTAGTATTCCATAGTGTATATGTTCCATGCTTTTTCAATCCATTCATCTATTTGTGGACATTTGGGTTGGTTCCATATCTTAGCAATAGTTCATAATGCAGTAATAAACACGGAAATACAAGTACTTTTATGACTGTTTTCCTATTCTTTGGGTAGACACTGAGAAGTGGAATTGGTGGATGATATGGTAATTCTATTTGCAGGTCTTTGAGGAACCTCCATATTGATCTCCACAGTGTCTGTATGAATTTACATTCTCACCAATAGTGTAGGAGAATTCCCTTTTTTTTCTACAGCTTCGAAGCAATTATAATTCTTTGTTTTTAAAATCTTAGCCATTCTGACTGGGATTAGGTGGTTATCTCATTGTGGTTTTGATTTGCATCTCCCTTATAAGTGATGTTGAGAACTGTTTCCTTATGCTTTTTGGCCATTCATATGTCTTCCTTAGAAAGTTGTCTGTTAGGTTCACTTACCCATCTTTTAATTGGGTAGGTCATTTTTTTTTCAGGTAAGCTGTTTGAGTTCCCTATATATTCTGGTTATCAGTCCCTTATCTGTGGCATAGTTTGCAAATATATGCTCCCATTCCAAGGGTTGTCAATTCACTATAATTATTGTTTCTTTTGATGTGCAGAAGTTTTTTAATCTTATGTAATTCCACTTGTCTACTTTTGGGATTATTGTCTGTAGTTTTGGGTGTCTCATTTATTTTAGCACCTGAAAAGCAAAAATAATTTATTAATATCATCATATTTAAAATTTTCCCAATTATTCCAGTAGTTTTGTTCCATTTTGTTTTATAATTTTTAAAAATTTTTCTTTATTTTAAATTGTAATTTCTACTGTACATACAGTTTAATTTTTTGAATCAGAACCCAAACAAGGTCCACACATCACATTTGGATTAGTCTTAATTTTCTTGATCTGTAGCTCCCCCCACCCTCTTTTTCTTTGAGAGCTTTGCTGTAGGGCATGTTTGTTTGCTAGAGAGAGACAGGGAGAGTAGGAGAAAGTAAGAAGTCACCCCACCAGGGTACATGGCCATACTGCAGTTCCTACCCCTCCACTATCCTTTCAGGACTTTTAGGCATGAAAAAACACGTGCCCTGCATGATTTCCAAGCTGCTGAGTCTGGGACTTGACCACAATGTCAGCCATGTTGAATCTAGCTAATTTAGCTACCATGCCACCTGTTGGCTGCCTTTTTAAAATAATTATTTGTGGCAATAACTGTGTTGTTATTTGTCTTATAGGATCTTCTACATTATCCTAATTCTACCATTAAATATAGTCTATTGGCTGTCTTTTTTTATAAACTGGTAGTTTGATGTAGAGGCTTGATTAGTTATCAGTAAAATGTTTTGACAAATACATTTTATTAGTATTATTATTTGCTTTTAGGCTGTATTTACATTTTTATTTTTATTATTATTTACATTTAATAACTATGCAACTTTACAGTATACAACATGGTTTTTCTTTTTTTTTCTTTTTTTTTTCTTGAAGAGTTTTTTGCTATAGGGTGTGTGCACGAGAGAGACAGAAAGACAGAAAACGAGAAATCACCCCCCAGGGGGTATGGCCACGCCACAATCTCTTTTTTTTTTTTTTTTTTTTTTTTTTTTGGAGAGGTTTTTGCTATAGGGCGCATGCGCTCGCCAGACAAGACAGAGAGAGACAGGAGAGACAGAGAGATAGAAAGCAGGAAATCACCCCCCAGGGGGGATGGTCACGCTGCAATCCCTTCTCCTCCATTCTCCTCTCGGGATCTTGGGCACGCACGCACACGCGCCCGGCGTGAGTTTAAGCCGCCGGGTCCGGGACTCGAACCCCGGTCGACTACGTGGGAGTCCAGCGACATAGCCATTACGCTAACTGCTGGTCCCAACACCACAATCTCTTCTCCTCCATTCTCCTCTCAGGATCTTGGGCACGCACGCACGCGCGCCCAGCGTGAGTTTTAAGCCACTGGGTCCAGGACTCAAACTGCGGTCGGCTACATGGGAGTCCAGGGACATAGCCATTGCTCTAACTGCTGGTCCCAAGTGTACAACATGGTTTTTCCAGCATGAATATAGTGCATATCAATCAGTCAAGACAGACATTACCATATACATTAAAATCAGCATATAACTTTTTATTTTTGTGTCAGTTAAACATACTGTTTTTTTCCCCGTTCCCCTCCCTCCTGTCAAATTACTCACCTCCATATTACCCCTATCCTTTCTATCTCTAGTATCTACAGTTGCCCTCTCTGCAGTTATATACCTTCTAGCCTTTCAATTTCTGCTGTAGATCACTTAGTTTATATTGAGTGAGGACATACAAAGTCTGTCTTTCATAGTCGGGCTTGCTTCACTTAGAATTAAGTCTTCCATATTTGTCCACTTGGTATCAAATGTCAGGATCTCATTTTTGTTTATGGTGGAGTAGTAGTCCATAGAGTACATATGCCCCAGTTTGTCGAACTACTGGTCTATTTTTGGAAATTTCAGTTGATTCCAAGTCCTAGTGATGGCAAATTATGCTTTAATAAACATGGATGTGCAAGTGTTTTTCTGACTGAAGATTTTCCTGTCCTTTGGGTATATACCTAAGAGTGGAATTACTGAGTCTTTTGGTAGTTCTATTTTTACATTTCTAAGGAATCTCCATATCCTTCTCCACAGTAGTTGTACTAATTTACATTCCAATCAACAGTGTAGGGGAGTTCCCATTTCACCACAGCCTCAACAGCACTTATCATTATTATTATTATTATTATTTTAATTTTAGTCATTCTGACTGGGCTTAAGTGGTATTTCATTGTGGTTTTGATTTGCATTTACATTTTAAGAGACATCAAGCATATTTTCATATGCTTTCTGGCCATTTATGTATTTTTTTGAGAGTTGTAGGTTCAGTTCATTTTCCCATCTTTTAATTGGATTAATTTTTTTTTGTGGGTACATTGCTTGAGTTCACTGTACATTCTGGTTATGAGTCCCTTTTCTGAGGTATAGTTTTCAAGTATATTCTCCCACTATGAGTATTGTCTCTACACACTAGTTGTTTATTTTGCTATGCAGAAGCTTCTCAGGCTAATATAATCCCATTTTTCTATACTGGGGACTATTGCCTGTGCTTTAGAAGTCTTCTTTAAGAAGTCTTTGCCATTGCAACATCTCCAAGAGTTTTCTCTTTGTTTTCTGCCAGTATTTCTATAGTTCAAAGTTTTATGTTTAGAACCTCAAATCTATTTTGACTTAATTGTTGGTGGTGGTAAGAGATAAGGATGCAGTTTCATTCTTCTGCAGGTGGATATACAGTTCTTCCAGGACCATTTGGTTAAGAGATTTTCTTTTTCATACCAGATTGTCTTGTGCCCTTTGTCAAGAATAAGTTAACTTGGAAACCAGCAGTTAGCGTAATGGCTATGTCGCTGACTCCCACGTAGTCGACCGCGGTTCGCGTCCCGGACCCGGTGGCTTAAAAACTCACGCTGGGTGCGTGTGCGTGCGTGCCCAAGATCCCAAGAGGAGAATGGAGGAGAAGGGATTGCGGCGTGACCATCCCCCCCTGGGGGGGGATTTCTCACTTTCTGTCTCTCTGTCTGTCTCTGTCTGTCTGGTGAGTGCACGTGCCCTATAGCGAAAACCTCTCCAAAACAAACAAACAAACAAAAATTTGGAAAAAAAAAAAAGAATAAGTTAACTCTGTGTTTTGGAATTTATTTGGACCTTCTCAATTCTGTTCCATTGGTCTACCTGCCTATTTTTGTGCCAATAGGACATTTAGAAGAAAAAAATAGGGAGGCAAAATATTAATGTCACAAAGAAATGTGGTATTATGTGTTAAAGATCTTTTATAGTTTTATTGACTGCATTAGGGAGAAATGTTCACCTGTTGAAATGTCCATTTTGTAAGACAAATAATAATGTGATAGAATGTATAAAAAAAATGAAGTGAAAAATTAATTAATTAATTAATTAAAAATTTTAGAAAATTATCACACCTTTGTAGTAAGTTTTGAGATCAGAAAGTGAGATACCTCCTACTTTATTCCCTTTGCACAATATCGCTTTGACAATATGGGGCCTTTTATTATTCTGGACAATTTTTTTTTTCAATTTCTGTAAGGAATATCTCTGGTAACTTGATTGGAATTGCATTGAATTTGTACATTAATTTGGGTAAGATTGACATTTTAACTACATTAACTACTTCCAGTCCAGGAACATAGGATTTTCTTTTTACTTTTTTGAATCATTTTTTAATTTTTTTCCAAGTATTTCATAGTTTTCCTTGTAGAGGTTTTTTTTATGTCAGTAGGTATCTTGTTAGTTTTGTTGCTATTGTAAATGTGATTGCTTTCTTTAATTAGATTTTTCCATTATTGGTGTATAAAAATGCTATAGATTTTTGTATGTTGTTTTTGTGTCCTGCCACTTTATGTATTCATTTATCACTTTCAGGAGGTTTTTTTTGTGGATTTTTTTTTTGGATTTTCTATGTATATAATCTTATCATCTGCAAATAGAGATAATTTCACTTCTACTTTTCTGAACGGATTCCTTTTATTTGACTGTTTTGTCTGAGTGCATTAGCTGGAACATCCAGTACTATGTTAAAAAGGAATGGAGAAAGTGGGCAGCTTTGTCTTATTCCTTTTTTTAGTAGAAAATGATGTTAGCTATGGGTTTGTCATAGGTGGCTTTTTTTTGTGTTGAGGAATGTCCCTTCTATCCCTATTGTACTTTATCAAATGCTTTTTCTTTTTTCCTTCTCTTTTTGGAGAGGTTTTTTTTTGTTTTGTTTTGTTTTGTTTTTGCTATAGGGTGTGTGAGCTCGCCAGAAAGACAGAGAGAGACAGAGAAACAGAAAGCGAGAAATCACCCCCTCAGGGTGGATGGCCATGCCGCAATCCCTTCTCCTCTATTCTCCTCTCGGTATCTTGGGCACGCATACACACACGTCCGGCATGAGTTTAAGCCACCGGGTCCGGGACTCGAACCATGGTTTACTACATAGGAGGCCAGTGACATAGCCATTACTCTAGCTGCTGGTCCTCGAATGCTTTTTCTTCATCAATTGATATGATCATATGGTTTTTATCTTTCTTTTTGTTAATTTGATCTATCACATTTATGGTATTAACGTATATTGAACCATCCTTGCATCCCTGGAATAAAGCTTACTTGATCATGTTGTTTTAACGTGTTGTTGGATATAATTTGCTAGTGTCTTGTGAATTTTGCACCATATTCATTAGGGGTTTTGGACTGAAGTTTTCTTTTTGTTATGTCTTTGTTTAGTTTTGAAATTAGGATGATGGAGGCTTTGTAGAATGAATTCAAAAGATTTCCTTCCTTTGGGTTCTATAGAAATAGTTTGAGGAGAATTGGGCTTAGTTCTTCTCTAAAAGTTTTGCAGAATTCAGAAATAAAGCCATCAGGACCTGGGCTCTTCTTAGTTGGGAGACTATTTATTACTGATTCAATCTCACTGCTTTTTATGGGTCTATTCAGATTTTTATTTCTTCCTGGTTCAATCTAGCTAGAGTACACATGTCCAGAAATTGTTCTATCTCATCTAGGTTTTCCTGTTTGTTGATGTATAGTTGCTCATAATATTCTCTAATGGTCTTTTGTATTTCTGCTGTATATCTTTCTTTGTGAATTTGATTTATCTGGTTCCTCTCTCTGTTCATAATTAGTTTAGCTCTTAGTGTGTCTATTTTATTTATATTTTCAAAGAACCAGTTTTTGGGTTTCATTTATTTTCTGTATAGTTCTTTATCCTCTATTTCATTTATTTTTGCTCGAATCTTTATTATTTATATTCTCTTAGAATTTTATATTTTTTTTTGGGGGGGAGAGATTTGGTGTTGTTTTCCAGTTTTCTGAGTTGTGTCATTAGGTTGTTTATTTGCTACCTTTCTGTTCCCCCCCCCCCCCGTAGATACTAATTTCTATGACATCCCTCTTATGACTGCTTTTTCTGTGTCCCATAAATTATAAATGCTTTTTTAATTCATTAACATTGATTTCTATGAACCTTTTGATTTCAGTCTTAATTTCTTCTGTAATTGTAAAGTCATTCAAGAGTGGGTTGCTTATTTTTTGTTTTGTTTTGTTTTGTTTTGTTTTGTTTTGTTTTTTGCTATAGGGCGCATGCGCTCGCCAGACAGACAGAGAGAGACATAGAGACAGAAAGCGAGAAATCACCCCCCAGGGGGGATGGTCACACCGCAATCCCTTCTCCTCCATTCTCCTCTCAGGATCCTGGGCATGCACGCACACACGCCCAGCGTGAGTTTTAAGCCACCGGGTCCGGGACGCGAACCGTGGTCGACTACATGGGAGTCCAGCGACATAGCCATTACACTAACTGCTGGTTCCCTGGGTTGCTTAGTTTTCATGTGTTTGTGTATTTTCTAGGGTTCTTTCTGTAGTTGATTTCAGGTTTTATTTCCTTGTGTTTGAAAAAGATGTTGGATATATTTTGTACTCAATTTGAATTTGTAAAGGCCTGTTTTGTGCCCTATCATGCAGTTGCACTTCAAAAATGTTCCATGTGTGGGTGTTAAGAATGTATATTTTGTGGTTGTTGGGTGAAATACTCTGTAGATTTCTGTCAAGTCTGTTTGATGTATGGTACCATTTAAGTCTTGTATCTCTTTCTTTATTTTTTGTCTGGATGATCTGTCCAGAGGGAACCAGGGGATGTTGAAATTCCCAATGATTATTGTATTGCAGTCTAACCCTTTCTTGAGACCTAACAGTCTTTCTTTGATGTATTTAGGTACTTCAGTGTTGGGTGTTTAGATATTTTGAAAGTGTTCTATCTTCTTGGTGAACAAGTGTTTTTTAGTACTATATAATGTCCTTCTTTGTCTCTTCTTATATCTTTCCTCTTGAAGTCTATTTTGCCTTATGTCAGTATTGCAACTCCAGCCTTTTTTTGGTTTCCATTTGCATGGAATAATTTTTCCAGCTCTTTGCTTTCAGTCTACGTGTGTTCTTATCAGTGAGGTATGTTTCTTGTAGGCAGCATACATATTGATGGTTTCTGTTTTTGTATCCATTCACCTAGTCTGTGTCTTTTATTAGGAGAATTTAATCCATTAGCATTCAATGTTACTATTGATTTTTGTAGACTTAGTCCTGTCATTTTGTTAATAATTTTTTCAGTTGGACTTTTTTTCTCTTATTTCTTTATCTCTCTTTAGTTTTTCTGATTCAGTATTTTCCTCAGTACTTGTAGAGCTGGTCTAGTGTGGTGAATTCTTTCAGTTTTTATCTGAGAATAATTTTATTTGTTCTTCCCATTTGAAGGATAATCTTGTTGGATATAATACTCTTGGTTGAAATTGTTTTTCCTTTTTTTAAAATTCATTTATTTTACATTCATTCACTGTATCTCATTGCAGCATACAAAATGAGTTTTCCCATCCAGAATACAGTGTATATTGGCTCAATCAAAGATATTACCATACATTTTATCTTCAACAAATAATTTTCCATTTCTTGATTCTTATATAATTTTCTTCTCCTTTTTCCCCCTTGATTACCTACCTCTCTCTCCCTGCCATTTCCTACCCTCCTCCCACAATTTTAAATGTATCTTTCCATTCTTTTCTTGCCTGCATTTTTTCAGTTGAGAGATCTGATATTAGCCTAATGGGATAACCTTTATAAGTAACTTGACATTTCTCCCTTGCCATTTTTAGAATATTGTTTTTAATTTTTACTAGTCTGGCTATCATGTGCCAGGGGGAGGATCTTTTAATTTTGATTCTGTTTGGAGCCGGTTTTGTTTCTTGGTTCTGAATTTCTCCATGTTTCTTTATATTTGGAAAATTTTCAGATAGTATTTCAGGAAAGAGGTTTTCCATGCCTTTAGCAGCTTCTTCACCTTTTAGAATACCCATTATCTAGATATTTGGGCATTTCATAGTGTCTAGAATTTCTAATATATTGTCTTCATTTTTTTTTCATTCTTTTTGGTCATTTGGTCTATTTTGGAGACTCTGTCTTCAAGGTTGGAAAATTATTTTTTCTACCTGGTCCAATCTGCTGTTAATTCTTTCTAGGGAGATTTTAATTTCTTTATTGCATTTTTCATTTCCAGAAGTTCTGTTTGATTCTTTTTTATGGCATCCATCTCTTTATGAAATTCCTTTTTCATGTCCTGAAGTGATTTTATCATTTCCTGGAACTGATCATCCGTTTTCTCTTGCATAACATTGAGTTTTGTCACTATGAATGTTCAAAATTATTTTTCTGACATTTCTGCATATTCTCTGTCCTGTCCATTGTTGGTGAGGAGCTACTGCACTCACTTGAGGGAAAGTCACCCCCTCATTTTCTCATGTTTTCTTTAGATCTGTACTGGTTTTTGGTCATTTCATGCAGTATTCACTTGTTTGTTATTTATTAAAATAGATTCTATAGTATTAGAAGAGAGAATTTGACCCTTAGTTCCCAGGTGTGATCCTATTGAAGGGCTGTGTCTCCCAAATCAGAACAATTAAAGATCACTTCAGGTGCTTGTCTCCTCTACCAAACTTTCAACTCCTGACGAGGTGAGAACAAGCTAAGGTGATATACCTCAGTGAAAAGGATCATGTCACGTGCTGCAGTACAGGCTGGTGTTCTACAAGTTGTAAAGTTACTCCTGGAGCCTAGGGGTAGACTCACAAGAGGAAACCTGCCAGAACCAGGCCCAAGTGTCTGTGAGAAGGTCTAGGTCTCTTTGGCTTTGAAGAGTTGCCAAAGCCATGGAGTCTACTTGGTCCTGAATCTTTAAGAGACTTTGGGATATTTTGTCTAGGCTTTGTTGAAGGTCAGAGAAAAGAGTTTTAACGTAGTAAGAGATGTAGACTGAGGAGTATATCCCAGCCCAGTTAGTAGGTAAACATAGGTAAGTAGGAGAGCCACAGTAAAAGAACAGGCCAGTATTAAAAAGGCAGATTGAAATGTGAAGAGACAATAGGTGTCTCAGGACTTCATATCTTCTCTCTGGTCTTCTCTTTCTTAAACCCCCTAGGATATTTGTCAAAGTTGCCCCAGTGAGAGGCTGGATAGGTGGTGGATTTTGTGAATTAGGACTTCCTCCCAACATAACTGTGGTGCCAGATTTTAGAAAAATAGCTCAGCTTTATAGAGGGCAAAGTCAATCTGGCATAATGAGGAAACTATGACAGACAAACAGGTTGTTTTTTTCTTTTTTTTGGAGAGGTTTTTGCTATAGGGTACGTGCGCTTGCCAGAAAGACAGAGAGAAACAGAGAGACAGAAAGTGAGAAATCACCCCCCAGGGGTGGTGGCCACGCTGCAATCTTTTCTCCTCCAGGGATCTTGGGCATGCACACACATGTGCCGGCGTGAGTTTAAGACACCAGGCCTGGGACTCGAACTGCGGTCGACTACATGGGAGTCCAGGGACATAGCCATTATGCTAACTGCTAGTCCCACAAACAGGTTTTCTTTATATTATATTTATTTTCTTTTAATTTCTTTTATACATTCAATCAATATAAATCACTTCGCTTGTAAAGTGAATTTTCCAACATGAATACATTTCACACCAGTCCAGTTGCGGATACTATACACATTATCATCAACATATAATCCATTTCTGTATCCCATAAAGGTCTTGCCTCTCTATGTCTTTCCTTACACTGTCCTCCTTGTGAAGAGGCTATTTGGGGATCCCCTGGTGGCTCTAACCACTAGGCAGTAGTAGCATCCTAGAGGGGGTCATCCAGGGCCATTCCTGATCCCTATGACATGGGAGTGCTGGGTGATCAGACCCAACATCTGTGCTGGTGCTTGTCCTGTGTTCATGAAGAACTAGAGATGTGAACACAAAGAGGAGAGTAAAGCAAAGTTTATTAGGGAAGGAGAAGACTCCCAATGTAGTGGGAAGGGGCCCAAGTGGGTTGCTGAAGAGGAGCTAGAGGTAAGGGGTTTTATCTTGCAGCCTGGCTTTTTGATAAGGAAGTGGGCTTTAGAAAATAGTTATATGGGAATCTGAGTGATTTACCCTATATTTTGTGGGATCAGCAGGTCATAGTATTCTGTACTTTGTTAGAACACAGTTAATAAATAGAAACTGTTGCCTTTAACTACAGTTGCTTTGAGTCTCAATGTAACAAGTTTTGGCTCTGAAAATTTAACCATTGTGACTCCATCTTGTGTTTTTACCCTCTTTGTGTGCTCAGTATCCCTATCTCCTGCCTTATTAGTAAGGAGTCATAAATTCTTTAGAAACATGTAAGAGGGGTGTATATTGTACATTAACCAGACCATAGAGAACAAACACAGAGACTTCATTAAAAAGTGACTACCTCTTGGAGCCCTACCCTATGGACCTGTAAGTTGGGTCTAACTCCTCCTATCTCATTACTCCCTCTGAAATATCACCCCCTAACTGCCATTAGTAAGAAAAGTGGTGAAGACTGCTCTGGCTACTTTATGTTAAGATTGGAACATTGACAGAGATGGCAGTCAGGAATCTTTTACCAGAGGTCTATTCAGGGCTCTTCAATAAAAGTTTCTAGCAGATATAACTGAAAAAGTTTGAAGAGACATCTAAAGTTTGAGAGCTTCTAAGTGAGAAAAAAACACATTTTCTTAATGGATTTAATACATAAGATCTAAAAAGGCAAATAAACAAAATTGTAGGTCTCAAAAGGGCTGAAAGCCTGTTTGACTACTTTTTACTTTATGAGAGACTGAAGTGAACTTTATCGAGTATTTCCTAGATTTGGAGTATGAATATATTCATTTAATCATAATTGGCAATTATGTTAAAATAACATATACAGGTAAACTTTTGACATCTTAAATGATGTAATAAAAAAAATCAATAGCATTTGACAGTACATCACTTAATTTTTGATTTAAGACTAAATTTAAAGAGTTCAAACAGTGTTATTTAAAGCTTTTGTAAAAGCCCAAGGTATATGTTTATTTTCACATAGATGTAGCCCTTAAGTATACATTGTATTATATCTTTTTATATAAAGACACATAAAAATTGAAACTCAGGTGCTAAAGGTATGTAGAAAAGGCCTCTTTAAGATCTAAGACTGCAAACTATAAAGTAGAAGGAAGTATTTGATTTAATCTTACAGGTTTTTTCAAGGAGCAGAAGGAAGGGAAGAAGACTGACTTATACCCATAAAAAATAGCGCAGAGAGATCTGAAGGTAGTACATTTTCTAACATAACTGTTATGTCAATTTTTAATATGAATATCATCTCAGCTTAATAGATAGCAAAGACAATTTTGCATAACAAGGAAACTATGAGGGAAACTAGGCATTTTGTGAAGTGACAGTGGAGGATTTCCTGTGGCTTTAACCACCAGGCTAGTTTGAGGAGAAGTAGGTCTAGAGTAGGAGATCAGGAAAGAGTAGATGGCCCCGATATCTAAAAGGAATTTTATTTATTGGGACCAGCAGATGGTGTAATGGCTATGTCATTGTACTCCCACATGACTGTCCTTGGTTTGAGTCCTGGACCAGAGGCTTGAAACTCACACTGAGTACAGGTGTTTGTGTGCCCAAAATCCTGCGAGGAGAATGGAGTAGAAAGGATTGCAGCATGGCCATCTCCCTGAGGGGTGATTTCTCTGTTTCTATTTCTCTGGCAAGTGCACACACTCGATAGCTAAAAAAAATCTCCCTTAAAAAAAAGGGGGGCAGGGATCCAAGCGCATGTGTGCGCTTGTCCAGGATCCTGAGAGGAGAATAGAGGAGAATGGATTGTGGCATGGCCATCCCCCCTGGGGAGTGATTTCTCACTTTCTATCTCTCTATCTCCCTCTGTCTTTCTGGCAAGTGCACGTGCCCTATAGCAAAAACCTCTCAAAAAAAGGGGGAAGTTTATTGATCTACCTGCCACATCTCAAATGACCCATGGCTCCAGTCCTGTGATAACAACTTTTTGTGTTGGGGATGGCTGGAATGGGCCTCTTTAGTCCTGTTCTTGTTGTAGGGTCATTAGGGGGTTTTCCACAACCCCAGTATCCTTCAACCCAGGAGACAAAGGGAAGCCCAGTGACTTATTTTCTGGAAACAAGGGCATGGTGTCTGTGATGGGATATCTTGATTTGTACAGTGCTTGGCTTAGTGGCCTTTTTTGTTTTCAGATGGAGCATTTGTCATCTTTGTTATGTTGGGAGTCTTGAACCACTGCACAGGAAAAATTTTGGAACATAGCCAATAATTGGGCCTTCTTTTTACTTTTCCCGCTCTCCCATCCTTGCCTCTTTCTCCTAGTCTTTTTTTTTTTTTTTTTTTTAAGAGAGAGAGACCTTTGCTCTAGGACATGTGCTCTCTCTGGGCCTTTATTACAAGATGCTGTAGTGGTAGCCTGATGGGAGTCATTTAAGGCCATTCTTGGTCCCTGTATAAGCCATTATAGGCTTCTTTTTAAATATCTTGGGACAAGAATTTGTCTTTTAAAACATTGGGTTTTTTTTGTTTTGTTTTTAGTTTAGTTTAGTTTTGTTTTGGGGAGAAAGATTTTTGCTATAGGGTGCTTGTAATTGCTATAGAGACAGAGACTGAAAGTGAGAAATCACCTCCCGAGGGAATGGCCACACCGCAATTCTTTCTCCTCCACTCTCCTCCTGGGATTTTGGTCATGCATGCACATGCACCTGATGTGAGTTTCAAGCCTCCATGTCTAGGATTTAAACCACGGTCAACCATATGGGAGTCCAGCTATGTAACCGCTACACCATCTGCTGGTCCCCACAACTTTTAACTCTGAGTCATCTGAGAAGTTTTTTAGATTTGTTCTGATCTGTGAGTATCCCTGAGTTGTAAAAAGGACCAAAATCTGAATGGATCTTGTTGGTCTGCTTATCTTCTATAAGGAGAAGCTGATTACAGCCAGTTTGTAGGTTTTACAAAGTATCTGTCTCAGTGGCTATAGAACTGTTTAAACTGGAGAACAGATTTGTCAAATTTGTCCAAGTTTTTGAGAATGCAGCCAGGAAAGAGTCCTGGGGAGTAGAAGTTTTATTGTCTATTTGGAAGAGAAAACAGGGGGAGCGCTGAAAATCAAGAAGGTGAGATAGCCAGGAGCTCTACTATTAACCTAAACTCCCAGACAAGAGTTTTTCAGCCTCTGTCTTCCACATCAAAGTCTACACAAAGCCAGTTCTGAGACTGTCATTATAGGCCTTTCTGAATATCTATCCCATGTGGAGATGGTTGGCCAGTTTAAATTGGTCTTTTGTTTAGTAAGCAAGTGTGTCAACAGGATATTGTAATATTATAGCCTAGACACCAGGTGAATTTTATGGGAGGGCCTTTGAAAAGGCTTTTCAAGTTTATCTTTCTCTCTCTCACTCTTTTTTTATCAAGCTTGTAACCTCGTATGTAGAACTAGAACTTTTAACTCTTAGCAACCTTAGCTTTTAGTATATACTAGCAGCTCATGAACACATACTTTATAAACAAACAAAATCTGTTTAACAAATGTTTCCAATGTAGAACAGAACATCTTATTAATAGAGTCAACCAACACAATAAATTTTTTTAAATGTAAAGGCTGACAATAGATATATTTAAACTTCATGTTAATTAAAGCATATTAGCTTACTTAAAGATGACTTAGACATTTCATGAACCCTTATCATTTTAATTAAGCACAATTTTAAGATCCCAAATTACCAGAAAATTTTACTTGTAAATACCTCATTTATAATCATTTAAAAATTTTAAGAGACATTTTTGCTATAGGGTATGTGTGCTCACTGGAGAGGCAGAGAAAGAGAAACAGAAAGTGAGAAATTACACCCCAGGGGGATGGCAATGCCACAATCCTTCTCCTCCTTTATCTCCTTGGGATTTTGGGCACACATGCACATGCACCCAGCATGAATTTTAAGCCACTGGGTCTGGGACTCAAACCATGGTCGACTACATGGGAGTCCAGTGACATAATCATTATGCCAACTATTGGTCCCAATTTAAATTTTCTTTACCCACTATATCTTGATTACCTTTAAAACACAAGAAAAGGCTAGGCATTAATCTCTTTTTTTCTGTTAGTTAGAAATTCACAATGTAACATATAACATATAAGATGTAAATTCTAATTGTTTAATTAAGCCAAGTGTATTAAAACAAATAATGATGTTGCCTGACCAGTAAAATCTTGGACAAAATATATGTTGGAAACTGTAAAGATCTTTATTTATTTATTTATTTATTTATTTATTTTTGGAGAAGTTTTGCTATAAGACGCATGTGCTCATCAAAAAGACAGAGAGAGACAGAGAAACAGAAAGCAAGAAATCACCCCCCAGGGGAATGGCCATGCCACAATCTCTTCTCCTCCATTCTCTTCTTGGGATCTTGGGCATGCACGCACATGCACCTGGTGTGAGTTTAAGCCACCAGGTCCAGGACTTGAACAGTGGTCAACTACATGGCAGTGCAGCAACATAGCCATTATGTCAACTGCTGGTCTCAAAGATCTTTACTTATTAAAACCTTTTTTAAAAAAATAATTAGTGATATATGAAGCCAGCTTTTTTTTATTTTATTATTTTTTTTAGAGGTTTTTGCTATAGGGCGCGTGCGCTCGCCAGACAGACAGAAAGAGACAGAGAGACAGAAAGCGAGAAATCACCCCGCCCCGGGGCGATGGCCACGCCGCAATCCCTTCTCCTCCATTCTCCTCTCAGAATCTTGGGCATGAATGCACACGCACCCGGCATGAGTTTTAAGCCACCGGGTCCGGGACGCGAACCGCTGTCAACTACGTGGGAGTCCAGCAACATAGCCATTACGCTAACTGCTGGTCTCTGAAGTCAGCTTTTTGTCAAAGATTTAGTCATGTGAACTTGAAAAACATTTAGATTAATTTGTATGAGCACTTTTGTTTATAACTGAATGGAATTTCTTTAAGTCCTTTTATTACGTAGACACATGATATACAATACATTACATACACCCAAACACACACACACACACACACACACACATATTTTCACAGCAATAAAAAGTCTTATAGTCTTCTGTAAAATTCTTTATACTTTTTACCCTTGTCTTCTTTTAAATAAGTTTTAGATTTTAACTCTTAGATGTTAACTTTTTACCTCAGACATTTTTAGAAAGAAAATAGCTTTTAAATTAATTTGAATTCTTTAAGCAGAGAAGATCTGCAAAACTGAGAAATCCCCAAATTTTAATGCCATATTTGCAGGTTATGAATTGTTCTGGTTTAGCATCTCTTTAAAATCAAAATAAACATTTTCAGAATTAGGTATCTGTTTATTAGAATTGTCAGAAAAACAATTACCCAACTCAATTTGAATCTATTTAAGCTCTGTAAGAGATAAAGGGCTTGTAAACTTGTATAGGGCTGTTTTTTTTTTTTTAATAGGACTAAAGTTTTTGTTGTTGTTGTTGTTGGTTGGTTGGTTGTTTGCTTTACTGAACTGAAGAACTAATTGTACAGAAAGTCATCTCTAGAGCCCCTGGATAGAATCAGATAGAGGAGGACTAGGTGAAACAGTTTTTGAGGAGCTTGCAAGCCGAGAGTCCTTAGGTCTTATCTTATATAAGCCTGGAGAGCCTGGAAGGCTCTGAACCAGTGGAGGAGAAGCATGAATTAAGATGGAATAAAGGCCACCCATATCTTTCAATGCATAAAAACACTATACATAAGAAATTTTATTTTTCCAGACATTTAAAAAGACATCTAATTGTTTAATAGTACTTTAGTTAATATTTTTCTCTGGTGGGTAGATTTTCCATCTTTTAACTTGTATTGTGGTCATGTCTGAGTGTAAAGGAAAACTGTCCTTTTTTCATTTGTGAGTTAAAGGAATTCTAATGTTTTTAAGAGAGATTTTTACTAAAGAACTGTGTGCTTGCCACACAGATAAAGAGAGACAGAGAGACAGAAAGCAAGAAGTCACCCCCTAGTGGGGAAGGCCACACCACAATACCTTCTCCTTCATTCTCCTCGAGATTTTGGGCATGCATGCACACACACCCAGCATGAGTTTCAAGCTGCCAGGTCTGGGACTCAAACTGTGGTCGGCCATATGGGAGTCCAGTAACATAACCATTGTGCCATCTGCTTGTCTCAGAATTCCAATGTTCTAGAGTGTAATACAAGGGAGTCAGTCCACTGCAGGAGGCAGTGGAAGGGGTACTTCCTACCTACAAAAACAAATTGGAAACATGAGGTATTTCTTTTATGTTGCCACCATTCAGGAGACAGTAGATGTACTCAGGGGTAGTCTACTGCCCAGGAGAATTATGTGGGTGATGTCAAATAGCCTGAATCAAACACCAGTCCTATTCATACCTTGTCACCAGTTCTAGTCAAAAGATAAGGAACAAAAGCCTCAATGATCATAGAGGGAGGGGGTGATGGCTGTGCACATTTTTCTTCTCCTACACTTTGCTTTAACCATCCCACACATTGCAGCTGGACCCACACAAGAAAATGTTTCTTTTAAGCAAAATTTTCTTCAGTGTTAGTGCCTTTGTTACAAAAGACTGTTGTACCTGCATAGATTGCAAGCTTTGGTCAGACATAACTCTAATTGAGTCCAACCCCCATCATCTTGGACACACTTGAGCAAATAACAATCTAGCTCTAGCTCTAGCTCTAGCTCTATCTATCTATCTATCTGTCTATCTATATGTATATACACCCATCAATTTTGTATTTCCACCAGAGGGACAGGAACATAATGAAGTATAATGTATTTTTCATATGCTGCTCCAAATTGTTAAAATATTACTTTTTTTTTCCAATTAAGCCTCCCTCTGAAGAGCTCACTTAAGATCCGCATAAAATAGTGTTGGGTTGTATTGGAGGCTATCGGAAGTGAGGGTGTTAGATTTTGGAGAGAATATTAAAAATGGGTTTCATATTTATCCTTGATAGCTCTTAAGGCATGGAGTGCAAGATTTATTGTGAAGAGGGTTGTAGCATAAACACAATCCTTCTGTCCTAATATATAATTTGTAAAATCCTTCATCAAATTTTGGGTATTTGGGACCATTTTTGGAATACCTAGAAGAATTTCCTGCTCTAAGTAGGCTTAAAACTATTTTTAGTCTCTTTTTTTTAAAAAAAAAATAAACTAATCTATGGTCTATGGGAGAAAAAAAAAACAGTTTTATTCCTTTTAAGAGAAAAATGTGCTTAGTCACCAATTTGTCTCAGGAGTAGAGAAGGCTATAGTTTAATAAATGCCTCTACATAGCTAGCATATATGTCTTGGCTTCTGAGTGAGACACTAAAACTGGGGAAGGGGGATTTGAATATATCGTACCCATTTTTGTTAAACTAAATTGCACCAATAGCATGTAGAAGAAGAGAGAGTTACTGCAGGTGCTTTTTTTTTTTTTTTTTTTTTTTTTTTTTTTTTTTTTTTTTTTTTTTTTTTTTTTAAAGAGAGAGACTCTTGGGAACCAGCAGTTAGCGTAATGGCTATGTCGCTGGACTCCCATGTAGTCGACCGCGGTTTGCGTCTCAGACCCGGTGGCTTACAACTCACGCCGGGCGCGTGTGCATGCGTGCCCAGGATCCCGAGAGGAGAATGGAGGAGAGGGGATTGTGGCATGACCATACCCCCTGGGGGGTGATTTCTCGCTTTCTGTCTGTCTCTCTCTGTCTGTCTGGCGAGCGCACGCGCCCTATAGCGAAAAAACCTCTCAAAAAAAAAAAAAAAAAAAAAAAAAAAAAAAAAAAAAGAGAAAGACTCTTATCTATCTGAGAGCAAATTGAAAACAAACTGGAAATCTACCAGAGAGATTTGTCTTTCAAGGAATAGAAAAGAGCCATGGCAAATTTTTGGAAATGTCCTGGCCTAGAGTAGTCAGCTGTGGAGACCGATTGTTACACTGAGCAGGGACACTCTCAAAGTGTAAGAGAAAACCAGAAAGAAGAAAAGAGAGGAAACTTCGCTGTCACCCATATGGGCTATAGGGAATGGCTTCAGATTTTTAGGACCTTCAGAATACACCAGAGAGTAGCCCTGGTCATGCACCATCAGTTGTCCCTAGAATATTTACCTTCCTGAAAGATGGTTAGGATTTAAGAAAAGAAACAAAATCAGAAAACAGCCAAAATTTTTAACACCTTTGGTAGTGCTGTGGGATTGAGTGCTTCTTGCCAAGCTTGTCATTTGAGTCTTTAAGACTGGTGACCACTCTAATAGTGCTCAAATGGCTGTCCAGTGCCTTAGTTTCTTAAATTTGATAGTCATTTCTAGGGACAAGAGTCCCAGAAAAAAAGATACAGTCCACTGTCTTATCTCTCTTCTGAGTTGTAAGATTTCTGAGTCACAGTACCAAATATGACATGGGAGTGCTGGGTGATCAGACTCACCAACTGTGCTAGTTCTTGCCTTATGTTCATGAAGAATTAGAGACACAGACACAGAGAGGAAAGTGGAGTTTATTAGAGAAAGACAAAAAGCTTCCAATGTAGTGGAAGGGGACTTGAATGGGTTGCTGAAGAGGACCTGGAAGTGAGGTTTTATTGTTTGTTTGTTTGTTTTAAACTAGACATCTGAGCAATGGGCTGGTTTGTTGAGAAAGAAGTGGGCTTTAGAAAATAGTTACATGGTAGTTTGAGTGATTTATTACTCCATTTTTTGTAGGGTCAGCAGACCATAGCATTCAGTATTTCTTGTTAGAGTACAGTTACTAAATAGAAACTGTTGCCCTTGGCTAAAGTTGCTTTGAATCTCAATGTAGCCAGCTTTTGATTATGAAAATTTAGCCAGTGTGACTCCATCTTGGGTCTTTACCTTGTCTGTGTGCTTAATATTCTTACCTCCTGCCTTATTAGTAAGGAGTTATAAATTCTTTAGAGACATGCAGACCATAGAGGAAAAACACTTCATTAAAAAGAAAAACACAGTAAATTCCTCCCAGGCCCCTACCCAGTCTACCTGTAAGTGGTGTCTAACTCCTATTTCACCTGCATGAGCTTTTGGAGTTTTTCTCAGTATCGAGAGCTAATTGGGACAAGAATCTGTCTTTTAAAATGAAAAACACTTTTCAAAATTTTAATCAACTTTCCATGTATAAAAATCCTTTCATAAGATTGCCTTCATAATTCTTTTCTCTCTTTCCTGTTCCCTATCATCTTTTTCTTTTTTTCTCTCCTTATAAGTTTACTTTTGGAAACAACCTTAACCTGGTTTAGACAAAAATTAGTGTTTTAAAAGAACATGTTTTTAGTTGTCACTTTTAGGGTTAACTGAGGCTTGTCTAGTGAGATTTTCAGATATCCAAGGGTAGCTGTTGGAGTCTCGGGCCCCATCAATCCTCAATTTTAGTGACCAGCATGGATTCAGAAGTCCCAGGCTCCCTTCAGAGCTCAGGGCATTTCCATGTCTAGTGACCAACTCCTCCATGTTGAGGACAAGGTCCCAATGGGAGAATATGAGAATACCAGTCATGGGCATTGTCCTTCTTAGTGCCCACTTTCCACATTGGAGACAGTCTCATCTTGTTTTTGTTTTTGTTTTTGTTTTTGTTTTTGTTTTTTTTACCAGAAATAAAGGCTTATATTTTATTTTATTTATATTTTTTTCATAGCTTAATGATTCATAAAATATCTTAATTAAACTAAATACTTTCAATAGTAAGTAGACTTGATATAAACAAATCTATGAACACATGTCTGACTGTAGGCATAAAACTCAGTAAGTAGAATGAACATTCTATAAAGTAGCACCTAGCTGAGGCTGTATAGCTTAGTGCAGTCATTAAGTAGGTTTTTTAAAATTTATTTTTTATGCATTTTTTTAAATTTCAAGAAAAGCAGTTTTAACTTTAATAAATCAAATTTTAAAATGTTAATAAAATTCGCTTAAGACTTATGTCAGGATAAAGGTTAGGATCATGTTCAAACAGTAGGTAGATACCAAAAACTCAAAAAACAGATATGGACAAAGCTAAAATCTGGTAACAAGTGCACTTTAATTTTCTTTTTCTTTCTTTCTTTTTTTTGGAGAGGTTTTTTTTTTTTTTTTTTTTTTTTTTTTGCTATAGGGTACATGCACTCCCCAGACAGACAGAGAGACACAGAGAGACAGAAAGTGAGAAATCACCCTCCCCCGGGGGGGGGTGGCCACACCGCAATCCCTTCTCCTCCATTCTCCTCTCGGGATCTTGGGCACGCACGCACACACGCCCGGCGTGAGTTTTAAGCCACCAGGTCTGGGACGCGAACCGCATAACCATTATGCTAACTGCTGGTCCTGACAAGTGCACTTTAATTTTCTTCTGAAACATTTTTTTTCTCTCTCCATTTCCCCTTTTAAACTAACTTATATATAAGAAAAAAAAGAATGCTCATAAATATTTTCCAATTCCAGAGTGTTTGGGAAGGGAAAAAATTTTGTTTCAATTACAAAAAATAATAATAACAATAGCAAATTGCTGAATCTATCAATAGCTCAAAAGAAAACAAAAATCCTTAAATCTGGAAGACAAAGCATAGAAGAAAATCAGTCATGTTTTAGTCAAAATTCATACAATTCTATTTCACCAGTTCAGTCTCGTGTAAATAATCTCTCACCTGTTGAATATGCAGTGTTACTGTGGTCCAGTCTTTCTGCTTAAATCCTGGAGTTAACATTCAACATTAATATTGATATTTCCAGACTCATCCCTATCATTTTCTTGGTTGTTTACCTGTCTTTAGTTTTCATGGTACAACAGTCCCTTCTTGAAGAGCTGATCTGGTGTTGGTAAATTCTTTCAAGTTTTGCTGATCTGAGAATGTTTGTTATCTTTTTTCCCATATGAAGGATAATCTTGCCAGGTATAGTCATCTTGGTTGAAATTATTTTTCATTCAACACTTTGAATATATTTTCCCATTCTTTTCTTGCTTGCATTGTTTCTGATGAGAGATCTGACAGGATAACCTTTATAAGTAACTTGACGTTTCTCTTTTGCCAATTTTCGTATCTTGTCTTTGTGTGATATTTTGGCCAATCTGGCTATGACGTGCCTTGGAGAAGATCTTCATGGGTTGGTTCTATTTGGGATCCTTGGTGTTTCTTGGATCTGGATATTTGAATGCCTCTCTAGGTTTGGAAAGTTTTCTTCCAGAATTTCATGGAATAGAATATAAATGCCCTTATTAGTTTCTTCACCTACTATGACACCAATCATTCAAATGTTTGGGTATTTAATGGAATCTAGTGTTTCTCATATAATCTGATTTTTTTGGGGGGGGTATTTTCTCAGTCTTTTTATTGATTTTTTTCTAGGTCTGAGGTTTTCTCTTCTACATCTAAGATTTGACCTTCTGCATGATCTAATCTGCTTTTAATACTTTTGAAGGAGGTTTTGGATTTCCTGTATTACAACCTTCATCTCTAACAGCTCTGTTTGATTATTTTTTTATTGTGTATATTTCTTCTTTCAAATCATGTAAGAACTTCCTCATCTCCTGGAACTTGTCTCTTTTCTCTTGCACCTTCTGGAGTTCATTGTCTCTCTTTTTTTGCATCTCATTTAGTTTTCTCATTATGAAATTCTGAATTCTTTATCTGATATATCCACGAGTTCCACTGTACTGTCTGTGGTTGATGAAGGGTTGTTCTTTACCCTTGGGGGAGAGATATTTTCTTGGTTTCTCATATTTCTTGTGCCTCTGCAGTGGTTTTTGGTCATCTGATGGATTATACATTTTTTACTAATTTCTTGGAGTTAATACTGAGCTTTCAGAAGTGTGCAGGAGGAGATTACCTGCAGTCTCTCTGGAGTTCTGTCTCTCTGATGCTCAGCAAATAATCTGTGCTTTTGTTCTTGGAACTGACTATTACAAAGGCTTCCCGCATTTTTAAATTGTCGTTATTATTATTATTATATACATTCACTCACTATACATTATTTGACTTGCAAAGAGAATTTATCCAACATGAAATACAGGTCAGACCAGACTAGTTGAGAATACTATACACAATATCATTAACAGGTAATAAATATTACTGTTTCCCACAAATGTCTTGCCTTTCCATTTTTCTCCCTAATTTCTTTCCCTATTCTCATCCCCTTTCCCACACTCGTTCCACTCTGTCTCCAGTGTTTATAACTATTTTCAATGCTTTTATGTCCTCCAATATTTTAGTTTTTACCATAGACTGGACAGTTGTTATATATTAAGTGGAGACATACAATATCTTTCTTTCATAGCCCAACTTGCTTCACTCAGCAATAAATCTTCCATATTTATTCAGCCACTATCTATAAAATACCAAAATCTTGTTTTTATGGCTGAATAGTATTACATAGAGTATATGTGCCACACTTTTTCAATCCATTCATCCGTTTGTGGACATTTGGGTTCATTTCATGTCTTAGCAACTATGAATAATGCCACAATAAACATTGATGTGCATGATCAGCAGTTGGCATAATGGCTATGTTGTTGGACTCTCATGTAGTCAACCATGGTTCAAGTCCCAGACCCAGTGGCTTAAACTCATGCCGGGTGTATGCGTGTGTGTACCCAAGATCCCAAGAGGAGAATAGAAGAGAAGGGATTGTGGTGTGGTCATCGCCCTGGGGGGGGGGGGTTGATTTCTCACTTTCTGTCTCTCTGTCTCTCTCTGTCTTTCTGGCGAGCACACACGCCCTATAGTGAAAGCCTTAAAAAAAATTGACATGCAAACACTTTTCTTTTCTTTTTTTTTTAACACTTTTCTTTTCTAACTGAGCATTCTTCTGTACTTTGGGTAGATATCCGGGAGTGGGATTGCTGGATCATCTTGTAGTTCCATTTGAAGGTCTTTGAGAAACCTCTATATTGTTCTCCAGTCACTGGACCAATCTATCTCATTCTGAGGGTTGTTGATTCACACTAATTACTGTGTCCTTGACTGTGCAGAAACTTCTTAATCTGATGTAATACCACATGTCTATTTTTGGGAATTATTGCTTGTGCTTTGGGGGTCTTATTTAAGAAGTCTTTGTGTACCCCATTATCTCCCAAAGTTTCTCCAGCATTTTCCACCAGTAGTTTTATAGTTTGAGGTCTTAAGTTTAGATCTTTGATCAACTTTGAGCTGATTTTTGTTAATGGTGATAGATGGGGATCCAGTTTCATCTTTCTGCAAGTGGATAATCAGTTTTTCTAGTGCCATTTGCTAAAGAGGTTTTCTTTTTCCCACAGTATTGACTGGTATCCTTTGTCAAAAATCAGTTGGCTGTGTTTTGGTGTTTATTTCTGGAGTTTCTATAATATTCCATTGGCCCATCTGTCTGTTTTTATGCCAATCCATGCTGTTTTGATTCTCACAGGTTTATATTGTTTTTGGTGTCAGAGAGTGCTATGCCATCCACTCCACTCTTCTTATGCAGGATTGCTTTTGAAATATGGAGTATTTTTTGATTCCAGACTAATTCTATAATTGTCTCTTCTAGATTGTGAAGAATGTCTCTGGTAATTTGATTGGAATTGCATTAAATATGTAGATTAATTTGTGTGTAAATTGCCATTTTGATTATATTAATTCTTCCAATTGAGTAACATGGAATGTCCTTCTACTTCTCTGTATCTTTTTCAGTATTTTTTTTTAATTTCATAATTTTACTTGTAAATCTTTGACTTCCTTGGTTAGGTTTAGCCCTAAGTATCTTATACATTTTGTGGCTATGGTAAAAGGAATTCCTTTCTTCAGTTCTACATTGGTGAACTTGTTGTTCATATGTTGAAATGCTATAGATTTTTTGATATTAATTTTGTATCCTGCCACTTTATTCATTTATTATTTCTAGAAGTTTATTTCATGGATACCTTTGGATCTTCTCTGTATACCATCTTTTCATCTGCATATAAAGATGTTTTCAACCCTTCGTTGCCTATTTGAATGACTTTTATACTATTATCTTTTCTGATTGCATTGGCTAGGACTTCCAGTAATATATTGAAAAAGAGTGGAGAAAGAGGACAACCTTGTCTTGGACTGATTTTTAGTAGAAAACTTTTCAGCTTTTCCCCATTCAGTATAATGTTAGCTATAGGTTTTTCATATATGGCTTTTATTTTGTTAAGAAATGACCCTTCTATGGCAATCTTGCTAAGAGTCTTAATCGTGAAGGGATGTTGTAATTTGTTGATGCTTTTTCTGCATTGATTGAAATGTTTGTATGTTTTTTATCTTTCTGTTAATATGGTGTATTACATTTATGGTTTTGCATATGTTGAACGACCCTTTAATCCCTGGAATAAAGCCTATCTGGTCATGATTAATGATCTTTTTTATATATTGTTGAATTTGATTTGAAAGTATCTTGTTGAAAATTATTGCATCTGTATTCATCGGAGCTATTGGTCTGTAGTTTTCCTTTTTTGTCATGTCTTTATCTGTTTTGGACATGAGGATGATGGAGAATTCCTAAGATGAATTTGGGAGGTTTTCTTCCTTTTGTATCTTTAGAAATAATTATCGCCTGTGCTTTGGGTGTTGAGTAGAATGGGGGTTAACTTTTTTTTTTTTTTGTGCAATTCACAAGTGGTCTTTTGAGTTGATTTTTGTTAATGGTGATAGATGGGGATTCACTTTCATATTTCTGCAGATGGATATCCATCAGTTCCTGGGCTTTCTTTGTTAGGAGGTTGTTTACTACTGGTTCAGTCTCATTATTGGTTATGGGTCTATTCAGACTTTCTATGTCCTCCTTATTCAAATTTAGTAGATTATATGCATTCAGAAATTTGTCCATCTTATCCATGTTTTCTTCATTGTTGTCATATAGTCGTTCATAGTATCTTCTAATGATGTTTTGTATCACTGTTGTGTCTGTTTGAATATTGCCTGATTCATTTTGTATTTGATCTATCAGATCTCTTTCTCTTTTCTTTTCAATCAATCTAGTGAATGGTGTGTTGATCTTGTTAATCTTTTCAAAGAACTAGCTTTTGCTGTCATTAATTTTCTGTATAATTTGTTTGTTTTGTATTTCATTTATTTCTGCTCAAATCCTTATTATTTCTTTTCTCCTGGCATTGTTGTTGTTGTTGTTTTTCCAATTCCCTGAGGCATGATATTAGGTTGCCTATTTACCACTTTTTCATCTTTTTCTTATGTGCACTAATTTCTATGAATTTCCCTCTTATGACTGCTTTTGCATTGTCCCGTAGATTTTGGAACAATGTTTTTGTCATGTCTTTATCTGTTTTGGGAATGGGGATGATGGATAATGAATAAATAAGTGTCATATATTCGTTATCATTTGTTCCCATAAATCTTTTTTTTTTTTTTTTGAGAGGTTTTTCGCTATAGGGCGCGTGCGCTTGCCAGACAGACAGAGAGAGACATAGAGACAGAAAGCGAGAAATCACCCCCCAGGGGGGATGGTCACGCCGCAATCCCTTCTCCTCCATTCTCCTCTCGGGATCTTGGGCACGCACGCACACGCGCCCGGCGTGAGTTGTAAGCCACCGGGTCCGAGACGTGAACCGCGGTCGACTATGTGGGAGTCCAGCGACATAGCCATTACGCTAACTGCTGGTTCCCCCCCATAAATCTTTTGACTTTAGACTTAATTTGATTGTTGAGAAGTCATTAGGAGTAGGTTGTTAGTTTCCATGTGTTTGTGTATTTTTGACAATTTTTCCTGAAATTAATATCAAGTTTAATTTCATCACAGTCAGAGAAGATGCTGGATATAGTTTCTGTGCCTTTGAATCTGTAAAGGCTTGATTTGTGCCCTATCATATGGTTGAAGTTTGAAAAGGCTCTATGCAGGGGTGGAAAAATGTATATTTTATGGTCTTAGGGTGGAAAGTTCTATAGATTTTTTTTTTTTTTGGAGAGGTTTTTCGCTATAGGGCGCGTGCGCTCGCCAGACAGACAGAGAGAGACAGAGAGACAGAAAGCGAGAAATCACCCCCCAGGGGGGATGGTCACGCCGCAATCCCTTCTCATCCATTCTCCTCTCGGGATCTTGGGCACGCACGCACACGCGCCCGGCGTGAGTTGTAAGCCACCGGGTCCAAGACGCGAACCGCGGTCGACTACGTGGGAGTCCAGCGACATAGCCATTACGCTAACTGCTGGTTCCCGAAAGTTCTATAGATTTTTGTCACGTCCATTTGATTTATAGTATAGTTTAGGTCCTGTATCTCTCTGCTTATTTTTTTCTAGATCTGCCCAAAGGAGATATAGGGTGTTGATATCCCCAAAAATTATTTAAAAAATTTCTCCTTTTAGCTCTAGCAATCTTTCCTTCATGTATTTAGGTGCTCCTGAGTTGGGTAGTTAGATATTTATAAATGTTATGACTTCTTGATGAATTAGCCCATATATTACTACATAACACCCTTGTTTGTCTCTTCTTACAGTTTTTGTCTTAAAGCCTATTTTGGCTGAAATCAGTATCACAACTCTAGTGTCGGCATCTGCCCCAGACTTAGCTCAATCTAAGAGGAACCAGAAACAAAGAGACAAAGACAGATTAGCAGTGGACTCAGGTGACCTGAGCCTAAGCAGCCCAAGCAACTTGTGTCCCCCAGACAAACTGGGTGCCTTTATTTATAGGGCAGGGCAACACTACATATGTGTATTTCATGACATTCCATTGATAAGTTGATATGTTACAGACAATAAGAAGCTGATAACAAATTTATAAGAGCTTAGACATACTACGCCAGGTGTATCTCTTGGCTACCTCCAAATCAAAGAGAAATCCCAATAAACTTCTTATCTACTGTAGAGAAACCTGCAGGTGTGGGGAGGATACTTTCTTGCAAACATCAAGGAGATATTGATAAGGCTAAAGAATCTTACAGAGGCAGAGCAGGGACTGAACTTTGCTAAGTGGGATCAGGATGTCTCCTGAATTCCATCAGAGGTATCTGTTGGAAGGCCCCTAGAAAATTCCACACTTTGCTCTGATTGAAGTTAGGGTCAAGGAAAGGACAAGCTGCAAGGTCCTGTTATAGCCAAAAGGCACAGGTGATGTTTGCTCAGAGCATGTCCCCACATCCTCAGGCCTCTCTTCAAACCTGTCCCTACACTCTAGCCCTTTTTTGATTTCTGTTTGCATGGACTATCTTTTTCCAACCCTTCAATTTTAGTCTATTGTGTCTTTATAAGCTGTGTTTCTTGTTCAGATTTTTTTTTTCTTTTTTTATCGTTTACCCAGTCCGTGTCTCTTGTTCAGTGAATTTAATCCATTAACATTCAAGGTTGTTGTTGACATTTCTGAACATGTTCCTACTCTTAAGTGGGCCATTATTTTCTGGAAGTTTTATGTTCTCTTATATTTGTCTGCCTGACTTTAGTTTTCTTGGTAAAACACTCCCTTCAGAACTTCTTCTTTTTTTTTTTTTTTTTTTTTTTTGGAGAGATTTTCACTATTGGGTGCGTGCGCTTGCCAGACAGAAAGAGAGAGACATAGAGACAGAAAGCGAGAAATCACCCCCCGGGGGGATGGTCACGCCGCAATCCCTTCTCCTCCATTCTCCTCTCGGGATCTTGGGCACACACACACACGTGCCCAGCGTGAGATTTAAGCCACCGGGTCCGGGACGCGAACCGCGGTCGACTACGTGGTAGTCCAGCGACATAGCCATTACGCTAACTGCTGGTTCCCTCCCTTCAGAACTTGAAGAGTTGGTCTGGAGTTGGTAAATGCTTTGAGGTTTTATTTATCTGAGAATGATTTTATCCTTTTTTCCCATATGAAGGGCTCAGGACTCCTGGCTGACGGGTAGATGGGATGAATGCAGGTAGCTGGGATGGTGGACATGGAAGTCCAAAAGTTTCAAAGTGGCTCCCAGGCTCCAAGCATGGACTCACCCCTAAGACCGTCCCAGGCCAGGATCAAGACTCCAGGCAGATGCAGGCCTCCCATTTTGTAAAGAACAGGTACACCTGGGGTTTCAGCTCATAGCAGCTGAGCTATGGGGTTTCAACTGAGAGGTCAGAGGCGTGTGGGAGGAGATGAGCTACACTCTCTCACCAGCTCTGTATTTTGCCCTGCTGCTCACTTTGTAGTCTCTCTTCTCTGATTTTAAGTCATTTGGTGGTGTATTAACTTTTGGATGATTTGTTGAAAGTTTCTGCAACTATAAGCTCATATGCTTCCCTTTATTCTGAGGTACTTCCATGCCAATTTATCTCTTCTAATGTGTTTTGCAATGTGATATCCACAGAAAGAGATTTGAGTTCAGATTTATAAAGAGGGTTTCCTCCATTTGTGCAGCAGGTTCAGCGGGGGTTGAGGTTTTCTATGACCCAAAAAGCATTCAGATGTTTGACTGCTATGCACTTAGACCCTTCTAGACAATTAGTGTGTGGAAACTGAGAAGGCAAGTGAGAAAGTCAGGTAAAAGAAAACAAAGTGAACAGAAAAAAAAGACAAAAACAACCAAAAAAAGTGATTTCTAAAGAGTTACTTTATTTAATTTTATTTAATTATTTTAATTTGTGAAAGAGTGCAAGACAGACAGAAAGTGAGAAAGCAAGCCACCAGGTCCAGGACTTGAACCATGGTCGGCCATGTGGGAGTCCAGCACCATTAACCACCACACCACCTGCTGGCCCTGGGAAAAAATTTTTAAATAAAAACTGTGTGGTCCACACAAAAGGAACAGGGCCCACCTCAGCTATAGATGGATTCGGAAATTAGCAAGATAAAGGAGAAGTCAGAGGCAGGAGACAGGACTTAATTTAAAAAGAAAAAAATAATTAAAGAGACAAACAGAGACAGAAAGAAGACAGAGATTGCCCTACTTGCCTAGGTGTTTGGGTCTGGAAAGAGAGGTTGAAGCAGAGGCTCTTCAGTTAAAGGAGCATGGTCCACCTCAGGTGTAGATGGATTCTGTCTAGGTGTTTGGGTTTGGAAGGAAACAGTTTCTTCTGAGTCAGAGGCTCTGATCTGGGCTTTTCCAGATCCTGCCCTTGGGAGGAACTTAAGTTCCCACCTTTCATGATTACCAGGAGTGACTCTGGTGGCTATAACTAGAGACAATTAGGCCTTTTTTGTTTTGTCCTTCTAAGTCAAATCAAAGGCTAAAGGAAATTGCCAAATTAATTATGGTGCTTTTCTGAATTATCTAAGAATTTTTCTAGATCTGTTATGATCTGTGAGATAGATGCTTCATTAAGAAGACAACCCAGGGACCAGCAGTTAGTGTAATGGCTATGTCTCTGGATTCCCATGTCATCGACCACGGTTCGAGTTCTGGACCCGTTGGCTTAAACTTATGCCAGGCGTGTGTGTGTGTGTGCCCAAGATCCCAAGAGGAGAATGGAGGAGAATGGATTGCGACATGGCCATCCCCCCTGGGGAGTGATTTATCTCTTTCTGTCTCTCTGTCTCTGTCTTTCTGGCAAGCGCATGTGCCCTATAGCAAAAACCTCTCCAAAAAAAAAAAAAAAAAAAAAGAAGTCAACCTAAACTTCAATAGATCCTGTTTATTTAATTTTATTTGTCATTATTATTATTGTTTTGTTTTATGACTGTAAGGAGTGACTGAATATGCCAGGAGGGCAGAGTCCAGTTTGCAGGTTTTATGAAGCACCTGCTTATCGACTATTCAAAAGCTCTAGCTGGAGAATATAGTCATAGTTTAAGTTTTTACCTTTTTAAAAAATTTTAGAGAGATTTTTTGCTATAGGGCATGTGTACTCACCATAGAGACAGAGAGACAGAAAGTGAGAAGTCCACCCCCAGGGGAGATGGATATGCCACAGTCCATTCTCCTCCATTCTCTCAGGATTTTTGGCACACACACACACACACACACACACACACACACACACATGCACCCAGCATGAGTTTCAAGCTGCCAAGTCCAGGACTCAAACCATGGTATCATCTTCATGTCCTTTCTGTTTTGTTAAACCTCATGGTCATCTAAGTTACATTAATACCAGGCATAGAGTTTGGGTGCAAACCCGTCCAGCTCCTAAGAGTGGCAGCCAAGAGGAGAGTCTGAAGGGGTAGAAGTTTAATTGCCTATCTGGAAGAGAAAATTGGAAGTGCTAGAAGGCAGGAAGGAAGAATACAGTCAGGAGTTCTGTCCTTAACCTGTCCCAACCTGCATTTTGACTCTTATCCAACTAGGTCCCTGGACAGGAGTTTTCTTAACCCCTGTTTTCCATACAGAGGCCCACCCAAGTCTGTTCTGAGACCTCCCTCATTAGAGGGCTGCCCTGATTTTGTCCCAGTCTAAGTTGATATTTTGTTGCTTGGTAAGCAAATGAGACAAGAAGAAACTGGAACATGTTAGCCTGGAGGGTAGGTGAGTTATAAAGGAGGTTTTTTTTTTAAAAGAAATCTTCAATGGGAGTATCTTTGAAGAGACTTTACTAAGTTTATCTTAGTTTATCTTAGTTTATGTTTCTCTCTCCTCACCCCCACTCTGAGAAATCTGCTATCTCCAGGAGGAGCTATTAAGCTTATAACTACATATATTCATATTAACCAGATTTTTTAACTTTTAGCAGTCTTAACTATTGGCATATATCAACATCTTATAAATATGCAGCTTATAAATTTTAAAACCTTAGTTTAACAAATTTGTTAGAGCTATAAGTAGAACTCAGGAAGAACCAGTGAGTCATCCAAGCCTTCCATTGGATTTCAGTCTTTTTCAATACCAGTTTTACATAACAGAACAATCTCATTAATAGATTTACTCTTGTAAAATTTTAAAAAGCCAAGCAGTAGAATAATCTAAATTTTATGTTAGGGTATGTTACTCATTTAAAGATGACTTAGATATTTTATATCGCCTCAATTAAACTCAGCTTTAAGATCTTAAAGTATCTGAACTATCCCTTTTTTTTTCTTTAGCCCTTATGCCTTTACTACTGGTAAAATAATCAAGATACTAGGAAAAAAAATAACAACTATTCATTAATTTTTCCCCCATGTTTCCTTTATGGCATGTTAGATATTTACTATACCACATATAACACATAAATGATGCTAGGTGCTTTATTAAACTAACACTATTAAGACAAATGATGTTGTCTGACCAATAAAACCCTGGACAAAAATAGGTGTTGGCAATTGTGAAGATCTTTATCTATTAATTTTTTTTCTTTTTAACTTAATTTGAAAACTATAACAGATTTAGTTGTCAGGTGAACTTAAAAAGCATTGAGATGAACTTATAGGAGAGCTCTTATTTACTCATAAGCCAAACATAATATACAACATATCACAAGTACAGATACACACACACATATGTATATGCAGAAAAATATCTCATTCTAAGAGGGGGTTAGGGCAATTGGAAATTACTAGAAAGGTATGAGCAAAGACTTGACTTCCCAAAATAAGCTTGGAGTCTATAAAGTAGGTTGTGGCCGCTCTTTGACCTCTATGATGGAAACGGGTGAATGGGATATGGAACCCAGAAACTCAGGAAGAGAAGAAATAAATGGCTGTGGTATGAATTAAGAAATAAATTAACTCAGGACCAGCAGATAGCATAATGTTTACATTACTGGACTCTCACATAGTCTACCATGGTTTAAGTCCTGGACCCAGCAGCTTAAACTCACACTGGGCACATGTGTGTACATGCCCAAAATCCCAATAGGAGAGTGGAAGAGAAGTGATTGTGGTGTGGCCATCCTCCCTGGCGGGGGGGGGGGGTGATTTCTCACTTTCTGTCTCCATCTCTCTCTCTCTCACATGCCCTATAGCAAAACTCTCTAAAAAAAGGAAAGAAATAAATTAACTTACCAACAGTGCAGAGTTACTATAGGCTACATAAATTCAGTGGAACCAGATCTAATGTTAGGGCATGTCAGTCAGTCTAAGGTCTGGAGGAGGTCAAGGGTCCTTCCTTGTTGTGGTTCATTGGGGGGCCTCTGGTAAGTCCTCCTTGAGCCTGAAATTTTCAGTTGCAGAGGCCCTGATTTGTTGTTGTTGTTGGTTAGTTTTTTTTGTTTTGTTTTGTTTTGATTTGTTTTGAGAGAGAGAGTTTTGCTATAGGGCACATGTGCTCTAAAGAGAGACAGAGAGACAAGAACTCACGCCCCAGTGGGGATAGCCATGCCACACAATCACTTCTCGTCCATTCTCCTCTCAGGATTTTGGGCATGCATGCACATGCACCTAGCATGAGCTTTAAGTCCCCGGGTCCAGGATCAAACTCTGGGCGACTATGTGGGAGTCCAGCAATGTAACCATTACACCATCTGCTGGTCCATGGGGGTCCTTTTTAAATTTTTGTAACTTACACCAAATATCAGGGGCTGACTGGGAGATGGAATTCATTGCAAGGACAGATTATCCTTCTCTGGAGTCTGGATATAAGTTAATGTAGAGGCAAAAGGCTTCTGAAAGCCTAGAGAAGAAGAGCAAGAAGAGCAAAGTTTTCATCTGGACACTGGGTAAATTTGTTCAGCCTTATTATAATTTATGAGCTTAGTTTGACCCATTTCATCTCTTCAATAAGGCAAGAGAGCAGGTGTTCTCACTGTTTACAGTTTTACAGACCCATGCTGATAGTCCCAATGAGGAACTTGTTTGAGACAGCTATGGAACCAGAGCTATGAGCATCAGACTGCATCAGATCAAGATTATCTCCATGTTTTTTTGCTTTAGCCTAAATGCAGCCTCACTGTTTTTTTTTTTTTTTTTTTTTTTTTTTTTTTTTTTTTTTTTTTTTTTTTGAGAGGTTTTCGCTATAGGGTGCGTGTGCTCGCCAGACAGACAAGAGAGACATAGAGACAGAAAGCGAGAAATAACCCCCCAGGGGGGATGGTCACGCCACAATCCCTTCTCTTCCATTCTCCTCTCGGCATCTTGGGCACGAACGCACACGCGCCCGGCGTGAGTTTTAAGCCACCGGGTCCGGGACGCGAACCGCGGTCGACTACGTGGGAGTCCAGCGACATAGCCATTACACTAACTGCTGGTTCCCAACTCTTTAGCATTAGTACAAGTAGAGAAAATGATGTGAATGTCTCACCAGGATAGATCATGAGATAGAGTGAGGTACTTAAATTTCTTAGGAAGTTTAGGTTGGGTGAAAAGAGAAACTTCCAAGTTTAGTCTCAATTTGAGAGAGAGAGACATCAGACATTGAAAAAGGGCATGGGATTGGTTAAGACCTTTAGCTCCTGCATCTTTACCCACAGGCACAGAGGTGATAGAAGGCTGGTGGGTAGGGTGAATATGTTAGGATCAAAATTTTGTGGGGGATAAGGAAAGGGAGGATGCCAGCTGGGGATTTTGAAGTTGTGGAAGGACTTCTTCATCTCCATCACCATGAATAGTCTGAACTTTTTTTTTTAACATTTCTGCAAATTCTTTTGTGCTATCTATGGTCGAAGAAGAATTGTTCTGTTCCATTTAAGGAGAGATATTTCTGTGTTTTTTCTATTTCTTGTGCCTCTGCACTAGTTTCTAGTCATATAATGAATGTTATACTTCTTTCTACTATTTTGGTCTTGATTTGTAGTGTCAGTAGGGAAGAAGAATTCTATTTCTTTTTTTATATATAGACAATAGATTAGTTTATTTTTAACACCTATCATGCCATGAATTCATAGGTAATAGATGCCAGTAGCTCAGGCTCCTTTCCATTGGTTCTCACAAAGTGTGCTTCTCTGGGTGGAGCAGGCTGGCACTTTAGTTGAACCCAGGTGCCTTTCTCTTTGGCTTCCTTCTTTTTCTGGTCATTTTCCTTCACACGTTTTAGGAAGCTATCTCTGCTCTTAGAATGCTTAATACGCACATTAATTCTCTTGGCAAGAATCTCATCCTTAACTTGTTTGTTTACAACAATACCAACAGCATCCTGGGCAACATTGTAGACTCATCCAGTTTTGCCATGGTAACATTTGTGGGACATTCTTTTTTGAACAGTACCCATTCCCTTGATATCTACAATATCACCTTTCTTGTAGACTTGCATATATGTTGCCAGAGGAACCACTCCATATTTTCTAAAAGGCCTTAAGGACATATATCTGGTGCCTCTCATCTTTCCCTATGTGTTTGTCATTTTGGTTAATTACTGGAAGATGGTGGTTCTGGCCGAAAGGAAGGCAGGAATTCTACTTCTCAAGCATCTTCTTGGGAGAGGGTGTTGTCTTCCAGTGATAGGTGTATGTAGCCCACTTTAGGTGTTGGTTCCTTTCCCTGTCTCTCTGGACTACATACACCTGGGGCTGAGCTGGTAAAGTATAGCTGAAAAAACAAGAATCATGTTGTGCATGTAGCATACCATGTGGCTCAACAGCCTGGGGCAGGGGAAGATCTGTGGAAGGATTTTCGTCTGTGCTCCTCCAGGAGCCAGCTCCCTCAAGCTCTCCAGAACTAGTTGATGGAGCTGGCACAGCAATAGTGGATGGGAGACAAGAACACAATCCAAAAATCTCACACTCCTGGGGGCCAGGGGGAGACTGGTGAAAAAATTTTAAATTATTATTTTTAATGAATTATTATTATTATTTATACATTCAATTGCTGTACATTAGATTGTAAAGAGACTTTACCCAGCATGATATATACCTCAGTCCTGCCCAGTTGAAAAAACTATACACATCATCAACAGGTAATAAACCATATCTGTGTCTCACAAATGTCTTACCTCTCTATTTTTTCCTGAAATTGGATTTTCTACACTCTTCCCCTCTCCCACTCTCCTTCCACTTCATATTTAGTGTCCATAACAATTTTCAATGCTTTTAAGTCCCCCAGTCTTTTAATTTCTACCACAGAGTGTGGACAGTCGGTATCTGTTAAGCGAAGACATTCATAGCCTGATTTGCTTCACTCAGCAACAAGTCTTCCTGGATCATCCACTTTCTATCAAATCCCAGGGCCCTGTTGTTTTCTTTATGGCTGAATTACTATTCCATGGAATATATATATCACACTTTTTCAATCCATTCATTGGTTTGAGGACATTTGGTTTGGTTCCATGTCTTAGCAATCATGAATAATGCCGCAATAAATATAGTTGTGCATGCATTTTTCTGACTGAGTGTTCTCCTGTCCTTTTTTTTGGGGGGGAGAGGGTTTTTTTTTTTTCTTTTTGCTATAAGGCACGTGCACTCACCAGAAATACAGAGAGAAACAGAGAGATAGAAAGCGAGAAATCACCCCCCAGGGGAATGGCCACGCAGCAATCCCTTGTCCTCCATTCTCCTCTCAGGATCTTAGGCACGCACACACACACACCTGACGTGAGTTTAAGCCACCAAGTCCAGGACTCAAACTGTGGTCGACTACATGGACGTTCAGCAACATAGCCATTACACTAACTGCTGGTCCCTAATGTCCTTTTGGCAGATACTTAGGATTGGAATTAGTGGATCACATGGTAGTTCTATTTGTAGGTCATTGAGGAACCTCAATATTGTTCTCTGCAGGGGCTGGACCAATTTACATTCCCACCAACAATGTATGAGAGTTCCCTTTTCACCACATCCCCTCCAGCACTTATCAATTTTTACTTTTTTTAACCTTTGCCATTCTGACTGCAGTTAGGTGGTATCTCATTGTCCTTCTGATCTGCATCTCCCTTTTGTTGAGGGATGTTGAGGATTTTTTCATATGCTTTTTAGCTGTTTGTATGTTTTCCTTAGAGAGTTGTTTATTCAGTTCATTTTCCCAACTTTAAATTGGGTTAATAATTTTCTTCTGGGTATGCCGCTTGAGTTTCCTGTCTATTCTGGTTATCATTCCCTTATCTGAGGCACGATTAACAAAAATGCTCTCTCATTTGTAGAGTTGTTTATTCACACTAATTACTATGTCCTTTGATGTGCAGAAACTTCTTAATCTAATGTAATCCCACTTGTCTATTTGGGGGATTATTGCCTGTGCTTGGGAGTCTTGCTTAAGAAGTCTTTGCCTATACCAGTGTCTCCCAGAGTTTCCTCAGTGTTTTCCATTAGTAGTTTTATAGTTAGCGGACTTAGATTTAGATCTTGATTCACTTTGAGTTGATTTTTGTTAATGGTGACAAAAAGGGGTACAGATTCATCTCTTTGCACGTGGATACCCAGTTTTCCCAGCACCATTTGCTAAAGAGATTTTCCTTTTCCCACCAGATTGACTGCTGGCCTTTGTAAAAGATCAGTTGGCCACTTTACTGTATGCACTTATTACATCAAGAAGTTTTCTTGTGGAAACTATTATGTCTTCTATATATACAATCATGTCATCTGCAAACAGAGATCATTTCAGCTCTTCTTTCCATATTGGAATACCTTTTATTTTATTCTCTTGTCTGATCACATTGGCGAGGACATCCAGTACTATATTGAATAGGAGTGGAGAGAGTGGGCAGCCTTGTCTTGTACCAGTTTCAGTATAATGTTAGCTATAGGTTTTTTTTAAAAAAATTTATATGCATTCGATCACATTGTTTAGCTTACAAAGTGAACATTTCAATATGTGAACATTTCTCCCCAGTCCAGTTGATCAAACTATCTTCAACAGATAACACCACACCTCCCCGTCCTGTCAATGCTCTACCTCTGTATCCCTCCTCCAAATGACCTTCCCTAAGCCCCACTCCTCCAAACACATTGCATCTGGCATTTACACCCATCTGTTGTGATTGTATATCTTTTAGTCAATCAGTTTCGGTTGTAGAGTGCAGACACTCAGTATATATTAAGTGGGGACATACAATGTCTCTCCTTCATAGCCTGGCTTGCTTCACTCAGCAGTAAATCTTCCATATTCTTCCACTTTCTGCCAAAAGCCAGGGTTTTGTTGTTTTTTATGGCTGAATAGTATTCCATAGAATACATGTGCCACAGGTTTTCAATCCATTCATCCATACGGGGACATTTGGGTTGGTTCCATGTCTTAGCAATTGTGAATAGTGCCGCAATAAACATGGATGTGCGAGCACTTTTCCAATGAAGAATTCTTCTGTCCTTTGGGTAGATACCGAGGAGTGGGATTGCTGGATTATATGGTAGTACTATTTGTAGATTTTTGAGGAATCTCCAAATTGTTCTCCACAGTGGCTGGGCCAATTTACATTCCCACCAGCAGTGTAAAAGAGTTCCCCTTTTACCACACCCCCACCAACACTTATCATTTTTTTTTTCTTTTTAATCTTAGACATTCTGACTGGGGTTAGGTGGTACCTCATTGTTGTTTTGATCTGCATATCCCTTACAATGAGGGATGTTGAGCATTTTTTCATATGCCTTTTGGCTATTCGTATGTCCTCTTTAGAGAGTACTTTTTCAACTCCTTCTCCCATCTTTTAAAAGGGTTTATCATCTTTTTTTCCAAACAGTGGCTTGAGTTCCTTGTGTATTCTGGTTATCAATCCCTTATCTGATGCATAATTTACAAAAATATTTTCCAATTCTGAGGGCTGTCGATTCACACTAATCACTGTGTCTTTTGTCATGCAGAAACTTGTTAGTCTGATGTAATCCCACTTGTCTATTTTAGGGATTATCGACTGTGCTTTGAGGATCTTATTTAAGAAGTCTCCCTACACCAATGTCTCCCAGAATTTCCCCAGTGTTTTCCATGAGCAGTTTTATAATTTCAGGTCTTAGATTTAGATTTTTGATCCACCTTGACTTGATTGTTGTCAAAGGTGAGAGGTAGGGGTTCAGATTCATCTTTCTGCAAGTGGAAATCCAGTTTTTCCAGCACCATTTGCTGAAGAAGTTTTACTTTTCCCACTGGATTGACTGATACTCCTTGTCAAAAATCAGTTTGCTGTGTTTGGGAATTTATTTCTGGGGACTCTATTCTGTTCTATTGGTCCACATGTCTGTTTCTGTGCCAGTACCATGCTCTTTTGATTACCACAGCTTTGTAGTATATTTTTAGGTCAGGGAGTGAGATGCCACCCACTCCTTTCTTCTTTTATAGAATTGCTTTGGCAATATAGGATCTTTTATGATTCCAGATGAATTTTATGACTGTCTTTTTGGATCTGTAAAGAATGTGTCTGGTACTTTGATTGTCATTGCATTAAATATGTAAATTAATTTGGGTAGAATTGCCATTTTGATTATATTAATTCTTCCAATCCATGAACAGGGAAGGTCCTTCCACTTTTCTGTGTCACTTTCAGTTTCTTTTTTTAGCTTCTCATAGTTTTTCTTGTGGAGGTCTTTAACTTTTTTGGTTAGATTTATTCCTAAATATCTTATACGTTTGGTGACTATGGTAAATGGAACAACTTTTTTCAGTTCTATCTCAGTCTGCCTGTTATTCGTATATAGAAATGCTATCGATTTCTGTATATTGATTTTACATCCTGCAACTTTACTGTAATCATGTATTACTTCCAGTAATTTTTCCATGGAGACCATTGGGTCTTCTATGTATACAATTATGTTATCTGCGAATAGAGAGAGTTTCACCTCTTCTTTACCTAATTGAATGCCTTTTATTTTTTCCTCTTTTCTGATTGCTTTGGCAAGGAATTCTACTACTATATCAAAAAGGAGTGGAGAAAGTAGGCATCCTTGTCTTGTTCCTGTTTTTAGTGGGAAAGATTTCAGCTTTTCTCCATTCAGGGTGATGTTCGCTATGGGTTTTTCATAGATGGGATTTATTGTGTTGAGAAATGGCCCTTCTATGCCAATTTTGCTGAGAGTCTTGATCATGAAGGGATGTTGTATATTATCAAATGCTTTTTCTTAATAAATTGATATGACCATATGTTTTTTTTTTTTTTTTTTTTTTTTTTTTTTTTTTTGGAGAGGTTTTTCGCTATAGGGCGCGTGCGCTCGCCAGACAGACAGAGAGAGACATAGAGACAGAAAGCGAGAAATCACCCCCCAGGGGGGATGGTCACGCCGCAATCCCTTCTCCTCCATTCTCCTCTTGGGATCTTGGGCACGCACGCACACGCGCCCGGCGTGAGTTGTAAGCCACCGGGTCCGAGACGCGAACCGCGGTCGACTACGTGGGAGTCCAGCGACATAGCCATTACGCTAACTGCTGGTTCCCGACCATATGGTTTTTTATCCTTATTCTTGTTCGTATGATTTATTACATGTATGCTTTTGCATATGTTGAACCAACCCTGCATTCCTGGAATAAAGCCTACCTGATCACGGTGTATGATCTTTTTTACAAGTTGTTGGATATGATTTGCTAGTATCTTGTTGAGAATCTTTGCGTCTATGTTCATCAGAGATATTGGTCTATAGTTTTCCTTCCTTGTCCTGTTATCTGTTTTAAGGATAAGGGTGATAGAGGCTTCATAGAATGAATTATGGAGAGATTCACCCTTTTGAATCTTTAGAAATAACTTGAACAGAATGGGGGTTAACTCTTATTTGAAAGCTTTGTAGAATTCAGAAGTGAATCCATCAGGGCTAGGGCTTTTCTTTGTTGGGAAGTTATTTATTACTGATTCAATCTCCTGGCTTGTTATGTGCCGATTCACACTTTCTATATCCTCTTGGCTCATTCTTGGTAGATTATATTTGTCCAGGAATTTGTCCATCTCATCCAGATTGTCTTGTTTTTTAGCATATAGATGTTCAAAGTATCCTCTAATGATGTTTTGAATTTCTACTATGTCTGTTGTTATATTACCAGCTTCATTGCAGATTTGATTCACCTGGTTCCTTTCTCTCTTCTTAGTAAGTCTCGCTAGTGGTGTATTGATTTTGTTTATCCTTTCGAAGAACCAGCTTTTACTTTCATTTATTTTCTGTATAGTATGTTTATTTTCTATTTAATTTATTTCTGCTCGTATCTTTATTATTTCCTTTCTCCTGGAGTTTTTTTAGATTTTTCTCTGTTGCTTTTCCAATTCTCTGAGGCATTATGTTAGGTGATCCATTAGCCTTCTTTACATTTTCCTCTTTTTTTTTTGGAGAGGTTTTTCACTATAGGGCACGTGCGCTTGCCAGACAGACAGAGGCATAGAGACAAAAAGCGAAAAATCACCCCCCGGGGGGATGGTCACACCACAATCCCTTCTCCTCCATTCTCCTCTTTGGATCTTAGGCACGCACGCACACGCGCCCGGTGTGAGTTTTAAGCCACCGGGTCCGGGACACAAACCGCGGTTGACTACGTGGGAGTCCAGTGACATAGCCATTACGCTAACTGCTGGTTCCCTACATCTTCCTCTTATGTGCACTAATTGCTATGAAATTCTCTCTTATGACTGCTTTAGCAGTGTCCCAAATATTATGGAAACTCGTGTCCTCATTGTCATTGGCTTCCATGAATGTTTTGATTTTTATCTTTATTTCTTTGTTAGTAGTGGAGTCATTCAGGATTAGGCTATTTAGTTTCCATGTATTTGGGAATTTTTGAGGATTTATCTTGAAATTAAAATCAAGTTTAATTCCATCATGGTCGGAGAAGATGCTCGATATAGTTTCTATGCCTCTGAATCTGTAGAGGCTTGCTTTGTGCCCTATGATGTGGTCAATCTTTGAAAAGGTTCCATGTCGGGGTGAGAAAAAAGTGTATCTTGTGGGTTTTGGATGGAAAGTTCTATAGATGTCTGTTAAGTCCATTTGATTTATGGTGTTGTTTAGATCCTTGATCTCTTTATGTAATTTTTGCCTAGATGATCTGTCCAGAGGGGATAGTGTGGTGTTGAGATCTCCAACAATTAGTGTGTTGCAGTCTATCTCCCCTTTTAGATCTATCAGTCTTTCCTTCACATATTTGGGTCCTTCTGTGTTAGGTACATAGATATTTATAAGCGTTATATTTTCTTGATCTATAAATCCTTTTACTACGATATAGTGCCCTTCTTTGTCTCTTCGAACAGTTTTTGTTTCAAAGCCCATTTTGTCAGAAATTAGTATTGCAACTCCAGCTCATTTTTGTTTCCCATTTGCATGGAAAACCTTTTTCGAACCCTTCACTTTCAGTCTATGTATGTCTTTCTCCATGAAGTGGGTTTCCTGTAGGCAACAGATAGATTATTTCTGTTGTTTTATCCATTCCACCAGTCTGTGTCTCTTGATTGGAGAATTTAATCCATTAACATTCAATGTTATTATCGATGTTACAGGATCTGTACTGATGTTTAAGTTGGCCATTGTCTTAGTTGCCTTTTATTTCTTTGTTTCTGGCTGTTAATTCTTTAGTTTTCTTGGAACAGAACTTTCTTCTGGGTTTCTTGAAGAGCTAGTCTGGGTTGGCAAATTCTTTGAGGTTTTGTTTGAGAAGATTTTAATCATTTTTCCCATATGAAGGATAATCTTGCAGGATAAAATAGTCTTAGTCGAAATTGTTTCTCTCTTAAAACTTTCAATACATCTTCCCATTCTTTCCTTGCTTGCATTGTTTCCATTGAGAGGTCTGGTGTTAGCCTGATGGCTAAGATGTGCCTTGGGGAAGATCTTCTTGGGTTGATTCTATTTGGTGTCCTTTGTATTTCTTTGGTCTGGATGGTTGAGTGCCTCTCTAGACTTGGGACATTTTCTTCCAGGATTTCATGGAATAGATTTCCCATGCCGTTATTAGTTTCTTCACCTTCTGGGATGCCAGTTATTCTGATGTTTGGGCATCTAATGGAGTCTAGTATTTCTCGTATAGTATTTCTCGTGTTTTTTTTTTTTTTTTTTTTTTTTGTTATTTTCTTGATCTTTTTGGTGTTTTTTTCTAGGTGAGAGGTTTTATCTTCTACATCAGAGATTCAGTCTTCAGCATGGTCTAATCGACTTTTAATACTTTCAAGAGGGTTTTTGATTTCCTGTATTACAGACTTTATCTCTAATAGTTCCACCTGATTCCTTCTCAGAGTGTCCATTTCTTCTTTCATGTCCTGGAAGGACTTACTAATCTCCTGTAGTTTGTTGTCTCTTTTCTGTTCCAACTCATAGAATTTGGTAACCATGAATGTTCGAAATCCTTTGTCTGAAATTTTGGTAATGTCCTCTTTATTTACAAGATGAAGTGTAGTTACCATTTTCCTTTGGTGGAGATATATTTCCTTGTTTGTTCAGACCTGAGGCTCTTCTACTTCTAGCCATTGGAAGATGTATTCACTTTTGAATACCTCTGATGGGAACGTTTCTCCGACTAGAAATAAGTGAGTTTTCATTTTGCTGAAAATTGATGTTTTCCGAAGTTTCTCTTCTGTTGTTTTTACCAATGTGGTCTCAAGAGGGGTACTCTACTAAAGTGCCTGAAAAGCAGTATCTCCTTTTTTCATAGGTGGGTAAGTACGAGGGAGAATCCCAGAGAAACTTACATTACTAGGGAATTTCAGATATCTGATTATAGACCTGTCTAGTGCCTCTGGCAGGGTGGAAGATGAAGAGTACAGGATAATAGCAGAAAGAAAAGACAACACAGAGAAGTAAAGAAAAAGGATTATGCCTGGCGCAGGATTTCTCCAAAGGTCTGGAGCTGGTTCTGTTGACTGCTGCTGAGGAAAGGACAGTCTGTAGGAGGAGGAAGACCAGGGAATTAACAAGAGAACGGAGAAGCACAAAAATCAAAAGCAGAAAATATTAGGTACTTACCGAGGGGGTGGGGTCTTGGTCTGGGGGGCCTGGAAGTGAGGCAAGTGGGCAGAGCTGAACCTGCCTCAGTGTCCCTGGCTGACCAGAGGTCTGGAGCTGGTTCTGTCACCTGCTCAGCTATAGGTTTTTCATAGATGGCTTTTATTATGTTGAGAAATGATCCTTCTATGCCAATTTTGCTGAGAGTCTTAATCATAAAGGAATATTGTTTTTTGTTTTATGTCTTTTGTGCATCAATTGAAATAATCATATGTTTTTTATCTTACTTTCTGTTAATATGGTGTATTGCATTTATGATTTTGCGTATGTTGAACCACTCCTTACATCCCTGGAATAAAGCCTACCTGGTCATGATGAATAACCTTTTTATATGCTGTTGGATATGGTTTGCAAGTATCTTGTTGAAAATTTTTGCATTTACATTCATCAGAGATATAGGTCTTTTGTTTCCTTTTTTCTCATATCCTAATCTATTTTGTAAATGAGGGTAATGGAGGCTTCATAGAATGAATTTTGGAGGTTTCTTTCCTTTTTGATCTCTAGAAACAGTTTGAGTAGAATGAGGATTACCTCTTCTTTAAAAGTTTTGTAAAATTCAGCAGTGAAGTCATTGGGACATGGACTTTTATTGTTGGGAGGATATTTATTACTGATTCAATCTCATTTCTTGTTACAGGTCTATTCAGGCTTTCTATGTTCTCCTGAATCAATCTTGGTAGTTTTATGTGTCCAGGAATTTGTCCATCTCATCCAGGTTTTCTTTTTTCTTTTTTGGCATAGTGTCACTCAAGTGTCCTCCAATAATGTTTCATATTTCTATTTTGTCTGTTGTAATGTTGTCTGATTCATTGCAAATTTGATTTATCTGGTTCCTTTCTCTCTTCTTAATTAGTCTAGCTAATGGTGTGTTTATCTTGTTTATCTTTTCAAAGAACCAGCTTTGGCTTTCATTTATTTTTTGTATAGTTCATTTATTTTCTATTACATTAATTTCTGCTTGAATCTTTATTATTTCTGTTCTCCTGGCATATTTTGAATATTTTTGTTGTTGTTTTTCCAATTCCCCAAGGTATGATGTTAGGTTTTCCTTTTGCCACCTTTCCATCTTTGTCTTGTGTGTACTAATCACTATGAACTTACGTCTTATGACTGCTTTTGCAGTGTCTCATAAAAGCTCCTGCACTCATTATCATTTGCTTCCATTCAGCGTCTCTTAATTTGAGAATTTAATCCATTAATATTAGACATTTTTGGTATTTTCAGACTTGTCCCTACCATTAACCTGGCCATATTCTTGGTTGTTTTTTGTTCTCTTTTTGTCTTTTTGTCTGTCTCTCTGTCTGTCTTTAGTTTCCTTGGTTTAATACTCCTTTCAGAATTTCTTGAAGAGCTGCTCTGGAGTTGGTAAATTCTTTCAGGTTTTGTTTATCTAAGAATGTTTTTATCTTCTTTTCCCATATGAAGGATAATCTTGCTGGGTATAGTATTCTTGGTTGAAATATTTCTTTCACTTAACACTTTGAATATTATTTCCTCATTCTTTCCTTGTTTGCATTGTATCTGATGAGAGGTTCAGTTTTAGCCTGATGGGATAGCCTTTGTAAGTGACTTGATATTTTTTTCTTGGCAATCTTAGTATCTTGTCTTTGCCTGTGGTTTTGGCCTATCTAGCTATGATATGCCATGGAGAGGATCTTCTTGGCTTGATTGTGTTTGGGGTTCTTTGTATTTCTTGGGTAGAAATGTTTGAGTGCCTCTCTAGACTTGGAAAGTTTTCTTCCAGGATTTTGTGCAATACAATATCAATGCTCTTTTTAGTTTCTTCACCTTCTGGGTTACCAACTATCCAGATATTTGAGTGTTTTATGGTATCGCGTATTTCTTATGTTATATCCTCAGTTTTCTTTGTTGTTTTCTCAGTATTTTTGATTGTTTTTTCTACGTCATTGGTTTTGTCTTCTACTTCTGAGATTCGATCTTCTGCATCATCTAGCCAGCTTTTAATACTTTTGAGGGAGGTTTTGATTTCCTGTACTACAGCTTTCATATCTAACAGTTCTATTTGTTTCTTTTTTATGATGTTCAATTCTTCTTTTATATCATGAAAGGACTTCCTCATCTCTTGGAGCTCAAAATTTATTTTCTCTTGCATATTATAGAGTTTCATTACCAATAATGCTCTAAATTCTCTTTCTGACATTTCAATAATATCCTCTAATTTTTCCCTACTTGGAGACGAGTTACAGTGTTCCCTTGTGGGAGATGTATTACCTGATTCTCTCATTCTTGAGGCTCTTTTCTGATTTTGAGTCATTGGTAATATATTCATTTTTGACTAATTTGTTGGAGAAGAATTCTTTAAGTTTGAGCTTCTGTGTTTCAATAACTGTGGAATAATTTGGTGCTTTTTTCTACCTTTTACTTTGTTCTTCAATATGGAAATCACAGGAGGAGTGTTGAGATTGGATTTATGAAGGGGAGTTTCATTCTTTTCACAAACACTACAGTGAGGTACAGATAATTCTCTGAAACTCACAATGTTCAGATGTTTAGTTACTGTGCACTTAGACTTCTCTAGGCAGTGGGTAAGGGTTGGGCAGTAAAACAGAAAAGCACAGTAAAAAAGAAAAAGAAGGAAAAAAAAGAAAAGAAAAGAAAAGAAAAGAAAAGAAAAGAAGGAAACAAAAATATGAAGAAATGTCCCGACCCGGGGGGACAGTCCAACAGGTTTCCTGAGGGAAGGAGTGAGAGCCAGGATAAGCAGCGTAGTGTTACAACACAGACACGACAGTGTCTTCAGGGTCGTCTGTTTATTGTGAGCAGCATGGTACAGCACGGAGATGACGCATTGCATCTATTGTGAGCAGCACGGAGACGACACAGTGCCACAGCCCCTCAGGGTCATCCGGAGATGACACGGTGTCACAACTCTTCAGGGTTGTCTGGAGATAACGGTGTTACAACTTTTCAGGGTCTTCAGGGTCATCTGTGTTGTCTTCCTAGTCATCTGGAGATGGCGCAGTGTCAGCTCTTCAGGGTCTTCCAGGTCGTCTGGTGATTGTGGGCCAGGCATCGTGGTTATATACATGCTGGTGGGCCGTGATTGGTTGAATGAAGGATTGTAAAAGGTGGGTTATGATTGGTTGCTTCTGTGGACCAATCATGAGGTGCCGAATTATGCAAATCTGAGGGATTCTAAGCTCACCGATTTGCTATGGGAAGTGGCCAATCAGAGCAAGGTTTAGTCAATCATGGCAATTATTTGCTCTCTGAGAAAACCTCGGCAGACTCGCTGGTGCGCAGCCTCCCACAAAGAAATAAAGGAAAGAACTAGATTCAAAAGAGGAGAAATAAACAGAAATCACATCACAGAAAATAAAGTTTGTTTGAAAATGAAAAACCCAGAAGGGACAACAGAGACAGAGATGGAGATGCCTGTAAACTTTCTGTCCTAGGTAAGGGAAGAAGCGACAAATTACCAAGAAAAAGGCACAAATGGTGCAGAAAGCTGTTTTATTTTTTCTTTTTAAGAGAAAAATGTTAGAAGATACAGAGAAGAAAAAGAGGGAGAGAGAACTCTTAAAACTAAGAAAATGGCCAACTTAATCATAGGGAAAATCTGGAGTTGAATATTATATCCCAGAATTTAATCAGGAAAATCTAACCACAACAGAAGATAAAGTACATGATACTGAATTGGTGAAGTATAATTTTATGACTTTTGACTAAAACATTGCTGAACTTCTTGTAGACTTTATTATCTAGTTGTAAGGATTTGTGTCCTGTCTTGAGATATGGATAGGTTCATGTACCTACCATTTGAACAGAATCCTAACTTGCTTCCTGGCTTTAAGTTTTTTTTTAAATTAATTTATTTTTGTATATACATTCAATCACATTGTTTAGCTTACAATGTGAGTATTTCAATATGTGAACATTTCTCTCCAGTCCCATTGATCAAAATATCTTCAACCGATAACACCACACCTCCCCATCCCATCAATGCTCTACCTCCATATCCCTGGCTTTAAGTTTTAAGCAAAGTTCCTTAGTATTTCTTTGATTTAAGTTAAAACTGGTTTTCATAATAGTACCAAGTGAATTTGCTATTGAAAGTAGTTAGATTATTTAAGAAATTGTATGATCAATACAATGTGGGGGGAAAGGAATGGAAGACAACTGTAGACACCAGAGCTAGTGTGAGACCTATTCAATGACTGCAGTAAGATACATAAGCCCCAGCTAGGTGCTACTTTATAGGATGTTCATTCTGCTCACTGAGGCTTATGCCTAAAGTTGGACTTGTGTTCATGGAAATGTATATATCAGCTGTTCTTGCTATGAAAATACTTAGATTAATTAAGATCTTTAGTGACTCAATAAAATGGGGGGAAATAAAGTATAGAAAGCAAACATAGATATCAGAGACAGTGTGGGAGGAGAGTGGGAGATGGCAGAAGGTAAAGATAGGGAATCAAGGATGGGCAAAAAAGCAAAACATACAGGAAAGAAGAAAGGGAAAATTATTTGTTGACAATAACATGTATGATGGTGTGCTTGATTAAGCCAATATACAGTGTATTCTGGATGGAAAATCTCATTTTGTTTGCTGTAATGATGTACAGTGAATGAATGTAAATAAATAAATTTAAATAAAAAAAAATTTTAAAAAAGGGAGAGAGAGACTTTGCCTACCTGACTAGCAGTGGCATTTGGAATAGGGTTGGGGGCTGGTTGTGGGGGCTTCACAGCTGAGAAGCTGAGCTCAAAATGGACAGCAGAGGCAGAAATGGAGATCGATTTTCAAGTTATTATTTTTTTATTATTTTATTATCTCATATAGTATAGCCAGGGCTGCCATATTGCCCAATGCCAGGAGTACCCATTTATGTTGTAGGCTTTCTGAATGATACTTATCTTGGTAGTATATAATGCATAGTCTATGGAACCAAATGAGGATTCTTAAAAAAATTCATGGAAATGTGTATCATAAAGAAACTATGCACAGATTCCAATTTATTTTTTGAGGGGGAAATAAACTCATACTCTAATTAATTTTTCCACAAACTTTTTGAAATACCCTCATATATGACAGAACCTAGTGTAGCTTCATATAATTTAGCCTCTTTTTAATAGAATTATTTTATTTAATTTTATTTATCCATTCACTTATTTTAATTTGACCAGTGACACACACACACACACACACACACACACACGAGAGAGAGAGAGAAAGAGAGAGAGAAGGAAAGTGAGAAAGCAACCCACCAGATCCGAGACTTGAACTGTAGTCAGCCAGTTGGGAGTGTCCAGTACCTTAACCACCATGCCACCTGCTATTCCCCACCCCTTTATGTTTTTCAGTACTATTGAGCTTTTATAAACAGGATTTAGTCTCCATTTGGATTTCTTCTTAGCAAAATCATATATCATAAGGTCTTTTTGTTTCTGTTTCTCCACTGAAAAGTACATTTATGCACCCACAGATACACATCACCTACACTTCTTTTTTTTTTCTTTTTGCCAGATGGCACATGCTTTTCTGCAGAGAAAAAAATAGAGAGGAAGTGAAAGGAAGAAAGCCACCCCCCAGTGGAACATGGTCATGCAGCAATCCCTTCTCCTTCATGTCTTCCTCTTAGTAGGAATTTAAATATGTATATATACACACCCAGCATGTGTCTCAAGCTGCCAAGCTTAAAATTTGAACTGTGTAAGCCATGTGAGATCTGGCTTCTTCAACCAATAGGTCATGGTGTTGGCCCACAATATATACTTTTAAGTTCACAGTTAAACAGTAGTCCTCATATAACTTTTCTCCCCACCAAGCAATATCAAAATCATATGTCCTTTGGTACTTTCTACTTAACACTCTAAAACACAGAATTGTGAGGAGTTGTAGTTCTTAGCCAATAGGAACAAATAGAAGTGAATCAAGTAGGAGAATTCCTGGGGATTGTGTGGGCATGTTCAGCAATCTTATATTTTTATCTGTATCTGTCCTTGGTATTTTAATTAACATGAGATTCTGAATACCTACAGATTGAGGATACTGTGAGGTGGCTCATAAACATCTACACTTCATTGTTGTCAGGCTTAATAATTTCTCTTTGAATAATTTCTTTTTGGTTTCTCTTCCTTAGGTCTGGTATGGAAGGCATTAACATAAAAGTACACCTTTCTAGATTATACTCTAGATGGATAGGCCTGGGCAGAGGGAAGAAGCTATTAGTCGTTATAAAATATTACTCATGTCCTTTCTAATTAAATAATAAGCCAATATAATTTCCACAGAAATGGCACCAAAGAATTTTAAAAATACAGAATCCTGAGTCTTAAAGTTTTCCAGTTCAAAGCTAATTCAATCATAAGTACCCATATATGAGGGCACTTCAAAAAGTTTGTGGAAAAACAGAATTAAAGTACAAGTTTATTTTGGTGCAAGAAAATTTTGAAATCCATACATAGTTTGTTCACAACATGCATTTTTCATTATATCTTCAAATCTCATATATTACAAAGATGCCCAATTACCTAAATAATACACAGTTACAATAATCCTTTTAAAAGAAGTCAGCTCAGTTCTTAGTCAAACCAGTAACAGGTTTAGCTTGTGGGGTAGTTAAGATGGAATGTGCCCAGGAAGGTCCAGTTCCACAGAGACTTTAGTCAGAGCCCAAGAAACTTACCTCCCTTGGCTAATTTATTTTATCTAACAGTGTTAACAGTGTCGGGTTGAGCTATTATATGCTTGATTTGGAGGTAAAGTCATTTTTCTTAGATTTACAGAAGGACAATGTAATTTATTATTGTATATTATACAGAGAGCTGTATTTCTTAATCTATATCTTCATTCTGTGATCACAATATTGTTGTGTAGGGTCTGCAGATGGGTCAAAAGTCGTCTTTACCCCAGCTTATCCGAGGAAATAGATGCAAATTATAAGATGTTCTTTATAAGTCCATCCCTCCTGTCTTTGCTTTTCTATGATTTAACTCATTTTTAGTGATAACAGGCTCAATTAATGTTACCTATATATAAAACTATTCAATCTACAAAGATTTTCTGTTGTGCTTTGCCAATAAGTGGAAATTGGCAGAGCTAACCCTGTCAAATCCAGATGTCACTGTAACATCTTGGCCCATTTTGGATCATATAATACCTTCTCATAAATGTACACATACATCTCATTTTCACAGTAGAGATATTACTCCAAAAGTTGATGTAGAGTGGAAATATTTTTACACATATTTACCTCTCCATTATGGCAATGGTACTGGTATAGATATATAAGAATAATAACCTTGGTGAAAATATCTGAGCTCTTTGGTTTGGGATCTTCCAAGTATACGTTCTCAAACATTTTTTGTAGAATATTTTTTCTTGTCTCTTACTCTTTCCTGCATCAGGTTCATTTGTTTATATCTACTTGTTTATTCAAAATTTTATCAACATGTTTGCCACTGTGATTTAATAATAACACAAAAACTATAACTGATTTTTCTCTTATTATTTGCAATGTTCTAGGATGAGCACTTTGCAAAGAGAAGTCTATTTAAATCTCACCTTTTATCTGTGAGTTAGGTTTTATTATTATTACATTTTACAACTAAGGAAACTAAGGCACAAAATTTAAGTAGGTTCCAAAATATAAAGCAAGGATTTGCACTCAGACATTCTGATTCTAGTATCTTTGATCTTAGCACTACATTATATATTTTACTTCCACTAATATTACTAAAATTGTGACTTCTTAGATTTACCATCATCTCTTTCTATTCCATTTTGGCCCATAGGATCTAGCATAGCACAGTCTAATAGAATCTTCTATTTTGATAGAAATACTCTTTATCTGTTGTCCAATATAGGAGGCACTAGGCACATGTACCTATTGAGCATTTTAAATGTGTCTAGTTAGAATAAATAACAGAGTATACGATGTTATTTAATTTAAATAAAATTTGACTTGCTATATGTGATTAGTGGTTGCTGTATTAGTACAGTTGTGGCACTATACCTGGTCTAGGGATGACACTCAATTAGCATTTGTAGGAAAAATGGATGTCTCCTAGCCCAAATCACTCCCCTGACATTTGGATTCATATATTCAATTTCCTATTTGACTTCTTCACTGAGTTTCTATTAGGTATTTCCAAATTTATCATGTCCAAGATGAACTGCTGATCTTTTCCTTCAAATCTACCTTACCTATAGAATTCAACATGTCAGTTTTTTCTGCTCACTCAGGCTATAAACTTCAGTCATCTCTGACTTCTTTTTCTTTTTCTCACACCTAATCTATCAACAAATTCTAATGGTACTTATTTCAAATTATTTCATAATCTAATCACTTTGAACCAACTATCTACCACCATTACCAAACTTCAAGCCACAATCATTCTATTACCATGATTATTGTAATAGTATTCTTAGGAGTCTGTTTTCTCTGCTGCCCTTGTCACTTTCTTACTTGTATGTTGTGCTAAACTGTTCCTTCTGTAATCATGCCAGGTCATATCAAGGTATTTCTCTTTTCAAACCTCACTAGTGGTTTCTCATTTCATTCAGAGTAAAAACAGAATTTCTTTTAATAGCACAAAAGTGCTATATAATAGTCCCTTCACCCATCCTGTTATTTCTCTTGATCTCACCATTTAATTATCTCATTTGCTTATGCCACTACTTTACTTTCGCTGACTTTTTTCTGTTTCTTTTCTTTTTTCTTTTTCAGGATTTTGCCACATGTGTTCACTGGAGAGAAACAGAGAGAGACAATAAGAGGAAAAGTGAAAAATCATTCTCCCCAAAAGAATCATGCCCCAAATCACAGAAGAGAATGATCACACTGCAATTCCTTCTGGGATTTGGGGCATCCACATACATGCATGCAGCGTGATTTTCAAGCTGCCAGATCTGGGACTCGAACTGTGGTTGGCCATGTGGGAGTCTAGCACCATAACTACTGCACCATCTGCTGGCCCCTCTTTCTTTACAAAATTAAGATATGAAGCCAATTTTTATTATTTGTGGATTTTGTATTGGCAAAATATTGTACTCACTTAAATTTATCGGTAACTCCCAAATCAATAGAGTACATTCATGGTCACTCAAACACATGTGCAGAGTGGGAAAAAATGAGAGCTACCCAACATGAACATCCTAGCTGAGACTGAACAAGGCAACTCTCTTGTGTTTTTGTTTCATCTCTCATAAGAACATATACTTCTCACTATTTAGTGCCTGGGTTTGTTTTTGTTTTTGTTTTGGTTTGGTTTTTTGTTTTATATTTGTGTGCTTTTCATTGGTGATTTCACTATTTAAAATTGCTGGCAGGTGTAGTGCTGAAATCCTATCTAATGGTCTTAAGGACAAAAAAACTGAAATGTACTTAATGGAGAAATACATGTGTTAGAAAAAGCTTTGTTCAAGCATGAGTTATAGTGTTGATGACCATGAGTTTGGTGTTAATGAATCAACAATATATAAACTTGTATTTTAATTTCATTTTCCACTAACTTTTTTTAGATGTTATTTTTTTTTATTTTTTTTTTTTTGGAGAGGTTTTTGCTATAGGGCGCGTGCGCTCGCCAGACAGACAGAGAGAGACAGAGAGATAGAAAGCAGGAAATCACCCCCCAGGGGGGATGGCCACGCCGCAATCCCTTCTCCTCCATTCTCCTCTCGGGATCTTGGGCACGCACGCACACGCGCCCGGCGTGAGTTTAAGCCGCCGGGTCCGGGACTCGAACCGCGGTCGACTACGTGGGAGTCCAGTGACACAGCCATTACGCTAACTGCTGGTCCCTTTAGATGTTATTTTTTAATTTTTAAAATTTTTTCCTATAGGGTACATGCATTCATCAGAAAGACAGAGAGACAGAAAGTGAGAAATCACCCCCTGGGAGGATGACCACACCGCAATCCCTTCTCCTCCATTCTCTTCTTGAGATCTTGGGCACGCATGCATATGTGCCAGGCATGAGTTTAGCCACCAGGTCTGGTACTCAAACTGAAGTAGACTACATGGGAGTCCAGCGACATAGCCATTACGCCAACTGCTGGTCCCGATTTTCCACTTTTTGAAGTTCCTTTTTATATGCCAATGAATTGGTTAACCTAGAAAAAAATAGACAAATTTGAAAGAACATACAACATTCTAAGACCTGAATCAAAAATAAATAGGAAGTCTGAATAGACGTGTAAGACATAAAAAAGTAATTGAAGTAGTAATAAAAAATCTCCCAACAGAGAAAAGCCCGAGACCAGATGGCTTCATGGCTGAATTCTATCAAACATTTGAAGAAGATTTAATAGCAATCCTTCATAAAGTCTTCCAATAAATAGAAATAGGGGGAATACTTCTAAATTCATGTCATAAGGTTAGCATAACCCTGATATCAAAGGCATACAAAGCCACCACAAGAAAAAAAATAGACTAATATTTCTGATAAACAAAAATAAATAAATCCTCAATAAAACACTGGTAAACTGAATTCAGCAACACATTTAAAAGAATATATACCATAATAAAGTGGCATTTATCTCTGAGATGCAAAGTCAGTTTAAAATACACAAATTCATGTGATATACCACATTAATAGAAAGAAAAGTGAAAACCTCATGAACATCTCAATAGTTATAGACTAAGCATTTGACAAAGTACTTCTCTGTATGGATATACCACAGTTTATTCAATTACCAGCCTGTGTATGAGCACTCAGGTTGCTTCCAGTGTTTTGTTTTAGTTTTTATAGAGAGATCTTTTGCTATAAGACATCCACACTTGCCAGAAAGACAGAGAGACACAGAAAGACAGAAAGTGAGAAACCACCCCCCAGGAGGGTTGGCCATACTACAATCCTTTCTCCTCCATTCTCCTTTTGGAATCTTGGGCGCACATGCACACATGCCTGGCATGAGTTTAAGCTGATGGGTCCGGGACTTGAACCACAGTTGAATACATGGAAGTTCAGTGATGCAACCATTACACCATCTGATGGTCTCTGCTTCCAATATTTTGTAGTTACCAGCAGTACAATAATGAACAATCTTGCATATATGTATTTTTACATTGTTGAAGATGTATTTTCAAGGTAAATTGTTTAAGTAAGATTTCTGGGGAAAAAAATAAAGTGCAGATGTAGGTTTACTAGATATTCACAAATACCTCTCCAGTAGGATCATACCAATTTGCATTTCCTCCAGCAATATATGAGAGTGCCCATTTCTTTATTACCTTACCAATAGAATATATGAGGGGATTATAAAAAGTTCGTGAAAATAATGAAGTGAAATTTATTTTGGTACAGAAATATTTTTAAATCCTTGTGTAGTTTTTTCATAATAACTATTTTCCATGAATATTTTTATGATCTTTTCATGTTGCTTTACTTTTAAAAAACTTTGGGGAGCTGTCCCCATAGCACAGTGGTTGAGTGCTATGCACTGGGATTTGATTCCACATGATCAGCTGTGGTTTGAATTTCAGCCCCAGTGGTTTGAAAAACATACCATGGGGACCAGCAGATGGCATAGTGATTATGTTGCTGGACTCCCACATGGCTGACCGTGGTTCAAATCTCAGACCTGGTGGTTTGAAACTCATGCCAGGCACATGTGTGTATGTGGCCAAGATCCCAAGACAGAATGGAGGAGAAGGGATTTCAGTGTGGCCATCCTCCCAGGAAGTGTTTTCTCACTTTCCCTCTCACTGTTTTTATCTCTCTGGTTAGCACATGTGCCCTGAAGCATAAAACACTGGAAATAAATAAATAGATAATAAAAGAAGAAAAATATACTAGGTACACGTACTTGTGTTCCTAGAACCCTAATGGGAAGTAGAAATGAATGACATGACCACATTCCACTGGAGGTGCTTACTCTGTCTTTCTTCCTCCCACCTTCTGTTCCTCTACCCGCAATGGTGAGAGCACATGCCCTCTGGCAAAAAAGTAAATAAATAAATATATTAAACCTTTCTTTATGCCAATCAAATAGGAAATAAATGTTATTCTAGTAAGAGTTTTATATTAAGTTTTTATATTTATTTCTTCTTTGAGAAAGGGAGACAGAAGAACGAGCACCCTAACAACATCTTCATGCTGGAATCCTACCCCAGCCTTAGCCAACAAGGATCATGGACATATGTGTATATACCCAGTGTGCATAGCAAGCCTTCAGGATGCAAACCTGGGACCTATCCATAAGGCCTCAGTATTTTGGAGTGTTGTGATACTGCTGTACCACTGTGGCTGCACTCAGTGTAGTTTTCACGTTTATCTTACAATAAGATAGGCTGATCTTTTCATTTGCTGAGGGTGCCAATGCACAGATGTATATATACTATGTGCTTTAATTGTTCATGTCTTTTGACTAATTATATACCAGATTTTTGATCATTTGTCCCTCAGTGTTTGAGAATCATCTATTAGGCACCTCTTTTTCTTTCTCCATACATATATGTGTCTTCATGCCCATTTGTACATGCATACATGCAAAAATGCATGGTTTATATTATTAAAAATGGTATTCTATTTAATTTTGATTTTAATTTTTAGTTTTTAACTGTAGGATATATGTGCTAGCCAGAGAGAGACAGAGACAGAGAGAAAGAAATAGGAAAAGTGAGAAATCACTCCCCAAGAAGGATGGCCATTCCACAATCCCTTCTCTTCCATTCTCCTCTCAGGATTTAAGGTATACACACACACACACACACACACAAATGCCTGGTGTGATTCTCAATCCACAGAGTCCAGGACTCGAACCACAGTGTCAACCATGTGGGATCCAGCCACCTTAAACTCTACACTACCTGCGGGCCCAAATTTTAATTAAAAAAAATCAGGAGTATTGCCTTTTTTGAAGGTTTTTAAAACATCTATGGAGATAATCATAATATTTCTGTAGATGTACTTAAATAGTCTATAATAATAATTTTGAACTACCGCTACATACTTAGTCAGAAAAATAATTCATTCTTAACTGTATATTTTTTATCCGGCATATTTAATGATGTATCCAAGTTTATTCTAGCATATAGCAAGAAGGCTTCACCATATACAGATGCAGACTCTTGCCTGAGTAGTTCCTGTAAGACATTTATTGAATCATAACACAGGACATAAACATACCAAATAGTATCAAAATAGTTGGGGCACACTTGGGAGGTAGTGTTACTAGGCTCAAGATGGCACTTAGGCTAGTGATATTAAGTCTATATAAACACTGTTCCCTAGACTTTCTGACAAACACCTTGCTTTGAGTGCAAAATACCAGGCATTATATATAATTTCCATGTAGAAATATGCTCTGCTTTCTCCAGACAAACTGAGTGCTTAATGGTATGTTTTCTTGGTTTATTGTTTTCTTAATATGTTGGATCATGTTGACCAATACTTTATTTTTATTTTTTTGCATCATTATTCATAGGTGGTATTGGCCTATAATTTTCGTTTTTGGTACTATCTTTATCAGGTTTTATTATCAATGTTGTATTATATAAGGAAGTGCAGGATTTTCTTTTGTTCTCAGTGCTCCAGACAATTTATGGAATATTTGGATTTCTTTGTTTTTTTTTTTTTTTTTTTTTTTTTTTTTTGGTTCTGCTAGAGGGCATGTGTACTTGCCAGAGAGTGAGAGTGAGAGAATGCGAGAGAGAGAGAAAGAGAGAGAAAGTGAGAAGTCACACCCCAGAAGGGATGGCCACTCTGCAATCTTTTCCTCTTTATTCTCTCCTGGGATATCGGGTGCACATGACACACTCAATGTGTTTTTCAAACCACCAGGTCTTAAATGCTTGCAGGCAAGCAGGTGACATGATAATTAGGGCATTGAACTATCAATTGGCTGACCATGGTTCTGGTCCTGGACCTGACAGCTTGCTTTCTCACTTTCTCTTTCTCTCTCTCTGTCCCTCTCTGGTCAAATTAAAAAAGAATAACAAATAAAATAAAAGTTGGGACATACAATGTCTCTCCTCCATAACCTGGCTTGGTTCACTCAGAAGTCAATCTTCCATATTCATCCACTTTCTGTCAAAAGCCAGGGTCTTGTTTTTTTTATGGCTGAGTAGTATTCCATAGAGTATATGTGCCAAACTTTTTCAATCCATACCTCTGCTTGTGGACATTTGGGTTGGTTCCATGTCTTAGCAATTGTGAATACTGCCACAATAAACATCAATGTGCAAGCACTTTTCTGACTAAGGATTCTTTTGTCCTTTGGGTAGATACCAAGGAGTGGGATTGCTGGATCATATGGTAGTACTATTTGTAGTTCTTTGAGGAGTCTCCATATTGTTTTCCACAGTGGCTGGACCAATTTACATTCCTACTAGCAGTGTAGGAGAGTTCCCCTTTCCCCACAACCCTACCAGCACTTATCATTTGTTTGTTTGTTTGTTTTTAATCTTAGTCATTCTGACTGGGGTTAGGTGGTATCTCATTGTGGTTTTGATCTGTATCTCCCTTATGATGAGGAACTTCAAGTATTTTTCATATGCCTTTTGGCTATTCATATTTCTTCCTTTGAGAGTTGTTTTTTCAGCTCATTCTCCCATCTTTTAATTGAGTTGATCATCTTTTTTGGGTAATCTGCTTTATTTCTCTGTGTAGTCAGTCCCTTAACTGAAGCATAGTTCACAAAAAAAATTTTCCTGGGACCAGCAGTTAGTGTAATGGCTATGTCACTGGACTCCCACGTGGTCGACCGCAGTTCTCGTCCTGGACACGGTGGCTTAAAACTCACGCTGGTCGCGTGTGCATGCATGCCCAAGATCCCGAGAGGAGAATGGAGGAGAAGGGATTGTGGTGTGGCCATCCCCCCTGGGGGGTGATTTCTTGCTTTCTGTCTTTCTGTCTCTTTCTGTCTGGTGAGTGCACGTGCCCTATAGCAAAAAAAAAAAAAAAAAAAGGAAAAAAAAAAAGAAAACTCTCAAAAAAAATTTTCCTATTCTGAGGGCTGTCAATTCACACTAATTACTGTGTCTTTTACCATGCAGAAGCTTCTTAATCTGATGATCTGATGTAATCCCACTTGTCTGTTTTGGGTATTATTGACTATGCTTTGGGGGTCTTATTTAAGAAGTCTTTCCTTACCCCAGTGTCTCCCATAGTTTCCCCAGTGTTTTTCACCAGTAGTTTTATAGTTTGAGGTCTTAGGTTTAGATCTTTGATCTACTTTTTGTTTATTTTTGTCAATGTTGGAAGGTAGGGGTTAAGGTTCATCATGCTGCACGTGAATATCCAGGTTTTTTTTGAGAAGTTTTTGCTACAGGGCATGTGCTCTCGCCAGACAGACAGAGAGAGACAGAGAAATAGAAAACAAGAAATCACCCCCCGGGGGGATGACCATGCCACAATCTGCTGGAAGCCATGCTCCAGCTGGGGTGGGTGCACAGGAAGGCAACATGGGTGAACAAAATCAGGCGAAGACCTCAATGCCCCTTAGCATGTTCTCAGCCGGCTACAGCCAGAGTAAACTCAGGACTGCAGCCTTGATGGCCAGGAGTCATGCGTATTTATTATAGAAGGAGTTTTACAGGAGTAGGATGGGTGAGGGGAAGTAAGTGAACGATTTTACTCCAAAAGGTAAAGCATTCAAAGTATAGGAACAATAATCGTAAAACATGACATCTGTTTTGTTTAGGTATAAACAGTCATAATTCTTAGAACGAGGAAGTCCATTTTTCGGGTGCATTCTCTTCTTAGATCTTGATTACCAGGGAGGGTCTTTGGATGAGAGGGCTCCCAGGATCTTAATAACCTCAGTCCTAGGCTGGCTTGATAACTTCAGTCCCAGATTGGCTTGAGAACTTGAGCTCCAGGTCAGCTTTGAGAACTTCAGCCTCAGGCTAGGGTGGCAGCAACTTGCTGGTTATAAGGGCCTAGAAATATATCCTGTCTGGTTTAGTAAAGACAGGTTAGTAATATACTAAAGTGGAATACCTATGTTATCTCTGGGGTAATCCACAGCTAAGAAGGTGAGTCTAATGTCTACATGGGAAAGGAATGTGGTCTTGTGAGCAGCTTAATGACTGACCTAAAGGTTACTGTGTACTTGGGACCCTCTACGTGCTGCTCTATACAATGGCTGTGGCTTGGGGAATGGCAATCTTCCCTTGTCCTGAGATTAAAGGTGGCTCATGGTCTTTGGGGTAACAGCACCTCATGGATGAGTCCCTGAGCCCCTCCCAGCTACTGAGATTGTTTTGCCAATTTAGTAGCTTTAACCTAAACCTTCCTAATGCTTATCTATGTAATCCCCAGTAGGAGAAGTGAATGTAGCATTCTTTATTGACATTTTCCAGGAGGTTGGGGTGAATCTAATGGGAGTAATTCCCGTTCAAGCTGCCGCCTTACGCAGCCGCCACCTTAGTGGATCCGCGTTCCTTCAAGATTATTGTAAAAGTTATAGTAAGGCAGGGGGTGCCTTTATGGGGTACCGGGGTATGGCAATAAGGCCCATGGCAGAAAGATTGAGTGCAGGCCAGTACAGTGGACACAATGGAGGATCAGAACTCAAAAAACTGTTGACCTTGCAAACAGTTCTCCTCAGCCGAGTCCTTGCTCTTAGGCATGAGGAGCAGTTCTTTCATACTCAGCTTATGTTAACTGCATGGTCCCAGCAGCAATCCCTTCTCTTCCATTCTCCTCTTGGGATCCTGGGCATGTATGCACACATGTCCAGTGTGAGTTTCAAGCCACTGGGTCTGGAACACAAACCGCGGTCGACTACATGGGAGTCCAGTGACATAGCCATTATGCTAACTGCTGGTCCCTCCAGTTTTTATAACACTATTTGCTAAAGAGGTTTTCCTTGGTTATATGTTTGAGAGTTAATTACTGGGGTCACTATTCTGCTGCATTGATCAATGTGTCTGTTTCAGTGCCAATAGCATGCTGTTATGATTATCACAGGTTTATAGTATATTTTTGGGTTAGGAAGTAAGATGCTACCCACTTCATTCCTCTTGTGCAGGATTGCTTTAGTAATAAAAGGTCTTTTATGATTCAGATGAATTCTCTGATTGTCTTTTCTAGATCTGTGAAGAATATCTCTGGTACTGCTGTTCCCAGTTGCCCCACAGTGATGGTTGTTTTCTGTCCCAAAGGGGGAAGGGGCAAGAGTTCAGTGAGGACAGAATGCTTGCCTCCAGTATCTACCGTGAAAGTCACTTGTTGGCTTCCAAAATACATTTTGACCAAAGACTCTTGGGGGCCTAGGGTCATAGAGTCCTGCCTGTCCTAATTGGAGTCTGCCTCAGCAACCGCCAAGAGACCCTGTAATTGTTCTAGGAGAAAGGCTCCTGGGGCCATATATTTGCCTGCTTTAAGTCTTTTCAGGTTCTCTTTTAGGACACTCTCCTTTCCAGTGTGCACCCTCCTTGCAATAGGTACATTGGGAAGATCTCAGAGATGGCTGCCTTACTGTTGGACTCCTTGTGGCCAAGATATTGTCACATTTTCTGAGCTCCTCTGATAGCAGAAATATCTTCTGTTTCATTCAGCAACCTGCCTCCTTTTTTCTTCTTGATCATGGCTAACAAAAACTTGGTTTGCTATCTCCAAAAGTTGAGTAACAGTCATCCCAGCAAAGCCCTCCTGTCTATGCAGCTTCCGTTGGATGTCAGGAGCCAACTGGGCTACAAATGCAGCTTTTACCATTTTTTGAGTCGGTGCTCTCTGGATTTAAAGGTATATAAACCCAGAATGCCTCACATAGTCTCTCATAGAACTCAGCTGGGGTCTCATCTGGCTTCTGGAGAACAGTAGCAGTATTCACCATGTTGGTAGGTTTCTTGGCCTCAGTTCATAGGCCTTTGAGTAGGGCCTGATGATATCAGCTTAGGTGGACATGTCCCTCTTCAGTGTTGTAGTCCTAGTTTGGCTTCATGTCTGGGAGAGGTTTGTGCCCAAGCCTCTGGATTCATGGTGCCATCAAGAACGTGTACCTGTAGCCACTTCTTTGCTTCACTCAGAACTGTCAGTGTTCTTCTGTGCTAAGGAAGTTGAGAAGAAGCTGGTGAAAATTATCCCAAGTGGGTTGGTGAATCTGGAAGATGGACTCAATCAAGTCTATCATCACTGGGATTTCTCAGAGTATGGGGGTGTCTATAATTTAAAAGGTTCATCATAGTGAAGGGTTGGTAGTAGTAAATGGTCTTTCCTTTGGTGATTGCCCCATTGGACCCAACCTGGGGTGGCCCCCTGGTCTCCTGGGAGGGGAACTGGAGGGTTGCAGCTTCTTTGGCTGATGTGGCATGGGTCTTATGGGCCCCAGCAGGTAAGGGATGTTCTAGCTGAGGATTTCTGGAGGGTTTCGGCATTACCTGTAGCTGTGGTTCTGGCTCAGGGTCCTCAGGTAGAGGTGAAACTGGGGATGGGAGTGTCTCTAAGTCAGAGTCCATTGATCCAGGGTTATACAGTGGTGGAGACATCACAGGTTCTTCTTCTGGATCCCCTTGAAGTATTGGAACTGTCAGTTTCTTAGAAGGGATGTCCAAAGCAGACTGGTCCCAGGTTACCAGGATGGCACATTGCTTCTTCCTTCTGGCTCAGAATCTGGCCCATGGGGGAGGAGCTTGGGTAAATTGGAGCCAAGAGTCTATGTATGGGAATTGGTCAGGATGCCTTACACTGTTTGCAACAGCTCAGTAGACTGCTCATACTGTAGGGAAGTGGAGAGTTCCCTCTACAGGCCAGCCAACTTGATAAGAGGGCCATTGGTAAGAGGGCCATTGATTCTCCCAAAATGTCCTAAGTCTTTCAGGGCTCATTTTAAGTCCATACCTCCAGAGAATCCTTTTTAAAAAAAAAAAAAATGTAGAGCATACATTCCAGAACAGTGAGGAACAGTGAGCTTGGACTGTGGTTTTCCCATACTGCTGCAAGGTCTGGTGCCCAAGGAATTGCTGTCCCCTCCAACTGTCAAAGGCCTGGATTTTCCAACAAGCTTTATGCACCACCAGTTAGAGGACAGCCATCAGAGAAAGGACTTGAAGGGAAAAGGAGAGCTAACTTCAAATCTTGGTCCAAAGGGCCAAAAGTTGGGCTGTTCTTTGTAGGTCCCCTTGGAAGAGCCAGAAAACTGGTTGAAGCAGCCTCCTCCAGTTAAGGGAAGAGGTGGCAAGAATCTCACTAAGAAGAAAGACTAATGTGGCTCACTGGGGTCAATCTTCCCAGTATTTCCAATGGCACACTGGCTTGTCTGAGGGTGGCTAGTCATGACAGAGAGCGTGCACAAGGAGAAAGACCTTGTAGTGAAAATTGATTATTTGAGCTGGGATGCTATAGAGGGTCAGAGAAAACTCCACCACTGAATCCTCTTGACAGAGGAGACAATCTGTAGGTTGAGGGCTTAGGAGTTGAAGAAGTCTCGGGCTTCCAGGGAGAGTATCTCTGGCGATTATTGGATGGAACTCTTGTCCAAATCACTGGGGACAAAAGGGCCTGCCTGGGAACCAACAGTTAGCGTAATGGCTATGTCTCTGGACTCCCACGTAGTCGACCGCGGTTCACGTCCCGGACCCGGTGGCTTAAAACTCACGCCGGGCGCGTGTGCGTGCGTGCCCAAGATCCCGAGAGGAGAATGGAAGAGAAGGGATTGCGGCGTGACCATCCCCTCTGGGGGGGTGATTTCTCGCTTTCTGTCTCTATGTCTCTCTGTCTGTCTGGCGAGCGCACGCGCCCTATAGTGAAAACTTCTCAAAAAAAAAAAAAAAAGAAAAAAAAAAAGGGCCTGCCTGACATGAGCTAATGAGTTTCCCTCATTTGATCCTAAAACCCTCCTGGGTACAGTGTCATGACAAACAAGGGATGGGAGCCCACTCTTCCATGAAGGGACCACTCAGGTGTCTGCCTGGCTGCACCCCTCATGGGGACCTTAGGGAACCACTTCACTTTGGCACAAAGCTATAACCCTGCCATAAGATCAAACACGCAGGGAGGGACTATTCCGGCAGCATTGATTTTGCCTTCTGGTCTTATGAGGACTCCATGGAACCACATGTTAGGACCCACTCAGACTCTGTAGCTGAAGCTGTGGAGCCACAACCACATTCATTCATGATTTACACATTCATTCAGAAGCTATATATTCCCAGGACCAGCAGTTGGCGTAATGGCTATGTCACTGGACTCCCTTGTAGTCAACTGCGATTCGAGTCCTGGACTCAGTGGATTAAACTCACACTGGGGGCGTGTTGTGTGCATGCCCAAGATCCCGAGAAGAGAATGGAGGTGAAGGGATTGCAGTGTGGCCATACCCCCTGAGGGGTGATTTCTCATTTTTTGTCTCTCTGTCTCTCTATCTTTCTGGTGAGCACACACACCCTATAGGAAAAGCCTCTCCAAAAACAGAAAAAAAAAAAAAAGAAAAGAAGTTATACATTTCTTCCCACCTCAGAAGAGACACCACTAACTGATGGTCCTGTGACCTAGGAGTGTGATCAGGTCCTGTGACCTAGGAGTGTGGCCCTGGCCATAAGAGAGTGAACGATCCTCCTCTTCTATACATCTGGGAAGGCCTGATGAGGGTCCACAATGCCCCAGGGGCTTACCAGATTCCAGGCATCCCAGAAGAAGTTGGTCCTTTTCTTCCAGAAATCCGAGGTCCCAGGCATGTTGATCCTTGAAGCAACCATCTTGTATGAAGGATCACAACAAAAGATGGAGATGTGCCATCTCTCAGAGTCAGAGTGCTCACCCCAGGGAGGGTCATCCTCAGGACCCAGTGGCTCAAAGGCCTCCCTAGTATCACTTCCCAGCCAATGCACCAAAATATTGCAGAAAACCCAGAAGCCAGAAGTGAAACAACACTCAGAGAAATAGAACTTTTTAACCTCTATTATGTCAGTGGGCACGGAGGAGCTCATGCTCTAATCTCCAGACCTGACTACTGGGGTAGTGTCATAGGTGCAGGAGATAAGAGGTCTAGGGTGGGTACAATTGAGCAAGCATTAAGAAAGGGCTGGTTGCTATGAAGAGGCAAGGCAAGAGGGCTGCTTGATTTGATAAGGGAAAGGGTCTCTAGCAGTTCAGGGAAAGGCTTCCTGCCTGGGCTGTTTAGTATAGATAAGAGAAAGAGTCGAAGAGTCCTAGGCTGGGATGTTTCTCCTGTTTGAAAATGATAGCTGTAAGGCTGGTGGCCACTCAAGAAAAATGGTTTTTACTCTATTTCCATCTCAACTTTAGTGAACTGTGCTCCTGATTAGTAACCTTTCAAATTCCTTCTTAGTTTTGTTTTGGCTACCTGCCCACTGCCTTAGGAAAGACAAAAGGAAGCTGGATCTGAAATTTGACATTTCCCTTTATCCTGATGAGTTAGGTTCTGATAAAAGTGCAGTAGGTTAGGGCCTAGTAAAGTATAATAGTTCTTTATGTTTTTCCACTGAAGATATTTATGCTTTCTTTTCTTTTTTAATTTTTAATTTCAATTTCTTTTATACATTAAATCACATATGTTACTTAGCTTTTAAAGTTAATATTCTAACATAAAAACATTTCTCACCAGTCCAGTTGAGAATACTACACACACTGTCTTCAACAGATAATAACCTATTTCTTTGTCCCATAAATGCCTTGCCTCTCTATTTTTCTCCTGAATATATTTCCTGAGCCTCTCCTCTTTCTTGCACCCTCTTCCCACACTGTATCTGTTATCTATAATGATTTTCTACATTTCTATATTCTCTATATATTTAGTTTCAGCCGTAGAGTGTGGACATTCAGTATATATTAAGTGGAGACATACAATGTCTCTCCTTCTTAACCTGGCTTACTTCACTCAGTAGTAAATCTTCCATATTCATCCACTTTCTGTCAAAAGCCAGGGTCTTGTTTTTTATGGTGGAGTAGTATTCCATAGACTATATGTGCCAAACTTTTTCAATCCATTCCTCTGTTTGTGAACATTTGGGTTGGTTCTATGTCTTAGCAACTCTGAATAATGCCACAATAAATGTTGATATGCGAACACTTTTCCAACTAAGCATTCTTTTGCCTTTGGGTAGATACCAAAGAGTGGGATTGCTGGATCATATGGTAGTTCTATTTGTTGATCTTTGAGGAATTCAGAGGTGAAGCCATCAGGATCAGAGATTTTATTTGTTGGGAGCTTATTTATTACTGATTCAATATCATGACTTGTTATGTGCCTATTCAGACTTTCTACATCCTCCTGACTCAATTCTGGTACATGATGTGTCCAGGAATTTGTCCATCTTATCCAGATTTTCTTTTTTGTTGGCTTATAGTTGTTCATATTATCCTCTAATGATATTTTGTATTTCTATTATATCTGCTTTTACATTTCCTGCTTCATTGCAGATTTGATTTACCTGATTCCTTTCTCTCTTTTTCTTAGTATAGCTACTAGTGTATCAATTTTGTTTATGTTTTCAAAAAGCCAGCATTTACTTTCATTTATTTTCTGTATAGTTTACTATATACTTCATTTGTTTCTCCTCAGATCTTTATTATTTCTTTTTTCCTGGTGTTTTTTGGATTTTTTTTTCCTGTGGCCTTTCCAATTGTTTGAGGTATGATGTTAGGTGGTCCATTTGCCTTTTTTACATCTCCTTCTAATGACTGCTAATTGCTATGAACTTCCCTCTTATGACTGCTTTTGCCATGTTCCAGAGATTATGGAAATTCGTTTACTCATTGTCATTGGCTTCCATCAATCTTTTGATTTCAGTCTTTATTTTTCAGTAGTTGTGAAGTCATTCTAGGTTATTTAGTTTCCATGTATTTGCATACTTAGAGGATTTTTTTTTAAATTAATATCAAGTTTAATTCCAACATGGTTGGAGAAGATGTTGGATATAGTTTTTGTGTCTTTGAATCTGTAAAGGCTTGCTTTGTACCTTATCATGTGATCAATCCTCAAAAAGGTTCCATGTGGGGGTGAGGAAAAGTTGTATCTCATGGTTTGGGGGTTAAGGTCCTATAGATATCTGTTAAGTCTATTTGATTTATGGTATCATTTAGATCCTGTATCTCTTTGCTTATTTTTTGTCTAGATGATCTTCCCAAAGGAGATAGTGGGGTTTTGAGGTCCCCAACAATTAGTGTGTTACAGTCCGTCTCTCCTCTTAGATGTAACAGTCTTTCCTTCACATATTTGAGTGCTCCTGAATTAGGTGCATAGATGTTTATAAGTGTCATATTTTCTTGATTTATTAGCCTTCTTGCCACTATGTAGTGCTCTTCTTTGTCTCTTCATACAGTTTTTTTTTTTTCCTTTTTTTGGAGAGGTTTTTGCTATAGGGCGCATGTGCTCGCCAGACAGAGAGAGACAGAGAGATAGAAAGCGAGAAATTACCCCCCAGGGGGGATGGCCACACCGCAATTCCTTCTACTCCATTCTCCTCTCAGGATCTTGGGCACGCATGCACACACACCCAGTGTGAGTTTAAGACACTGGGTCCAGGACTCGAACCACGGTCGACTACGTTGGAGTCCAGCGACATAGCCATTATGCTAACTGCTGGTCCCTGTACAGTTATTCTTTTAAAGCCTATTTTGTCAGAAATTTGTATCACTGCTATAGCTCTTTTTTGGTTCCCATTTGAATGGATACCTTTTTCCAGACCTTCACTTTTAGTCTATGTGTATCTTTATCCATGAGAAGTGTTTCTTGTAGGCAACAGAGAGAGGGTTTCTGTTTTTTCCATTTAACCAGTCTGTGTCTCTTGATTGGAGAATTTAATCCATTAATATTGAATGTTATTATTCATATCTCTGGATTTATCCCTGTCTTTAAGTTGGCCGTTGTCTTTTATTCCTTTATTTCTGTCTGATCATTTTTTAGTTTTCCTGGAACAGGACTCTCTTCAAAGTTTATTGAAGATCTGGTCTGGTGTTTGTAGATTCTTTCAAGTTTTGTTTGTCTGAAAAAGATTTTTAATCTTTTTTCCAATATGAAGGATAATCTTGCTAGTTATAATAATCTTGGTTGAAATTGTTTCTCTCTTAACAATTTCAGTATGTCTTCCCATTCTTGCCTTGCTTGCATTGTTTCTGTTGAAACGTCTAGTGTGAGTCTGATAGGATGACCTTTATAAGTCACTTGACGTTTCTCTTTTGCAAATTTTAGTATCTTGTCTTTATCTGTGCTTTTGGCCAGTCTGGCTAAGTTATGCTGTGGAGAGCATTTTTATTTGGCCTATTCTATTTGTGTTTCTTTGTATTTCTTGGGTCTGGATGTTTGAGTGCTTCTCTATACTTCTGATTTTTTTTTTTCCATGGAATTACATGGGATTTCATGGAATAGATTTTCTTTACCCTTATTACTTTCTTCTCCTTCTGGGATACCAATTATTCAGATGTTTTGACTTTTAATGGAATTTAGTATTTCTCATATATTACCCTTAGAGGGGCTTTTTTGTTGTTGTTGTTATTTTCTCTATCTTTCTGGTAGTATTTTCTTGTCAGAGGTTTTATCTTCTACATCCAAGATTCAATGTTTTGTGTACTCTAATCACCTTTTTATATTAGTATCATTTATTATTTTATACATTCAGCCATTATACATGATTTAGTTTAAGAGGTTTTACCCAACATGATATACCCCACACAGGAGTTGAGTTGATACTACTATACACGTCATCACCAACAGGCAACAAATTATATCTGTGTAACACCAGTGTCTTATTTCTCTATATTTTCCCAAATTTACCTTCCTGCATTCTTTCCTTCTCCTGCTCTCCTTCCACTTTGTCCCCAGTGTTCATAATAATTTTCAATGCTTTTATGTCTTGTAATGTTTCAGTCTCTACCATAGAGTGTAGACAGTTGGTATATGTTAAGTGGAGACATACAGTGTCTCTGTTTCACATGCTGATTTGCTTCACTCAGCAATAAGTCTTACATGTTTGTCTACTTTCTTTCAAACGCCAGGGACTTGTTGTTTTACATGGCTGGGTAATATTCCATGGAGTATATGTGCCACACTTTTTCAATCCATTCATCCATTTGTGGACATTTGGGTTGGTATCGTGTCTTAGCAATTGTGAATTATGCCACAATAAATATAGTTGTGCAAGTGCTTTTATGACTGAATGTTCTCCTGTCTTTTGGGTAGAATCCTAGGAGTGGAATTGCTGAATCATGTGGCAGTTGTATTTGAAGGTCCTTGAGGAACCTCCATGTTGTTCTCCTCAGTGGCTAGACCATTTTACATTCCCATGAACAATGTATAAGAGTTCCCCTTTCACCACATCCCCTCCAGCACTAATCACTTTTTTTTTTTTAATCTTTGTCATTCTGACTAGGGTTAAGTGGTATCTCATTGCGGTTTTGATCTACATCTCCCTTATGATGAAGGATGTTGATTTTTTTTATATGCTTTTTGGCTGTTTATATGTCTTCCTTGTTTATTCCCTTATTTTTCCATCTTTTATTGGGTTAATCATTTTCTTCCTGACAAGTCTCTTGAGTTCTCTGTGTATTCTGGTTATCAGCCCCTATCTGAGGCATAGTTAACAAAAATTCTCTCCCACTCCAAGGGTTGTCAATTCATACTAAGTACTGTGTCCTTTGCTGTGTACAAACATCTTAATCTGATGTCCTCCAACTCTCTATTTTGGGGATTATTGTTTGTGCTTTACAGGTCTTGCTTAAGAAGTCTTTGCCTACTGCAATGTCTTCCAGAATTTCCCTAGTGTTTTTCACTAATAATTTTATAGTTTGTAGTCTTAGGTTTAGATCTTTGTTCCGCTTTTTATTGATTTTTGTTAATAGTGACAGATAGGGTTTCATATTCACCTTTTTGTAGGTGACTACCCAGCACAATTTACTAAGGACTTTTTCCTTTTCCCACTGGATTGCCTTATAACTTTTGTGAAAGATCAGTTGGCTGTATGTTTTGGAGTTTATTTCTGAGGTCTCTATTCCATTGGTCTTAATGTCTGTTTTTGTGCCATAACCATGCTTTTTTGATTATCACAACTTTGTAATACATTTTAGAGTCAGAAAGAGCGATGTCACCCACTCCACACTTCTTACACTGGGTGGCTTTGGCAATACATAGTCTTTTGTGATTCCAGACAAATTTTATGGTTGTCCTTTCTTGATTTGTGAAGAATAAGAATGTCTTTTGTAATTTGATAGTTATTGCCTCAAATATGTAGATTAATTTGGATAGGATTGCCATTTTGATTACACTAATCCTCCCAGTCCAGGAACATAGGATGTCCTTCTGCTTTTTTGTGTTCTTTTTGATTTTTTAAAAAATATTTTCATAGTTTTTCTTATAGAGGTCCTTAACTTCCTTGGTTAGTTTTATTCCTAGGTATCTTATATTTTTGTGGCTATAGTAAATGATATTAGTTTCTTCAGTTCTGTCTCTGTATGCTTGTTGTTTGTATATAGAAATGCTATAGATTTTCATAAGTTAATTTTATGTCCTGCCTCTTTACTGTATGCATTTATCACTTCTAGAAGTTTCTTCATGGATACTATTGAGTCTTCCATGTATACAATCATGTCATCTCCAAACAGGGATAATTTCAGCTCTTGCTTCCCTATTGGAATGCCTTTTATTTCATTCTCTTGTCTGATTACATTGGCTATGTGTCGGTATCTGCCAGAAAGCTTAAGAGTAACATCTCTCTCTATGCTAATCTGTTGGTGTTCACCCTTGGGGATTGGTCCTGTGAAGGAGAGAATTAGAGAAAAGAAAGAAAGAAAGACACAAAAGTAGAGATGCAGGTGAACACAGACAAGCTGTGTTGCTCAGTCATGCTGAGCTTCTTTATTTATACATTTTACCAGGCACAGTGAACTGTTTGCAAACTTTCAAGGATGTAGTTGAAGTTCTACAATTAGAAATAAGGACTTTTAGTGTAGATGTTTTATGACCTTGTTACTATCACTATCACATGTGATCCTATTATACATCATAAGTCAAGTCAGTTTACTTATGCTGTTCCTCTGCAACTCTGAGGAAGGCTGTCTGAGTATACATCAAAGAGGATAATGAGTAAGCCATACACACTATATAGAACAGGCATCGTATGACCTAGTCAGGGTCAGGATGTTTCCCATGTTCCACAGATGTTTTTGTAGAACCTATGGCACCTAAGGCATGTGTCAGCTGGCTGAAGTGAGTAATTAACAAAGCATTGCGCAGATAACTGCTTCATACTGCAAGGCTACATACCCTCACATATCCTTTTTTATTGTTTTAAAAGCCAATGTGACTCTCTCCTGTTTAGGAGGAGGTGGCCAACACCATGAGTTGTACAAGGGTAACAGATTAATACAGCAACAAGTGATTAATAGACAATCAACAGAAATATAGCTCCAATGAGTAATTATTTAAGGCAGTAAATGGTGGAAGGGACAGGAACAGGTATATCAGGATGCAACAAAGTATCATAGAGTTTACAGTAAGTTTTGCACTCATGGCAAGAAACAGATTTTCAGAGGTCAGTTCCTTGTTCATCTCTGTCAGCATTGTTTGGGCATCATTGGACAAGGCCTTCATGTCTCCCCAAGTGCTGATGTTAGCTTCAGTCTGCTTCCTCTGTGTCTTATTTTCAGTGCTGATGCCAGCTCATGGTGTGCAGGTTGTATGCACTGAGAGGGGATTCAAACTGGACCTGTAGAAGTAAGCACAGAGAGAAATCCTCTTCCCCAGGTTAGAAGAGCTGGACCTTGCTAGGTTGGATTTGGTGGCATTTTTAAAAAGTCTTTTGCTTGGGGAAGTTTTTGTGTTACTAAGTAGTACTCCACTGATGTAATTTTGAATCAAAAGTGAGATTTAGATTATTCAATTTAATTATGGATAAAGAAAGCAGTTCGGCAGCATGAGTAGCAAGGGATCCTAGATTCTCCCTTTTTTGTTTTAAACATATAAAGAGGGTTTGTTTTATTAAAGTTTAAATTAGTAAATAGGTCTATTTAGACTGTGTTTCAGCACTGAATGGTTTGGTCCATTGTTTTATAGCCACCTCAGGTACCATCTGTCATATATACACCTTTGCATGAAATCTTTCTATTTCTTTACAATTCCCTGTCAGACCTTCTTCATATAACTCGAACTTTTTATGACATGCTTTATACCTTGACTATTTGTCCCCTTTTCCTTTTTTTATTCTGGAAAAATCTAACCATCTTAATTTAGGACAAAAATTTTACTGTATAAAACTCCTTCAGTATTGAAATGTTCTCTTTCCTTTTTTACTTTTTCACCACAAATATATCTTCATACCCATAACTTTCTCTCCACATCTCTTTTCTACTTACTGTTCCCTTTCTACCTTGTTTCTCTATCTTTATAAATTTGTCTTTGGAGATAGTTGTTATCTCTGAGTAATTAAATAAGGAATGTATTTTGTTTGGCATTTTAAGGATTATTTTAGGCTTGTCAAAGCCTATCTCTTATTCTTTTGCCTAGCCTGGGAAATCTAACTTCATATGTAGGACTTTACATATTTATCAGAATTTTTAACTTATTGAAAAATTAGCTTATTATTAATAACTGTTAAGATTTTAATAATTTGAAAAGACCTTTTAGAAGGCATTAAGCAAAACAATTGACCATAAACAAAAAGCTCCAAGCACCTTAGGGATGAGAAATGGTTAACTCAGTATCTATAAGCAGTAAGCTATTATCAGGGCTACAAGGTTAGTAAGAGTTGCTAAGTTGCTATGGGGACAGGACTGCAAGGTCATCATAGGTTGTCTTGTGTTTTTAAGTTTTTAAGTTTTAAATTTTTAGCATACCTGTTTTTTTGTAGTCCAGATAGCTGACTATTTACTAGGGCACCCTTTCCCAGCACACTTAAAGAAACATCTTTTTGGGTAATTAAATCAATGCCAGCACTTTCAGTTATAGCATGAATGGAGTCATAAATTTCTGGGCCAGTTGTTTGTTTGGAGCTCTCATCTGTTACTGGGTTGGATTGGGACAAGAGTGAGACCTCCTTGAGTCTTAAGCTGGAGGTGTGTCTGGTATCAGGTTTTCAGACACATCAGTGGAAGAGTGACATGGACTAGTCCAGTGAAAGCCTTTACCAGTGTTTACATTTGGAAGAAGTCTTTTTTTTGTTTTTCTTTACAATCCTTGACGATATATTCCTTAGGTTTAATGTTCTTTATGGCCTTAAACTAAGGAGGAGTATAAGTTACCAAAAGAGAGTCAGTAGAAGGCATAAGAAGAGCAGATAGAGGAGCTTGTGAACAAGAAGGAGCAGAGATACTTGGAACTGATTCCTCCTTTCCTTGGGACAGTTTTCTTTCTGAAATCAGCATAGGAAGAGTTCTAAATAGATATACAGCAACACTGCAAAAGTCTCAGTCATGAAGGATTTTGACAGGAGTGCAAGGCTCTTCATGCAGGCAAGTGCTGATTTTGTCCCAGTCTTTAATTTTTAAGGAACCCTTTTTAGGGTTCCAGAGATAAGACAAATCAATTTTTCATAACATTTTGTTATAGTTTTAGAGGGAACAGAATGCTCTGCTTGTGTCAGCAAAAAACGGAGTTTATTCTAGTGAGCTATTCACTTGGGAGAAAGCCAATTCCCCATATTGAGATCCTGGGATCTCCGTAGGTGCACCTGTAGCCCTATTCTCGAGTGTGGGGCTCATTATGCAGGCGTTCTGTATGCTATCCACTTATCTCTTCGCCAGTCCAAAAAAGCAATTATTTAATCTTTAACCTATCTTTAACCTTTGGGATCAAACGCCAATAAAGCTGCCACAAGGCTATTTCAAATCAAATAAACTCCCTTTCAAATAAACTCCCAGTTTAGGGATGGACTGAAAACTACATACAGCTCTCCAAAACTCTGCCTTCTATTCCATGTATAAAGCAAGAGCAAGAGAAAATTGTTCTGGTTTAAGAGAAAGTTGGCAGCTAAAGAGCGATTGATGTAAAGCAACTATGAGAAGTCTTACCAGCTCGATGGCAAAGTCTTCTCTATGATAACCTGTCTGGTGAACTTCACTAGAAATAAATTAAAGTTCATGTAATGAGCTATGGCTGAGAGCCTCCACCATCTTATGAGGGGCATTATATTCTAACCTTAAATTAACACCTTGTTGCTCCGAACAGAGAGAACATAAGCAATGGCACTGAACTTCCACTGCCTTGTGGGAGGCACACTGCTTTAAACTCAAATTAACTCCAAGTCACTCCAAGCCAAGGGAGGATGTCTCTTTTCCTTTAAGAATTCTCTTGAGAATGTTTAGCTCCATTAAAGTGAAAGTGAAAGTAGTAATAATATAGGAATCTGGAGTCAAGACACCAGGGGCAGAGAGGCTGCCCGGTCATTTATTTACTGCTTGAAGTGGCAATACAACTTGTGTTAACTTTGCTGTGTGAAGGAATTGGGCAAAGACAAATAAAGGGAATCTCTCTGGGAAGAGAAGCAATTGAGCATCCACCTGGCCATGTTCTTGGAGGAATGTTAATGAGTCTCTTGACTCTGGTAATTGGCTATAAATCTGCCACCAGATCAGGCGTGCAGGGAGGGTACAGGACCCCCAACATCTGACTTTACTGTTAGGCCATATAAGAATCTCCATAGAACTGCAGGGAAGGACCCAGTCAAACCTTGTAATCACAAGATGGCGGGGCTATAAAAGCACTTTCACTCACTCACACCAACAACAAGCATACCAGGGTTTAGAGAAGCCCATGATTCATAAGATCTAGGAACTCTGGAAATAGATCACAGCTTTCATCACCAGTCTGTCAGTGTCTGCCAGCAAACTTAAGAGTATCATCTCTTTGGATGGTAATCTGTTGGTGTTCACCCTTGGGGATTGGTCCTGTGAAGGAGAGAGTTAGAGAAAAAAAAGAAAGACACAGAAGTAGTGATGCAGGTGAACACAGACAAGCTGTGTTGCTCAGTCATGCTGAGCTTCATTATTTATGCATTTTACCAGGCACAGTGAACTGTTTGCAAGCTTTCAAGGATGAGGTTGAAGTCCTACAGTCAGAGATAAGGACTTTAGTGTAGATGATTTTCTACCTTGTTACTATCATGTATGATCCTATTATGCATCATAGTCAAGCCAGTTTACTTATACTCTTCCTCTGCAACTCTGAGGAAGGCTGTCTGAGTATGCATCAAAGAGGACACTATAAAATTATATGTGAATCAATACATTATAAATAAGATTATGATAATAATAAATTTTTTAAAGTGTAAAAAAATAAATTTAAAAAAGAGGATAAGGTGTAAGCCATAAACGTAATATACAACAGGCATCTCATGACCTAGCCAGGGTCAGGATGTTTCCCATGTTCCACAGATGTTTCTGCAGAACCACTGGCATATAAGGCATGTGTCAGCTACCTAAAGTGAGTAATTAACAAGGCATGCGCATAACTGCTTCATACTGCTAGGCTGCACACCCTCATACCTAGGAATTCCAGTACTATATTGAATAGGAGTGGAAAAAGTGGGAAACCTTGTCTTGTATCAGGTTTTTGTGGAAAAGTTTTTAGTTTTTTCCTATTCAGTATAATGTTAGCTATAGGTTTTTCATGATGGCTTTTGTTTTGCTGAGAAACAATTCTTCTATTCCAATTTTACTGAGAGTCTTAATCATGAAGGCATGTTGTATTTTGTCAAATGTGTTAACTGCATCAATTAAAATGATCATATGATTTTTATCCTTCTGTTAATATGGTGTATTACATTTATGTTTTTGTTTTTATTGAACCACCCTTTCATCCCTAGAATAAAGCCTACCTTATTATGATGAATAATTTTTATATGCTATTGAAAATGGTTAGCAAGTATCTTGTTGAGAATTTTTTCATCTATATTCACCAGGGATATAGCTCTGTAGTTTTCCTTTTTTTTGTTGTATCCTTATCTATTTTGGGAATGATAAGGTTGTATCTATTTTGGGAATGGAGGTTTCATAGAATGAATTTGGAAGGAATTTGAATTTGGAATTTGGTCCTTCCTTTTGGACCCCTAGAAACAGTTTGAGTAGAGTGGGGGTTATCTTGTTAAGATTTTTTAGAATTCAGCAGTGAAGCCATTAAGACCTGGCCTTTTTTTTTTTTGGGGGGGGGAGGTTATTTATTACTGACTTAATTTCATTGCTTGTTACAGGTCTATTCAGGCTTTCTGTGTCCCCGTGAGTCAATCTTGATAGATTATATGTCTACAGCAATTTGTCTATCTCATCTAGGTTTTGTGGTTTGTTGGCATATAGTCACTCATAGTATCCTCTAATGATATCTTGTATTTCTATTATGTCTGTTGTAATGCTGCCTGAGTCATCATGAATTTGATTTATCTGGTTCCATTTTTCCAGTTCCTTAAGGCATGACGTTAGGTTATCCTTTTGCCACCCTTCATCTTTTTCCTGTGTGCATTAATTGCTATGAACTTCCCTCTTATGAGTGCTTTTGCATTATCCCATAAAGTATGAAAACTTGTGTACTCATCATCATTTGTTCCCTTGAATCTTTTTATTTCAGTCTTAATCTCTTCAGTAGTCATGAAGTCATTCAGAAATAGCTTAGATTCCATGTACTTGTGTATTTTCAATGTATTTTCCTGAGATTAACATCAAGCTTAATTCCATCATTGTTGTAGAAGATGCTAGATATAGTTTTTGTGCCTTTGAATCTGTAAGGGCTGTTTTTGTGGTCAGTCTTTGAGATAATACCATGCATGACTGAGAGAAAAACATTTTTTGGGGGGGTAGAAAATTCTATAGGTGTCTCTCAAGTCCATCTGATTTATGGTATCATTTAGATCCTGAATCTCTTTGCCTATTATTATTTTTTCATTTATTTATTTATTTTTACATTTTTCTACAAACACTTACTTTATATATCAATAAATTTTGGCTCATACTCCATAGTTCTTGACAGTTAATAAACAACTTCTTAATTTTCTACTTCTCCTTGTCTCACAAACTGGCCTCAGCTCCCCAGCAGAGTCCTAGTTCTGTCTGCAGCCCTGTGGCAAAATTGCGTGCCATAAACAATGCAGTGCACAACTTTTTCTTTATTCTCCTTCGTACTCTTTTTTCCCTCTTACACTGTCCTCTCCTCCTCATTCTCCACCCTCCCAGAGGCACTAGACAGGTCTAGAATCACAGTTATGAAACACCCTAGTATTGGAAGGCTCCCTGGGATCCTCCCTTTTACTAAACCATCTGCAAAAATAAGAGGAGTTTCTGCTCTTCATACTCATGAATAGAATACTCCTCCTGAGACCACATTGCTTAAACACAACAGAAGAGAGACTTCAGCACACATCAATCCACAGCAAAAGGGAAACACACTGGCTCAAAGAAACATTCTCTTAAAAATTATTCAAAAGTAAATACATCTCCCAATGGCTAGAAGTAGAAGAGTCTAAGGTCTGAATAAACCAGGAAATATGTCTTAATCAAAAGAACACAGTAGCTCTCCTCCCTCTCGGAAAAACAGGAAGTTACAAAAATGTCAGAGAATGACTTTAAACATTCATAGTGACAAAATTCCTTGAGTTGAAACAGAAAAGAGAAAATGAACTAGAGGGGATAAAGAAGTCCTTCCATGATATGAAAGAAGAAATGGAAACTGTAAGAAAGGATAAGATAGAACTATAAGAGATGAAAACTGTAATACAGGAAATCAAAAGTATTAAAAGTCAATTAGACCATGGTGAATATCCAATATCTGACATAGAAGATAAAACCTCTGACCTAGAAAAAGAAGAAACCACTAAAAATATAGAGAAAATAACAAAAAAAATGAGGATAATATATGAGAAATACTAGATTCCATTAAACGTCCAAACATCCAAATAATTGGTATCCAAGGAGGTGAAGAAACTAATAAGGGCATAGAAAATCTATTCCATGAATCCTGGAAGAAATTTTCCCAAGTCTAGAGAGGCACTCATACATCCAGACCCAAGAAATACAAAGGACCCCAAATAGAATCAACCCAAGAAGATCTTCCCCAAGGCACATATTAGCCAGACTGGGAAAAAAACAAAGATGAAGACAAGATAATAAATCTGGCAAGAGATAAATGGCAAGTGACTTACAAAGGTCTTCCCATCAGGCTAACACCGGACCTCTCAACGGAAACAATGCAAGCAAGGAAAGAATGGGAAAACATATTGAAAGTGTTAAGAGGGAAACAATTTCAACCAAGATTATTATATCCTGAAAGATTATCCTTCATATGAGAAAAAAATACTAAAATCTTCTCAAACAAAATCTAAAAGAATTTGCAAACACCAGAACAGCTCTTCAAGAAATCGTGAAGAGAGTACTGTGCCAGGAAAACTAAAGAATGAACAGCCAGAAATAAAGGAATAAAAGGCAGCTAAGACAATGGCCAACTTAAATGTTGGGACAAGTCCAGAAATATCGATAATAACATTGCATGTTAATGAATTAAATTATCCAATCAAGAGACACAGACTGTCTGAATGGATTAAAAAAACCAGAAACCCTCTATCCATTGCCTACAAGAAACAAATCATGGATAAAGACATACATAGACTAAAAGTAAAGGGTTGGAAAAAGGTTTTCCATGCAAATGCAAACCAAAAGAAGCTGCTGCGATGATACGAATCTCTGACAAGATAGACTTTAAAACAAAAACTGTTCAAAGAGACAAATAAGGGAACTATATAGTAGTAAAAGGGTCAATTGATCAAAAAGATATAATGCTTATAAATATCTATGCACCTAACACAGGATCACCCAAATATGTGAAGCACAGACTGTTAGATCTAAAAGGAGAGATAGACTGCAACACACTAATTGTTAGAGACACAAAAACCCCAGCTGAACTGTCCACCCCTCTGGACAGATCATCTAGAAAAAAAAATAGAAAAAGAAATAAATGATCTAAGTGATAACATAAATCTAATGGATTTAAAAGACATATATAGAACTTTCCACCCAAAAACCATGAGATACACTTTTTCCTCATGCCCACATGGAAGATTGACCAAATTTTTGGAAGATTGACCAAATCATAGAGCAGAAAGCAAGCCTCTACAGATTCAAAGGCATAGAAACTATAGCCAGCATCTTCTCTGACCATGATGGAATTAAACTTGATTTTAATTTCAAGAGAGATCCTCAAAAATACTCAAATACATGGAAATGAAATAACCTACTCCTGAATGATTTCACAACTACTGAAGAAATGAAGACTGAAATCAAAAGATTCATGGAAGCCAAAGACAATGAGGACACAAGTTCATAACCTTTGGGACGCTGCAAAAGCAGTCATAAGAGAGAACTTCATGCCAATTAGTGCACATAAGAAGAAGACGGAAAGATGGCAAATGGATCACCTAACAATGGGCCTCAGAGAGTTGGAAAAGCAACAGGAAAAAATTTTTATAAAAAACAGAAGAAAGAAAATAATAAAGGAATGAGCAGAAATAAATAGAAAATAAACTATACAGAAAATAAATGAACATAAAAGCTGGTTCTTTGAAAAGATAAACAAAATTGATACACATCTAGTGAGACTTATTAAGAAGAAGAGAGAAAGGAACTAGGTAAATCAAATCTGCAATGAAGCAGGCAATATAACATCAGATATAGTAGTAATACAAAACATTATTAGAGGACACTATAAACAACTATAAGCGAAGAAACAAGAAAATCTGGACGAGGTAGACAAATTCCTGGACACAAATAATCTTCCACAATTGAGCCAGGAGGATATAGAAAGTCTGAATAGGTCCATAACAAGCCAGGAGATTGAATCAGTAATAAATAACCTCTTAACAATGAAAAGTCATGATCCTGATGGTTTCACCTCTGAATTCTACAAAATATTCAAAGGAGAGTTAACCCCCATGCTGCTCAAGTTATTTCTAAAGATCTAAAAGGGTGAATCTCTCCCTAATTCATACCATAAATCCTCCATCATCCTTATTCTTAAAACAGATAAGGACAAGATAAGGAAGGAAATCAATAGACCAATATCTCTGATGAATATAGACACAAAGATTCTCAACAAGATACAAGCAAATCATATCCAACAACTTATAAAAAAATTATACATCACAATCAGGTAGACTTTATTCCAGGAATGCAAGGATGTAAAACATACACAAAACCATAAATGTAATATACCATATTGACAGAAAGAAAGAGAAAAAACATATGATCATATCAGTTAATGCAGAAAAAGCATTTGATAAGATAGAACATCCCTTCATGATCAAGACTCTAAGCAAAATCTGTATAGGAGGGTCATTTCTCAACACAATAAAAGCTATCTATGAACAACCTGTAGCGAAAAACATCCTTAGTGGAGAAAAGCTGAAAGTTTTCCACTAAAAAGTGGTACAAGACAAGGATGCCATTGGCTCCACTGCTTTTCAATATAGTACTGGAAGTCCTCGCCAATGCAATCAGAAAAGAGAATAAAATAAAAGGCATTCAAATAAGAAAAGAACAGGTGAAACTCTATTTGCAGATGACATGATTGTATACATGGAAAACCCAATGTTATCCATGAAAAAATTTCTGGAAGTAATACATGAATACAGTGAAGTTGCAGGATACAAAATCAATATACAGAAATCTATAGCATTTCTATATATGAACAGCAGGCAGACTGAGATAGAAGTGAAGAAAGTAATTCCATTTACTATAGCCACAAAAAGTATTCCTAGGAAGTATCCTAGGAATAAATCTAACCAAAGAAGCCAAAGGCCTCCACAAGGAAAATTACAAGAAGTTAAAAAAAGAAATTGAAAACAACACAGAAAAGTGGAAGGACATCCCATGTTCCTGGACTGAAAGGATTAATAAAATCAAAATGGCAATTCTACCCAAATTAATCTACATATTCAACGCAATCCCAATCAAAGTACCAGCACATTCTTCACAGATCTAGAAAAGACAATCATAGAATTTGTCTGGAATCATAAAAGACCTCGTATTGCCAAAGCAATCCTGCACAAGAAGAGTGTAGTGGGTGACATCTCACTCCCAGACCCAAAAATATACTACAAAGCTACAGCATGGTACTGCCACAGAAACAGACAGGTGGTCCAATGGAACAGAATAGAGTCCCTAGAAATAAATTCCCAAACATACAATCAACTAATTTTTGACAAAGGGTACCAGTCAATCATGTGCAAAAAGGAAACCTCTTCAGCCTATGGTGCTGGAAAAACTGGATATCCACCTGCAGAAAGATGAACTCAAACCCGTATATCTCACCATTAACAAAAATCAGCTCAAGGTGGATCAAAGTTCTAAGCCTAAGACCTCAAGTATAAAACTGCTCCTAGAAAACACTGGGGACTCTCTGGGAGACATTGGGATAGGCAAAGACTTCTTAAATAAGACACCCAAAGCACAGTCAATAACCACCAAAATAGATAAGTGGGATTACATCAGACTAAGAACTTTTTGCATGGCAGAAGATGCTGTAATTAGTGTGAATCAACAGCCCTCAGAATAGGAAAATATTTTTGTAAAGGATGCGTTAGATAAGGGGATGATAACCAGAATGCACAAGGAACTCAAGCAGCTGTTCCGAAAAAAAAGATGATCAACTCTATTAAAAGATGGGATAATGAGTTGAAAAATCCACTCTCTAAGGATGACATATGAATAGGCAAACATATGAAAAAATGCTCAGCATCCCTCATTGTAAGGGAAATGTAGATCAAAACAACAATGAGATACCACCTAACCCCAGTCAGAATGACTAAGATTTAAAAAAAAAAATGATAAGTGATGGCGGGGGTGTGGTTGAAAAGGAACTCTACACTGCTGGTGGTAAAGTAAACAGGTACAGCCACTGTGGATAACAATTTAGACGTTCTTGAAAAATCTACAAGTAGAACTACGATATGATTCAGCAATCCCTCTCCTTGGTATCTACTGAAAGGACAGAAGAATTTTTAATCAGAAAAGTGCTTGCACATCCACGTTTATTGCAGCATTATTCACAATCGCTAAGACATGGAACCAACCCAAATGGCCATGAACAGATGAATGGATTGAAAAACGGTGGCACACATATTCTATGGAATACTACTCAGTCATAAAAAAAAAAAATAGAAGAACGCGGCTTTTGACAAAAAGTGTATGAAAATGGAAGATTTACTGCTGAGTGAAGCAAGCCAGGTTAAGAAGGAGAGACATTGTCTCTCCTTAATGTCTCCACTTAATATATATTGGGTGTCTGCACTCTATGACCAAAACTGAATGACTAAAGGATATAGAAACTCAGTAAGTGGTTGTGAATACCAGATTTAGTATGGGAAGTTAGTGGGTGAAGGAGTAGAGTCTGAGGGAGGACATTAAGGAGAAAAATAGAGAGGCCAAGCATTACTGGGACAAAGAAATGGGGTATAATCTCTTGAAGATAACTTTATAGTATTATCAACTGGACTGGGGAGAAATATACACATGTTGGATTATTCACTTTGCAAGCTAAATAACATGATTGAATGTATAAAAGAACTTGAAATAAAATAAAAATAACAAAAAAACTGAAAATTTTAGAATACTTAATTTTAATGATAATGTTCAAAATATTTCTTACAATTTTGTATTATTTTGTTTGTGACTCTATAACAACAGTGAAAGTATAGTTATAAATATTTTTGAGAAAATATTTACATTTGAACTACTCAAATTGTTGAAAAGCAAATGCCCATCACACTAGTCACACATAAACCTTTTTTATTCAGCCCTGTCTACCAAGTATACTGTGATATATCATCTGCTAGCAAAGATCAGTCTCTTTTTTCTTCCTTCAAAATCTTTCTTAAAATAATCCTCTGGTGTGGTTGCTCTTTTACAATCTCTACTGATTACCATGCTGGGCTGAAAAAGTCCAGGTTATTTTATGTTATAAATCCTTTCATATATCTTCTCTAATCCTCTCGGCTAGGCAGAACTATTTATGGTGCCAGGCCATCTTTCTAAGAGCTTCTGTTGGATTACTTGAAATCCACTTTAGTTCCATAGTTTTCTGATTAATCTTCAGGTATGTTATTCCCTGTTCAATAACGAGTATTTCCAATTTCTGATTCAATGTAACAAGAATTATTGAACTTATGCAAATAACCATTCTGCCACAAAATAAGAATACTCCCAAATATTTCCAATTCAAGAGGGGTCAGGAAGGAAGAAAAGTTTATGTTTCCTTTTAAAGGAACATACAATAAAAATATTTTAACAAATTGCTGAACCCATTAACAACTCAAAAGAAAGTAAAATGCTTAAACTGGGAAAACAAAGCATAGTTAAAATCAGGAATGTTTTACTCAAAAGTCATAAAACGCTATTTCGTAATTTCAGTCTTATGTTTAAACTCTCTTCTGTTGAATATGCCGTGAACTGTGTTCTAATCTTTCCATTTAAATCCTGGAAGTTAACATTCAATGTTATTGTTGATATTTCTTGTCCCCAGTATTATGGTCATTTTCTTGATTGCTTTTTGTTCTCTTATTTCTGTATGTGTCTTTAGTTTTCCTGGTAGAGCACTCCTTTCAGAACTTCTTGAAGAGTAGGTCTGCTATTGGCAAATTCTTTCAGGTCTTGTTTATCTGAGAACCTTTTTATCCTTTCTTTCCATATGAAAGATAATCTTGCTGGGTATAGTGTTCTTTCACTTAACACTTTGAATATATTTTCTCATTCTTCCCTTGCTCACATTGTATCTGATGAGTGGTCTGAGGTTAGCTTGATTGGATAACCATTGTAACCTGATTTTTCTCTCTTGCCAATTTTAGTATCTGGTCATTTCCTGTAGATTTGACCAGTCTGGCTATGATTTGTCTTGGAGAAGATCTTCTTAGGTTGATTCTATTAGGAATCCTTTGTATTTCTTGGGTCTGGATATTTGAATGCCTCTCTAGATGTGGAAAGTTTTCATCCAAGATTTCATGGAATAGATTACCAATGCCCTCATTAGTTTCCTCACCTTCTGTAATACCGATTATCTGGATATTTTGGATGCTTAATTCTGTCTAGTATTTCTCATATAGTATTCTCATTTTTTTTTGGTTATTTTTTCAGGTTTTTGTAAGTGAATTGACATTTCTCTCTCACCAATCTTAGTATCTTGTCTTTGTCTTTGGTTTTGGTCACTCTAGCTAAGATGTGCTGTGGAGAGGATCTTCTTGAATTGATTCCTTTTGATGTTCTGTATTTCTTGGGTCGGAATGTTTGAGTACCTCTCTAGACTTGGAAAGTTATCTTTCAGTTATTCGTGGACTAGATTATCAATGCCCTTATTAGTTTCTTTCTTTCTTTCTTTCTTTTTTTTTTTTTTTGAGAGGTTTTTGCTATAGGACATGTACGCTTGCCAGAAAGACAGAGAGAGACAGAGAGACAGAAAGCAAGAAATCAACCCCCAGGGGGGATGGCCACGCCAGTTTCTTCTCCTCCATTCTCCTCTCAGGATCCTGGACACGCATGCACACACACCCAGCATGAGTTTAGGTCACTGGGCCCAGGACTTGAACTGTGGTCGACTACATGGGAATCCGGTGACATAGTCATTACACTAACTGCTGGTCCCTTCCTTATTAGTTTCTTCACCTTCTAGGATTCCAATTATTTGGATGGTTGGCATCTCATGGCATCTAGTGTTTCTTATATATTATCCTCATTTTTATTGGCTGTTTTCTCAGTATTTTTGATAATTTTTTCTAGGACATTGGTTTTGTCTTCTACTTCCAATATTTGATTTTTCTGCATGGTGTAACCTGCTTTTAATACTTTTGAGGAAGGTTTTGATGTCTTTGTATTACAGCCTTAATATCTAACAGTTATGTCTGATTTTTTTTTTATGGTATCCAATTCTTCTTTCATATTATGAAAGGACTTCCTCATCTCTTGGAGCTCGATGTCTCTTTTCTCTTGCATCTCATAGAGTTTCATTACCATAAATATTCTATTTTTTTCTGACATTTCTGTAATATCCTCTAACGTTTCCCAACTTCGAGACGAGTTACAGTGTTCCCTTGCAGGTGATGTATAACTTGATTCTCTCATCCTTGTGGCCGTTCTTTGATTTTTAGTCATTGGTAATGTATTCACTTTTGGCTAATTTGTTGGAGAAGGATTCTGTAAGTGTAAGCTCATGTGTTTCCCTTACTTGGAATAATTAGGTGTTATTTTCTCCCTTCTACTGTGTCATCCAGTGTGGGAATCACAGGCAGAGCTTTGAAATTAGATTTATGAAGGAGAATTTTCCTCTTTTTACAACCAGTACACAGTGAGGAGGAAAAATTCTCTAAAACACAATATTCAGATGTTTAGCTACTATTCACCTAGTCTTCTCTAGGCAGTGGGTAAGGACTGAGTAATAAAATAGGATAGTAAGGGGACCAGCAGTTTGCATAATGGCTATGTCGCTGGACTCCCTTGTAGTCAACTGTGGTTCGAGTCCCGGACCCGGTGGCTTAAACTCACGCTGTGCGTGCCCAAGATACCGAGAGGAGAATGGAGGAGAAGGGATTGCGCATGGCCATCCCCTCTGGGGGGTGATTTCTCGCTTTCTATCTTTCTGTCTCTCTCTGTCCATCTGGCGAGCGCACGCGCCCAGTAAGAAAAAGGAAAAAAAAATTAGGAAACACCAATAGGAAGAAAAAGCAAAGAAATAGGAATTAAAAAGAAAACAGATAGGAATAAAAAGTGAAGAAATAGATAGAAAAAGAAGGAAAAAACTAGAACAAAAAGAAGAGAATAAAACATGTCACAGAAAATAAAACTGTGTTTAAAAATGAAACCCTCATGTCATGATTGTGCTTGCATTCCATGTGAAAGTACAGAAGAGCAGAGCTGGAGATACCTGGATGGATTCTGTCCTGGAAGAGAGAAAAAGAGAGAAATTAGCAAGATAAAGGCATGAGGAAAGATACAAAAAAGCACCTTAAAAAAAAAAGAAAAAGGTTGGGACAGAAAAGAAAGAAGGAGATACAGACTTTGCCTACCTACCTTGCTAGCACTGGGGTTTGGGGGCGTGGCTAGCTAGGGTAGCTTCACAGCCATGAAGGTGGACCCAGAAGTTACAGGATAACAGAGATGGAGGTTCCTGGATGGATTCTGTCCTTGCTAGTATTGGGGTCAGCAGGGAGGGTGCTAGCTGGGGAAGCTTCACAGCAGTGTTGCTGGACCCAGAAGGTACAGGAGAGCAGAGATGGAGGTGCCTGGATGGATACTGTCCTGGCTAGCATTGAGGTCTGGAGGGGGGGGATGCCCTAGCTGGGGGAGATTCACAGCTGTGAAGCTAGACCCAGAAGGTACAGGAGAGCAGAGATCAGTCTAATCAGCTTTTAATACTTTCAAGAGAGTTTTTGATTTCCCATATTACAGACTTCATCTTTAATACTTCTGATTCTTTCTGATAGTGTCGTCCATTTCTTTTTTCAAATCATGGAAGGACTTTCTCATCTCCCTCATTGTCTTCTTTCTGTTCCAACTCATTGAAGTTTTTTGTTTTTTTCTCTTTTTTTTGGAGAGGTTTTTGCTATAGGGCGCGTGCGCTCGCCAGACAGACAGAGACAGAGAGATAGAAAGCAAGAAATCACCCCCCAGGGGGGGATGGCCACGCCGCAATCCCTTCTCCTCCATTCTCCTCTCGGCATCTTGGGCACGAACGCACACGCGCCCGGCGTGAGTTTTAAGCCGCCGGGTCCGGGACTCAAACCGCGGTCGACTACGTGGGAGTCCAGTGACATAGCCATTACGCTAACTGCTGGTCCCCCAACTCATTGAAGTTTGAGTTGAACATTCTGTATTCTTTACTCTGATATTTCAGTAACTACTTCTGTTTTTTTAAAAGATGTGTAGGGGAGTTATTGTGTTCTTTTGATAGAGACATATTTCCTGTTTTTTATCAAACTTGAGGTTCGTCTGTGACATCTAGCCATTGGGTGATGTATTCACTTTTGAATACCTTTTTGGAGAATGTTTCTGTCACTGGGAACAAATTTGCTTCCCCTCTGCTGTGGATTGATGTGTGCCTTAATCTCTCTTCTCTTGTGTTTAGCAATGTGTTCCCCAAGCAAGGAGTCTTCTATTTTGTTATCTGAAGAGCAGTTTCTCTTTTTTTGCAGCTGGTTCAGTATAGAGAAAGGATCCCAGGGAGCCTCCCAATACTAGGGTGTTTGAAAACTATAATTCTAGAACTGAATAGCCCCTCTTGGTGGGTGGAGAATGAGGAGAAGATAACAATATAAGAGGGAAGAAAACAAGAGTATGAAAGAGGAAAAAGAAAATGTCTCCTACAGAACACAAGGGAGGCTGTAGATGGAAATGGGCTCTGCTGGAGAGCTGGGAGTGGCCCTATGGGATAAGGAGAAGAATTAGCAAAAGAAATAAGGGGAAAAAAAGCAGCCTACCTTTCTGTCCAGGGGTGGGGGGGCTCTGAGGTTGGGAGAGTTGAGCTGGGGCTGGAGCTGGGTCCAGGGCCAGTGAATGGCCCCGCCTCAGTTTCTCTGCAGTAAAATGTTTCTTGAGGGCAACCTTGTTAAGAAGAAAAAGAAGGCTCTGAGAACATTTTAAAATAGCTACTTTTTTCTCCCCATGCTGGAAGCATGAAAGCATGATCTCACAGATCTTCACTGTGAGAACCTGATTGGGCTCCTGAAGTAAAACTCATGAAAGTGTGGGGTCCCCCTAAGAGTTTTTACTTCTCAGGCTTGCACATATTGAGACTTGTATTGACTTATCAATTACAGATTAGGCTTTCCTCTCCTAATACTGGTTCCCAAGGAATTTTCTACTCCTGAGCTGCTTCTTCAGTATTTTAATTCTTTGTATCTGCCTGTCTTTCTCTTCAGTTATGGGGAAAGCAGTTTGCCTTATTACCTCAGTTCTCTGGTGAATTTAAGAAGAGTTTATTTTCAGTTTGTTCAACTTCTTTCTTGTTGTGTGGCAGGGAGAGATGACCTTCAAGCTTCTTGATGGTATACCAGAAATCAAGAGAATTTTTCAGACATCAGACTTGCTTTTTTTTTGTAAATTTTGAGCTCTTGAAAACTGGCTAAAGTAATTATCTTTTAATTAATGCACTTTTTTTTTTCTTTTAGAGGGAGTAAAAAGTAAGATTTTGTGGAAGGTTAACTTTTTATCTTGTTTACTTTTCTCAAATAGATCCCAAATGCCCAGGAGATGTTGATTTTCATAATAGTGATTGGGATATTAAGACAATCACCAGCTCCTTAAAATTCTACCTCAGGTATGTCTGATTTTAATCAGGAGTTTGCTTTTCTGAGTTGATGAAATTTGTCTGAGTAGAGATTGGAGTTAATGTGGTCCCAGTTACAGGGAGTTGGATAGGATTGCTAAAAAAAAAAAAAAAAAAAAAAAAAAAAAATTAAGATGATTTCTGTCAAAGAATCTTCATTAAATCTGATAATTTAATCAAGGGAAACATAAAAACAATAGAATTGTTGCTGAAAGCTTTTTAAATTATTTTTAAATCATATCTTTGAAATAACTGAAGTTTTGCTATTGTTCACAATAGAGTGATGTCATGATAGTTTTACCAGTAAATCTTGAGTCATGACAGTTCAGGATTATTAACATGCTTTATTGGGTAACAACCATTTTGAAACATCCAATTGCATTTGGCCAAAAATATGTGTACATGTGCACATGTGTGTGTGCACTCATGTGCACATAAATGTACATTTGATGTGTACACACATGTGCATTTGAGATGTGTTATATATCATGCCTTAATCAATATGACAGAAATAAAAAACAAGAAAATAAGTATTAAAATATTATTAAAATATTGGAGCTAAATCAAGTGGCAACAGTATGAAAATGTTAACTTACCAACAAAATTTAGGGTGCACAATGATAATGAATATATTGTTCAATTTACTGGCATACATTTATATTATGTGAACGGTGTTTGAAACATATATGCTTAAAAAATATTCACTTCTTTATGTCCCATATTATGCACCATACTTTATATGCTAAAAGTTTTCTTTTCAAATATTGTGCTCTTTAGGCATTAAGATAGATAATCTCTGGAACATATCCTTAATCTAAAATAGATTGGGTCCAAGATATTACTATTGAAGAACCTTCTGTTATAGCATTTGCTTAGAACTTTATGTGAACATAAATGCTCTTTTTTTTTTAGGAATATTTATCTTATATCTGACAAGGAAGAAAGGAAGAAAGAATTGGAAAATTTATTCCATGCTTAGCGAAAAGCTAGTTGCTTACACTGATAGTGGCATTGTTTTTATCCCCAATAATTGTGTACAGTAAGGAAATGCTATACTCATTTTACAGATGAGGAAACTGAGGTGTACTCTTTCTCTCACTAGGTATTATGCATGGTCACAGCTAGTATTATTTTAATCTAAGTATTTCTAACTTGTAAGTCCACTGATATCAGAGCATTTTTTTCTCCTACCCTCTACTCTTACAGGCTATGGCCTTCTTGGGGTTACTTAAGTAATTTAGTAAAGGCAGAGAGAAATCTATCATGAATACTTTCAGAAGAGTCATGACGATGATAGTAATGGGAATAAGTGATTCTGTGTCTCTAGATTCCTTCAAAGTATTAAAAAAGCTCAAAGATTTATATATTATAAGATCTTTTCCACATTACATCATTCCCAGCTCTTCCCAAAATAGATAGTATGGCTCTTTTGAAAGATGGAACGTTCAAATCTGAAAATGTAAGCGGGCAGCATCCACAATAAGAGATATTTGCCTTTGAGACCCTTATCCATAGGATTTTCATATACACCAACCAGTAAACAACTTTGGATTTCTCAAAGATGTCAGTGTTCTCAGAGTAGGTCTCCATCTGTTTTATAGGTACAAAAAATGCCCTTTATCTCTAACATTTCCAGGAAATCACTCTGAAAATCATTCCTTCTCTCTTTTGTGTCTTTAACTTCTCTCATTCAACTAACTCTTTCTTCTCAACATATAGATATGGTTCAGCAATGCACATCTCTAAACTACTAAATCATTCACTAAAAATGTCCAGAGTACCTGCTCTATGGCAAGCATGATGCTAGGCTCTAGGCATATAGTTGTGAGTAGGTATGATCTATGATCTTAAAGAGTTATAGTCTAGTGAGAGAGAGAAAAAAAATCATACAAATGTACCTAACTGTAATAAGTGCTCTGAAGAAGGATATAATGAGCTATAAAGACATTTAATAAAACCTGACTTATTCTGAGGTTTGAAATATAAATTGAAATCAAGTGGAGGGTGGGGGGGGTTCCAGACAGAAGTAACAACCAATGCAAAGGCCTTATTATAAGAAGAAGGAAAGCCTCTTTAAGAAAATACATGAACCAGTATAGGTGGACTATTGAATGTAGAGAGGGAGAAAGAGGTGTGTAAGGATCATGCAGGGCCGGGTAGGACATTTTAAGAAATAGTCTGATCTCTCTGGGACTAGCAGATGATGTAGAAATTATGTTGCTGGACTCCCACATGTATGACCACAGTTCAAGTCCTGGACCTGGTGGCTTGAAAAATCACACTGGGTACAAGTACGTACATGCCCAGTGTGGGAGGAGACTGGATGAGAAGGGATTATGGCATGGCCATTCCCTCCAGGGAATGATTTCTCACCTTCCCTCTCTCTCTCTTGTTGAGCACACGTGCCCTAAGGCAAAAAATCTCTTTAAAAAAAGAAGAAAAAGAAAAGAAAAAGAAAGAAAAGAAACAGGGTCTGTATTTATCTTTAAAGTAATGAAAATATATTGAATATATGTGATATTGGCTCTGGGAATGGATTAAATGGGTTAAAGGACTTTATGAAATTCCTTATTTAATATTTTTTTAATCACCAGAGGACACATGCATTTGTTAAAGAGAGACAGAGAAGAAGGGAGGTAAAATGAGAAGGCCTTCTTACTCCCCCCCGTAGGGAATGGCCACACCACAATCTCTTCTCCATTTTTTCACTCCTTTAGGGATTTGGGGAATGTATGCACAGGAACTCAGTGTGTTTTTAAGCAACTTGGTTCAGAACTCAAACCTTGCAGCCAGCCATTTGGGATCCAGCTACCTTAACTACCACATACTGGCCCTTTGGTAAGATTTTTTAAAGGATGGGGTTATATGATGAGATTTTTTTTTAATTAAATTTGCCAGTAGATGTGTATGTGCACTCACCTGAGAGAAAGGGAGAAAGAGGGAGAAAACACCCCCTAGTGGGGCATGGTCATGCCACAATCAGTTCTCTTCTATCTCTCCATCCTGTTGTGATTTTGGGCATGTACACACATGTGCCCTGTGTGTTTTTCAAACTGCCAGAGCCAGAACTCAAAGAGCATGGTCAGTCATGTGGGATCTGACTCCCTTAATAACTAGACCATGGAGCCAGCCCAAGAGATTTGTATTTTGGTGGGGAGAAAGCATAGAGATTAAAGAGAGACAAAATATGTAGAGGTAGACTATTAGTAGACTATTGCTGTGGTCCAGGCAAGAGATGACTGGACTAGTAAGTAGCAATTTATGTCGGTAGAATTAAACATATTCAAAAGATATAGGAATTAAAATGGGTGAATTGGATATAACAATTGGAGAATGGGAGTAAAAAGTATGACTTTTATATTTATGGTCCATACAGTCAAGTGGTGGTAATGTGTTTTTGATTCAGGAAACATAAGAAGAAGTCCACATTTGGGAGAGACAAAATGTTTGGGTTTGGATATGCCAAATTCAGGTGTCTTTGAAGAAATCAAGTCATTATGTTAAGCAGGCAGTTGGATATATAGATCTGAAACTTAGTAATGAGTTCTAGACTTGAGCTAAAAAAGTGGGAATCATAAACCTTCTAGATGTTAAAATTACTGCCAGAAGCTTAGACAGATGGTATAAAGAGATACTCCACCCCTTTCCAACCAAGCTTCTGTGTTGGTTATATACATTCCCCGTCTCTTCTTAACCTTCCAGTTTTCTTCTTCAGTCCAATGTAATCTGACCCTCATGCCCTCTGTTCCACTAGAACTGCTCTTACCAAGGTCACCAGTGTCTCCTGAAATGCTGTCCACAAAGGACAATTGTCAGACTTTACCTTACCTGACCTCTTTGTAGCATTTGAAGCTATTAGCAAGGCCTCCTTGAAACTTTATCTTCTTTCCTTGATGTTGTTGTATCACTTACTTTTGGTCTTTCTCTTAACTCTTTGGACATATTTAACAGTCCCCTTCATGGACTTTCTACCTGGTATTTCCCAGGACTCTCTTTTCTTTTTACTACACTAGAGAGATGGAAAAGTCAAATATCTACACAGGTGAGGAAATTAAAATAAGCAAAGTATTAAATGTAAAATATTTTCATATTTAACATATCGCATATGGAACCTTTATTTGCATGGCAATCCTTTGTTTACATGCTTACATATAAACAAAGGATTCTTTTTGTTTTTACTTAAAATTTTCTTTTTCTTTTTTTAGAGAGATTTTTGCTATAGGGAGTGTGTACTCGCCTAGGAGACAGAAAGAGAGAAATTACCCACCCCCCGGGGCAGAGATGGCCACACCATAATCTCCTCCATTCTCTTCTCAGGATCTTGAGCATGCACGCACACATGCCTGGTGTGAGTTTTAAGGCACCAGGCCCAGGACTAGAACTGCAGTCGACTACATGGGAGTCCAGCAACATAACCATTATGCCATCTGCTGATCCTTTTTATCTTTTTCACTTACAAATTTTTATTAACATGACAGTTGTTACAGCATGGTTTTTCAGTACATGCATGTAATGTGCAATGATTTTAAATCAGGGTAATTAATATGCTCATCATCTTAAACCTTTGAAGCATTATTTTGAGTAGTTGGGAAAGTTCTGATGCACTTTTGCATAGAAAAATACATCATGATTTTCCTGTCAACCTAATATATAGTAGGTTGTTGTTAACTACATTCTCTCCACTGTATTTTATAACAATACACATAGTTTCTTCTATCTTTAAACAGCTATATTCTTTACTTCCACAAATAACTTTGTGTACCTACTAGGGCCGAATCTTTCCATTTTTTAGCTGAGGCAGATAATATAGATTTGCATACGCAATATCTCATTTTTCATATTTTAACCATTGATACAATTTCATTTCATTTTTATACACTGTGCTAGACAAACAAGAAATGTTAAGGGGCTTCATGTTGTTTGGTTGTCAGCTTGCCATATCTTTCTTAGAGCAAGGGGATCTGTTCTTATGGTCTTAACCTCCCTGCATAGGTTCATGATAACCACACCTGCTTCTCAGACCTAGAAGGGCCCTGCATCCAATTTCTTCTTCTTCTTTTTTTTTTTTTAGAGGTTTTTGCTATAGGGCGCGTGCACTCGCCAGACAGACAGAGAGAGACATAGAGACAGAAAGCGAGAAATCACCCCCCAGGGGGATGGCCACACCGCAATCCCTTCTCCTCCATTCTCCTCTTGGGATCTTGGGCATGCACACACATGTGCCAGGCATGAGTTTTAAGCCACCGGGTCCGGGACGCGAACCGCGGGCGACTATGTGGGAGTCCAGCAACATAGCCATTACGCTAACTGCTGGTTCCCTGCATCCAATTTCTTAATTGCCCTCTTTCCTTTAGCTAATATAGAGATCCTTCTATTTCGGCATTTCTACTTCCCTCTTAATCAATTCCTATTCTATCCAGTTACCCATATTAGATTACTCTTTCCCTTATCATCATATCTACTCAGTGAAGGAATTCTTTCTATAATATATTTGAAAGAACTCTCCTCATCTTTTCTTTCTATCTCCATTGCCTCTGTTTCCATTTCTGTTTAAGTTTTTCATATTTCTTACCTGGGTTATCATAATAATGGTAGGCAGTATATAGCATAGTGATTAAGTTTCTACAATATGAAGATACATCAAAAATTTACAAATAGTACTACCATATGACCCAGTAATCCTATTCCTGGTTATTTACCCAAAGGATAGGAAAACACTCTTTTGGAGAGACATTTGCACATCCATGCTAGTCACAACATTATTCACAATAGCTAAGATGTGGAATCAATGTACGTGTTCATTAACTGATGACTGAATTAAGAAAGTGTGGCACAATAGAATATTACTCAGCCATAAAGAACAATGAGATCTTGTCATTTGATACAAAGTGGAAGAATCTGGAAGAGTTAATGCTTAGTGAAATAAGCCAGACTCTGAAAGATGAATATGGTATATCCCTGTTTAATATGTACAAAATATCAGCACTCTATGGCAGAAATAGAAAGATTTGAAGACATAAAAGTATGGAGGGCAATTGTAGGTACCAGAGATAGCTCAAGGGATGAGGGGTGGGGCTGGAGGAATCAGGAAAAAAATGTTTAACAGACACAAGAATGCATGTTAACAAGGCAAATGGATTATGGAATGATATAACACAACAGAGTACAAAAAAGAGGGTATTGTCAATTATGCATGTATGCATATACACATACATATGTACCTATATACACATATCTCAAAAAAACAAAAACAACTAGTAGAATAAATTAGTATGTGCACAACACCTTGTAATATTCTTTGTTGAAGATGATGAATATGGTAATATCCTTGATTTGATTTATTGCATGCATGTCTTCTATTTTTTTTTTTTTTTTTTTGCTATAGGGCAAATGCGCTCATCAGACAGAGAGAGACAGAGACACAGAAAGCGAGAAATCACCCCCCAGGGGGAATGGTCACGCCACAATCCCTTCTCCTCCATTCTCCTCTCGGGATCCTGGGCATGCACGCACACGCGCCCAGCGTGAGTTTTAAGCCACCAGGTCTGGGACGTGAACCGCGGTGGACTACATGGGAGTCCAGCGATATAGCCATTATGCTAACTGCTGGTCCCGCATGCATGTCTTGAGAAACCACATTGTGCCTCACAAAGATGTCCAAAAATTAAATGTAAATAAGAAATTATAAAATAAAACAAGAAAAAGAAAATAGAACTAAAAAAAAATCATGTGAAACCTAGATGAAAGATATAGTAAACTGATGAATGGTTAGAAAAACTGTGGCACATATACTCAATGGAATACTATTCATCCATAAAAAACAACAAAACCCTGGCTTTTGAAAGGAAGTGGATGAATATGGAAGATTTACTGCTGAGTGAAGCAAGCCATGCTATGAAGGAGAGGAATTGTATGTCCCCACTTAATATATACCGACTGTCTGCACTCTAATAAATATATATATATATATATATATATATATATATATATATATATTTATATTTGAGACCATACTGCTTCTGTTGTTATAGAGTTATAAAATTATACAAAATTATAAGACATATTTTGAACATTATCTTTAAAATTCAGTATTTTGAAATTTTGAAAGTTGTTTGTAAACTGTCAAGAATTATGGAGTATGAGCTAAAATTTTTTGCTAAAATTTTTTGCTATGTAAAGTAAATGTTTGTGGAAAAATGTAAAAATAAATAAATGAAAGAAAAAAAATAATAAAAAAGAAAATTACAATATTTTTACCTAAAAACAAGATATAGTAAAACTTCAGCTTTTAGAATATAGTGTAGAAAAAAAAATATATGTATGTATATATATAGACAGACTCTGGGAACAGACTGCCTGGTTCTTCCACTTATTACTTCATATAACTCATTCAATATTGAGTGTTTTAACTTCTCTCACCTCAGTTTCCTCGTCTATAAAATGGAGATAGTAGTATCTATGTCTCTGGGATATCATAAGTTTTAAATGAATTAATACAAGTAAGTCACTTAGGTAAGGACAGAGTTTGCTATTTTATTATTAATTGATTACTTCCTTCGAGTCATTCACCACATATCTTCATTTTATCATTACACTTGTCTCACTACATTGCAAATTTTGTGTCTGGCACTCTCTTAAATAGACTATTTGCTCATTGGAGGTTTGGACTATATCTTAGTTTTATCTGGATCCCCAGTAATCATCACAATGCCAGTGACCCAGTCAATTTTTTGACTGAAGAAAGAAATATATTTGAGTGTCGTTTCCTCCTCCCTTAAATGGGGTTTTGAATAACAGTTTGACCTCACAGGATGAAATGGAAGGATAGATGCAAAAGTACTTTGGAAATTCTAAGGGCATATCAAATTTGTAACAGATTCATAGATTGACGGTAGTATTCAAAATAGGTGCAGTTTGGAATTTTGTCTGACTGGTTTGTACTTCCTTCACTTTGGGGAGCTAATTGGAGACCTTGCTAGAGGCTTCAGCCCATACTTTTGCAGATCTTTTGTTGAATTACTAGCAACTTATATTGCCCTGACAAAGCTTCATGAATAGAAGAGTGTACATAATTACACTAAACTGTGTGTGGCTCAGAAATTTCAGTCTCACTGTTCACAGAACAGAGGATCCTAGGACTGGCTACTCCCTTCCCAAAGGAACTTATAGTCTTCATTAATTTCAGGAATCTTTCTGAACCTGTCATGACCTATAAGCTTCACAAAGAGCTGGTCTCTGCTGCCAGTAAGTATTTATGTTATTAGCTGTTTGTGTTGTCTTGGTTTCTCAGTAAGGTTTACAGTAATAAGGTTAGAAAACTAGTTGAGGAAGGTGATTAAGGGCAAGAAACCAAAAAACACAGTTTGCCATTGTCAAATGAGATTATTCTTGCTTGTTGTCTAACTCAAGAGTTATAGTTTTAATTTTGTAAATCAATGTCAGCAGAGTAGGTTAGAAATAACTGGCTAGCTCTAGGGATGTGATAGATGTAAAAGCTTTATTTATTTATTGCCTTTTCCATCAGAACAGGAGCATTGACTGGCATTACATTAACAGCAAAATGATTGCATTACAGATGCTGTTTCAGCTTCCTTTAACACTTTGCCTTTTGAAATGCTTTTCAATTGTATTGTGAAACATAGGTTCTAATATGTAAGTACTAGCATCACTTTTTCTAGATGAGAAACTAAGGCTGTTGATGGAGGGGTGCTTGGGAAATAAGCATATAGAATCAACCCAAAAGTTGTCTGCTGAAGAAGCATTAAAAGTTTTGGGTGGTGCAGCCATAGAATGTAGACTCTGTGGGTCTGATCCATATGGGAGGGTTCTGAGTTCATGTCCAAAGGCATTCCTGGGTGTTATGGGCACCTGTGGGCCATGATCCAGGGCTAGCTGGGGTTAGGGATGGATCATGACATCAGGACCCTGTTGGAAGTAGTCATTCTCTTTCTCTCTCTCTCAGAGGAGATAGATGAATAAACTTCAAAAAGACTGTTTAAAAATGCCTTGGCTGATGGAACTGTATGCATATTGCTCCCTGCCTTGACATGAACCCTTATTCTGCATCATATACTATGTGGTATACATGAAAAAGATTCCGGACACTTGAACTCCTAATGGGTTTTTGTTGAGACAAGAGAAGTTTTTTGTTTGTTTGTTTTGCTGACCCTTCAAAAAGTACTGACTAGATTAGCAAGACAAGGGAGTTTTGATCATCTTTACTCCTGTATTCTCTCAGTGTTTTTTTAAAATTTTTTTTCTTCTTTCTTTTTTTGAGAGGTTTTCACTATAGGGAGTGTGCGCTCACCAGAAAGACAGAGAGAGACAGAGAGACAGAAAGCGAGAAATCACCCCCCCCCCCAGGGGGGATGGCCATGCTGCAATCCTTTCTTCTCCATTCTCCCCTCGGGATCTTGGGCACGAATGCACATGTGCCCAGCATGAGTTTAAGCCACTGGGTCTGGGACTCGAACCGTGCTCGCTACATGGGAGTCCAGCGACATAGCCATTACACTAACTGCTGGTCCCTCTCAGTGTTTTTCATAGGAACTCAAAGGAACAGCATACATTTCAGTACCCCAAGGAGGGTGGGTAGAAAAAGGTTTCCAGCTGGAAGTTTACATGTAGGACATTGAAACAACCTCTGTGCCTGGAATTCTGACTTCCTCTGAGGCAGTGTTCTCTTGTTTTCTCCTTTTATCTTTCTCTTCTCTTCTGTTTTTAATTTTCTTTATTCATCTGGACTATTTTTTTTGTTTCTTTTTGTCACTGTCTTTTGTTTTCTTTCTATTTCATTCTTTCTTGGTCTCTCATTGTGTCTCTGTGCCTATTTATCTCTCTTTTAATCTGTTTAATTATGTGTCTCTAGTTATCTTTTTCTGCATCTGTACGTGTGTGTGTATGTGTCTGTGTGTGTATTAAAGTTTGCTCAATACAATTTTCCAGAAAGCCAAATCCTGTCTCTCACTTTTCTTTCTCAGAGTCTGACAACCTGGATTACCGGCTGGGAGCTATTCACTCCCTGGTATATAAGCTACCAGAAAAAAACCGAGAGATGCTGGAACTTCTGATAAGACATTTGGTTAAGTAAGTAACTGCTGGGTTTTCACAAAAAGTTCCTATTGGAGGAGTGACCCACATAGTAGGACTGCAGATAAACTGCCTCTCTGCTAATCAAGTCCCAGCCCCTTGCTGCTTCCTGGGCAGGTTGTAAAGCAGGCGATTTTTACCTTGACCTTTGTCTGTATCATCTCAGAGTCATCATGCATGTGGGTTGTCTCAGTTGAATGGTAACTGCAAGGTAGAGTGAGCTGAGCGCAGCTTTCACTGTCAGATGAACCAGGTTTAGAATTCCAGATCTACAGTTTATTTAGCTTTATAATACTAAGTAAATCTACTGAGTCTCTGGTAATCTGTATAATGAGAATAATAATATCTACCTTCCAGAACCGTTATGTTGAATAGAATGAACACAGATAAAAGTCCATTGCACATAGAAGGCTTTCAAGAAATGAAGTTTTTGTTAAGATTCTGGTCAACATCTTTCCCTGAGTGGCAGGCAGTAACAAACAGCAGCATTCCAGAAAACAGACTTGGTGACCAGATGAGAGAGAGAGAGATGAAAGGGGAACATATGTCCCACAGTGAAACTTCCTGGACAGAAGATTCAATGCTATGAATAAAGATGAAATTACTTGGCTCAAATAACAAGCAAAAAGCAGGAAGCTCTCTGTTCACAAGTCAGCAAACCTAAGTTCTACTGTCACTTCTGCAACTAGCTCACTTGGTGACTATGGCTAGGTATCTCCTCAAGGCCACTCCTGGTTTGTTAAACAGTAAAAAAATGTAAATATAGGCTTCAGAAAATTGTAACACACTTTAAGTGTATATATTAAGCAAATGAAACTATAAACACACTCAGAACATGCAGTAATGATATATTTTAACCTCATTTGGAAAGGATTTCAAACACTTAAAACTGAGGCCTTTTGAAAGTGAAGTGGTCCAGCCTAATGGCCCTTTTAGCCTCCCCCTGTGATAAATCACTCTACCTTCCTGGACCTCAGGTTTCCCTATGATATGAAATGTCACCAATCCAGCTTTGACTTTCTAAGATTTTTATTTGGACCTCTGTACCAAATAAGTATTATAGACATTGATGATAGAATTAATACGAGGGTAACTTTTATATTGTCAATATTGGGCTAATAGAGGCATTTAGAGGCATTTTCTCTCTAAAAAGTAGTTTGACCATCAAAGAAGTCATTTACATGTTAATTTGGAGTTTCCCTGGAGTAGAGACTTGCCATCAAGTTCCAGGTCTATCACTTATATACTGTGTGACCTAAAAGAGTCCTTCCAAATCTCTTGGTCTCATTCTCTTAGTCTGTTCATTTGTAATATGAGGGGACTGGGTCCACTAATTTCTAAGTACCCTTTCAGCTGTTTTTTTTTTTGTATTTTTTATTAATTAATTTATTTTACATATTTTCACTGAACATCACAACATACCAAATGTGATTTTCCAGCCAGAACGTACTGTAAAGTGGCTTAATCATATATGTTATCATCAACAAATAATTTTCCATTTCTTGTTTTTTATATATATATATCCCCCCATTTCTCACCCTCTTCCATTTCCCATCCACCTCCCACCCAGTCTCTGGAAAGAATAAAGGACTGTAAAGCAACTACAGATATCAGCTGACTTTTAAAGAGGCGTAATATGTGACAGGAGCTAAGGACTCAAAGATGTTCCTACTGGCAATGAATGACTGGGTACCTTGCCTTCATCCACCCAAAGTCAGGCACTTAGCTTATTTTAAGAGTTTCAAAATCCCTAAAACATAAGGAGACATAAACAGATCACTGAAATATAAAGTCAAATACCTTTAAATATATGGGAAAAAATGTTCAAGGTCACTTATAGTAAAAAATGTAAATTAAACCTATACTGAGCTTCCATCTATTGATAAATCCTAATATGTGTCAACATTATCTATTGCTAAGACTGTAGGGAAACAGGAACTCTAACACATTGCTGATGTTAATGCAGTGTTAAAGTCCCCAGGGTAGTGTGTAGAAGGGATTTGTAGATGTTTAACAAATATGCATACACAATTACCCTTTGATCTAGCAATCTCACTTTTAAACATCTATTCTAAAGACATCTGTTCTATACCTTCACAAATACAAAGCAACATATGCTCAAAGTTCATCTCTATGGTGATATTCAATAATGTACCATTATGTAGTCATGAAAAAAATAACAAAGATCTGTATGAACTCTGTTTTTCTACTGATTTCCGGGATGTATTTTCCAGGATGGAAAAAAAAAAAACCCTCAGATGTAAATCAGGGCATATCATATGCTAGCTTTTCTTTTTGTAAGAAAAAAGAAGAAAATAGGGATATATATACAAGCCATCCTGTGGTGAGGGAGTTAAGAGAGCTAGATCCCACATGGCTGACTACATGGTACAAATACTAGATCTAGTGGTTTTAGAAACATGCCAGGCATAAGTGCATGCATGTGCATGTGCACCCAAAATCCTAAAAGGAAGAAGAAATGGAGGAGAAGGGGTTGCAACGTAACAATCCCCTATCAGAGGTGTTTTCTCACTTCCCCTCTCTATCTCCTTCTTTCTCTCTATCTCTCTCTTCTGAGACATGCCTTGTAGCAAATTAAATATATATATATATATATATATATATATATATATATATATGTAATTTCATCAAATGAAGCACAGTAGATAAACTGAGAAAAAACAGTGACTCCAAAAGTTAAATACAGAGTTAACATGACCCAGCAATTCCATATGTATATACATATATAGAGACACACATAAATACATATATACACATGCATGCACCTAAGATAAATGAAAATATATGTTCACATAAAAACTTGTAGGGACCAGCAGTTAGCATAATGGCTGTGTTGCTGAACTCCCACATAGTCAACCGCGGTTCGAGACCGGGACCTGGTGGCTTAAACTCACTCCGGGCGTGTGTGCATGCGTGCCCAAGATCCCTAGAGGAGAATGGAGGAGAAGAAATTGCTGTGTGGCCATCCCCCTGGGGGATGATTTCTCGCTTTCAATCTCTCTGTCTCTGTCTTTCTGGCAAGTGCATGCACCCTGTAGCAAAAAACCTCTCCAAAAAAAAAAAAAAAAAAACCTTGTACATACATGTTCGTATTAGCATCACTCATAATTTTCCAAAGTTGGAAACAACCCAAATGTTCATCAACTTATGAATAGATAAAAACGATGTGATATACCTATACAACAAAATGCTGTTATATTCAGCCATATAAAGGAACAAAGTACTGATACATGCTACAACATGGATGAACCTTGAAAGTAGTAGGCAATGTGAAATAAATCAGACACAAAAGTCCACATATTATATGATTAAATTAACATGAAATATTCAGAATAGACATATCTATAGAGACAAAGTAAATTAATGTTTGCTAAGGCCTGGTCATTAGAAGTTTGTAAAGGAATGAGGAGTGACTGATTATGGACATAGGATTTCTTTTTGGAGTGGTGCAAATTTCTGGAATTAGTGATGACAGTTCTACAATTCTGTGAATATTCTAAAAACTATTCAATTGTACCCCTTACAAGGAGATTTTATGGTATGTGAACTATATCTTAATAAAGTTATCATAGGACTAAACTAATGAAAATGGTTACCACAAGAGATAGATGGTAAGTAGGACAGAAAAAATAGGAATAAGAGCTAGATTGCTCTAATTTTACATCCTTATATAGTTTTAACTTTTAAGTCATATTGCTGTTTTACATATCTAAAAAATAAAATTAGGGGCCAGCAGGTGGCATGATGGATAAGGGTACGAGACTCCCACATGGACAACTGTAGTTAGAGGCCCAAACCTGGTGGCTTGCTTTCTCACTTTTCTTCTCTCTCTCTCTCACTCTGTCCCTCTCTGGTCAAATTAACATGAAAATACATAAATAAATGAAATAATTCTTTAAAAATAAATCACAAGGAAAATAATCCAAAATCAAACACTAAAATATTAGATGATTCTAAATGTTTATCAACTTGATAACATAATCATACAGAGAAAGCAGTTTTTTCAACTTCCTTGTCGACACTGTCCTCTGACTCATCCTTAATGAGATATATTCTAAAAACAACAAATTAAAATAAAATGAATGAATAAATAAAATTAAATATTTTTTTAAAAAAAATCAAGAGCTGGGAACCAGCAGTTAGCGTAATGGCTATGTCGCTGGACTCCCACATAGTCGACCGCGGTTCGCATCTCGGACCCGGTGGCTTACAACTCACGACGGGTGCGTGTGCGTGCGTGCCCAAGATCCCGAGAGGAGAATGGAGGAGAAGGGATTGCGGCGTGACCATCCCCCCGGGGGGTGATTTCTCGCTTTCTGTCTCTATGTCTCTCTCTGTCTGTCTGGCGAGCGCACGCACCCTATAGCGAAAAACCTCTCCAAAAAAAAAAAAAAAATCAAGAGCTGCAAAGAAGTTTTAAGCTTTATCAGTGGACTTATTAATAGTAGTAATATAATTACATTTTGAAATACACACACACACATCTCACAAGAATAAAGCAAAAAAGTAAATATATTAATGTATCAGAAGCTAAGATTTATGGTCTAAGAAAAATATATACAGATACAAAATTAGAAATGCAAAGAAAAAAATCTATAATGTTCAATTGAGACTGTCAATGTGAACTCATAATTTAAAACAAAATGACAACAAAAACCCTGTTATTCATTGAATCAGTCTTGAAATGACTGTGACCCAAAAGCAATGGATCTATCTAGTACCCATTTCTTTGTTTCTAAATGCAACCCTTTTTTTTTGGAGAGGCTTTTGCTATAGGGTGCGTGTGCTCATCAGAAAGACAGAGAGACAGCAAGAAATCACCCCCCAGGGGGGATGGCCACACCACAATCCCTTCTCCTCCATTTTCCTCTCGGTATCTTGGGCACGCACACACATACCTCCGGCATGAGTTTAAGCAACCGGGTCTGGGACTCAAACAGCGGTCAACTACATGGGAGACCAGTGACATAGCCATTACACTGACTGCTGGTCCCTGGCATCCCCTTTTCAAAGAGAAATGACTGATTCCAAGTCTGGGACAAGGAAAATACAGGCAAGTCTTGTATAAATTGTACCACAAAGCAAGGAAGAGCAAAAATGCTAATAGGGTCATGTCCAAAAGGCTGACACTGATGATATTTGGGACAACTTGAATATCAAAAACAATAAATAATGTATTTGATTCAATGCATTGAATAAACAAAAACGCATGGGGTGGAAATAAGGAAAGCTTTTTATTATAGAAGAATGCCAGTTAATGAATGTAAGAGGACTGAAAGAAAATTCACTAGTTTGCAACCTCAGTGCTATCTTAGGCATGGATAACACCATTGGGTAAAAGAATGTTGAGGAACAGAATATTCATATAATTTCAGTGTGTAACCTTCAAGCCACTTTTCAGTTACTTACAAATGGAAGAAATATATCTTTACAGTGAAGCTCTCTAGCAGATACCACCTTAAATAATTAATCAAAGTTAGCATCACTAGTAATGTTACAAATTGACTTTATGTGCCTAATTTAGTACAGTAAGAAGTACAAAATGTAACTGAATATTTTTGCCAAAAAATTGACCTGAATCAAATTAAGCATTTCTACTTCATAGGAAATAAATGGTTATAGAAAAATTCAGTATTTTCAATATTTTATAGCACAACTGGCTTGAATTTTTCAAAAAAGTTAAAGTTGTGGCAAAAAGAGGTAAGGACACTATTCTATGTTAAATGATTAAAGAAATATAAAAAAAATCCAGTCCATCTGCTAGCAGATGGTAGATCACAGAATACTTGGTAGGCAGAGCTGAATTGAGAAGGTTTATGTGTGACTAGTGTGCTGGGTATTTGCTCTTCAACAACTTGAGTAGTTGACATGTAAATATTTTCTCAAAAATATTTAAAACCATACTGATTCTGTTGTTATAGAGTCACAAAAAATATACAAAGTTATAAGAAATATTTTTAATATTATCTTTAAAATTCTTTATTTTGAAATTTTGAAATTTGTTTATTAACTGTCAAGAACTATGGAGTATGAGCAAAACGTTTTGATATGTAAAGTAAATGTTTGTGGAAAAATGTAAAAATAAATAAATAAATGAAAAAAATACCAAAAAGAAAAAAAGGAAAAAAATACAGTCCATTAACATTAGATTCTTATTTGAAAAACTCAGCTACAGATTAATTTTTTAATGGCTAAATAGTATACTATTACATGTGCAAGTGTGCGCGCACGCGTGCGTGTGTGTGTGTGTGTGTGTATGCGTTCTTTATCCATTTAATGATGGACATTTAGGTTGATTCCATATCTTGGCTATTCTGAATAGTGCTGTAATAAAAGAATGAAATCCTGTCATTTGAGGTTAAATGGGTAAGTCTGGAAGACATTATGTTAAGTGACAAAAGCCAGGCACAGAGAAATACCACATGTTCATACTCGTGGAAATTGGAGAAATAATGACTTCATAGAAGCAGAGTTAAGAATGGCTGCTAGAAGCTGGGAAGGATGGAGAATTAGTGTGATACTGATTAATGGAAACAAAATATAGATAGAGAAATGGAACAATTTCTAGTGTTGTAAAATACAATATAGTTATAGGACCAGCAGATGGCATAATGGTTACATTGCTGAACTTGCACGTAGTTGACTGCAGTTTGAGTTCTGGTCCCAGTGGGCACATGTGTGTGTGTGTGCCCAAAATCCCAAGAGGAGAATGGAGGGGAAGGGATTGTGGCATGGTCATCCCCCCCTGAGGGGTGATTTATCACTTTCTGTCTCTCTCTGTCTCTCTGGCAAGCACCTGCACCCTATAGCAAAAAACTGTCAAAAAAAAAAAAGTTGCTTGGTGGACCAGCAGTTAGTGTAATGGCTATGTTGTTGTTCTCCCATGTAGTCAACTGCGGTTCGAGTCCCGGACCCGGTGGCTTAAACTCACACCAGGTGCGTGTGCATGCTGCCCAAGATCCTGAGAGGAGAATGGAGGAGAAGGGATTGTGGTGTGGCCATCCCCCCTGGGGGCTGATTTCTCGCTTCTGTCTCTCTGTCTCTCTCTGTCTTTCTGGCAAGTGTACATGCCCTATAGCAAAAAACTCTCCAAAAAAAAAAGAAAAGAAAAATAAGTTGCTATAGTTAACAATTTACTGTAAATCTCAAAGTAACTGAAAGGAGGATTTTGAATGTTCCTAGCATAAAGTAATGACAAATCATTGAGACAATGGGCATACTATAATAATTACCCTGATTTAATCATACTGAAAAATCACATTATAGCCCACAAATATGTACAATTATATGTTGATTAAAAAGACATTTTATGACATGAAAAAATTTGCATATGGACTAGATATTAGGTGATATGGAATCATAAATTTTCTTAGTTGTAAAAATGTCATTATGGATTTTTAGGAAAATGTTCTTTGGAGCTGAATGAAGTATTTTGGGTTAAATTTACTTTCAATGTGTCCAGAAAAGAAAGCAAATGTGTCAAAATGTTAATTCTCAAACCTAGGTATAGACAGTATGAGTGTTCATAGTACCACACTTGCCTTTATTTATGTATTTATTTTTGAATTTTTGTAAAAGGTTTACAGCCAAATCTTGTAGGAAAACTATAAATTAAAAATAAGCTTAGTTCCAATTGGGAAATTTACACAGTAGAAGAAAATCCATGTGCTTTTAAAATGAACATAATTATTGTGCTTTCCAACTGCTGCTTTCATAATCCATATGAAAATTACATCTATGCCTTTGTAATATGTTCCTGCTAGCCTGTTTTTTAGGCTATTAACAGCAGACACAAACTGACCTCAACCAATTTGGGGTTCCTAATTATTCAGTTCATTTTGGTTGTTACCTCTATCTCCCATTAATCAGAGACAAGAGAAGTCAAGGATTACTTCCCTGACAAACTTACTACCAGTGGAATATTACAATGGAAGCAAGCCTCAGGCCTAATTCTGCATTCATATAGGTATTTATCTGCAAGGAGGTACAAGAAAAGAGTGTACAAACTGTTCTATAAACTCAATGACATTCTAGCTCTTTTTCCTTTCAGGTGCTCTGACAGCATCTTTTATGAAAGATTCACTTGAGATGTACTAGATAATATGGTGACAAAAATGGAGTGAGGCCATAAAATCCTACCATCTGTATCCAAATATAAGATCCCTTCACTATCATAGGACTGGACTACTATATCAAAGAGTACAGCTATTAGGCTTACTTAATTCTTATTTTTGTAATAATACTTCAGTTATTTTATAAGCAATTGCAGAAATTAGAAAATACAGAAAAGCAATAAATAAACAGAACAACAACAAAACAAATAACATCTGTTTCCAACATTCAATAATCACTACTATTAAATAATGCATATTTTGCCAGATCTGTCTATGTAGGTATATGAGTATGCATGTGTGTGCGTGTGTGTGTGCGTGTGTGTATTTATACGTACACATTTGCATTTTTTACCAAAATGAGTTTATGATGCTCTTTAACTTACTTTTTTTCTGTTCAGCAATTTTTACCTTTCTAGATCATACTAACATTTTCCCAGCTGACCCAAAATGTGCCTTTTATAGGCCTTTGTCCAAACTAGTATCCAATATAGAACTATACATTATATCTACTTTTTATGTCTTTTTCATCTTTTTAATCTAACAGTCTCTCACTCTCTCTCTCCTTTTTTTGAGAATATTTTGCCTTAGGCCACATGCGCTCACTGAAGAGAGACAGAGACAGTGAGAAAGAAAGTGAGAAATCATGCCCTGGGGGAATGACCATGCCACAATTCCTTCTCTTCCATTCTCCCAGAATCTTGGGTATGCAGGTACATGTACTTGGCATGATTTTTAAGCCACCAAGTTTGGGACTTGAACCACCATCAGCCATGTGAGTACAGTGACATACTGCTATGCCATCTGCTGGCTCCAACAGTCTCTCTCTCTTTCCTTTTTTTAATGACAGTGGTTTATTGATGAGACAAGACTTGTTTTCTGTAGAATGTTATTTACTCTGTCTGTTTTCTTCATTATCATATTTTTAGATTGTTCCTCTATTTCCTATATTTCTTCTCAACTAGTTGTTTTAACTAAAGAATAGATGTATTTAAATTAACTTTATTTTTTGGATAGAACAAATCATAAATGATGTTGTATGCTTTAAGCTGCATCACATCTAAAAATATATATTGGTTGATTCACCTTACGATGTTAAGATTTGCCATTGCTATAGTCTTTTACACTGTTCATACAAGATTGGGAATGTTTATATAGAATTTTCAGCTAATCCATATACCTTGAATTCATCTAGGCAATAAGAAGTATTTTTTTTCTGTTATGCTTGTTAACAAAGTCTTTGGTATTTATTAGAGATGAAGTTAGCTGATACTTAGCCACTCTAGCTGCAAATTATTCTTTAAATACTACTTAGTCACCCCCTAGACTATTTTTGTATGTATTCTTGATTAAAATACTATGATTATAACTAGCCTGTCCTAGAGTATACCTTAAAACTAATGAACACATACACCAAATTTCATCAGTTATAAGGAGCACTTATTTTTGGAACTTGTAATCTGAATTCTCACTGCATCTTAGAATCAATAGTTTCTTAAAATCACTGTTGTCATGCAGTAGTTTCAGTGTAATTATCATAGCCTCTTTATGCATGAACTTGGTAATAGTTGTTCATGTTGTAGTCACTTCAGTTAAATTATATTCATTATTGAGTTTATTTTCTATTAAAATGTCAAATCATGATATAATATTTTTGAAGACAATGCAATTATTTTTCTTTCTTTTTGGTCATAAAATAATCATGTGGTTGCAGTTAACGATATCGATGAAATCCAGGACATTAAATTGGCTGTGTTGAAGTATTTAATGTAAATTACAGATAATATAACACCAGTCGAGGAAGCCAACACTGTCTGCCCTTCAAAAAGAAGGGCCCCATCCCTGGGGGGAGTGACTGCTCACTTGTGACGCTGACTCACTGTGTTCTCCATTATCAATTGTTCCTTTAGAAGAACTTGGTATTATGCAAAACTTCAAGCATGTACAAAATTTGAGGAGAAAGTGTAAGAAACCTTTGTGTGCTCATTACCCAATTTCAACAGTGATCAACATGTGGCCAGTCTTGTTTAATCTATATCTCCACCCATTTCTTCTCCTCCCATATTATTCTGAAGTAAATCTAAAAAATCATATTATTTGATACACACATATTTAAATTTGTATCTTAAAAGTGAGAGCTCTGTATAAACAGAAAAACAATAAAATTATCAAATCAATAATAATATAATCAAATAGTCTGTGTTCAAAATTCCAGTGATCTCAAATGTATCATTTGTTTAGAAGTCATGATCCAAATTATGTCCACACATAGGAATCTGTTGAAATTATTTTTAAACCTCTTTTAATCACTCACAGAGTTTTGTAGATGTTTTCACAAAGATGAAAACAGATAGTACATATTTAAGGCTTTGTGGGCTATATAGCTTCTGTCACAACTACTTAATTTTTTCATTGTGGGATGAAAACATCCATGGATGATATGTAAATAAATGGTATAGCTGTGTTCTAATAAAACTTTATTTACAAATGGTAGATTACTTTTGGTCCAAGAGCCATATTTTGGAAACCCTGATTTATCGCAGTGCTTTTCTAACCTTGGTGTGTATCAGAATCACCTGGAGAGCTAATAAAGAACACGAAGGGCAAGGATTAATGAAGTATAGGATAGGGCCCCTGTATTTTTACCTTATTCCAATGTTTGGGTTTTCCCTTCACCTCTTTCTTTTTTCTTATAATGTATTTGTTAAAGAACATAGACCAGGTTCAGCCAGTTGTATGGTGGTTAAGGCAGCTGGATCCCATGTGACTGATTGCATTGTTTGAGTCCCAGTCCCTGCAGCTTGAAAACACACTTTGGATGCATGTGCGTGCCAAAAACCCTGAGAGGAGAATAGAATAGAAGGGATTATGGCATGGCAATCCCTCTTGGAGGGTGCTTTTGTTACCAAACTCAAATAAGGTTCTCTCGCCCAAGCACTATAAAACCAAACCATAGGCATATGGTGTGAAGGAAAGTGCAGTTCTATTGCAAAGTGCAAAGCAAGGAGAGCAGGCAGCTCATGCTGAAAAAACATAGTCTCCTGGATAAGCTCCCCACATGCATTTTTAAAGGCAAAATTAGAGGCAGAGGTCCCAGGCACATGATCAGTTCAGTGATTGGTTCAAGAGGGCGTGCTCATCTCATGGACATTTTTAATTGGTGAGGCCTTAGTTAATCAAATTTCTCTTCAGGTGTCTGGAGCCATTCAACCTGCAGGTCTTTGAGCTCACAACCAGCAGTTTCTAGCCTACAGAACATCTTACATATTGAAATGAAAACCTTATCTTTCCTTTATGTGAGAGTTTTTAGAGATCAAATGGCCCTTATTCATGGTCCATGTTGGTCATTATAACCAAAGTCTGAAGACTTACTCCTTACTCTGGGCAATTACAGTGTAAATGGACCTTATATTTCAAGAACTTTAGATGATACATTAAGGAGGTCTTTGCTTGGTTTCACTTTCTCACTTTCCCTGTCTCTGTCTCTCTTCAGCAAGCACATATACCCTATAACAAAAATGCAAAAAGAGAAAAAAGGCCACTTGTCCTTTAAAAGTTTCCCACAGTTGGGTCTGGAGTCTTGCTCTGATTCCAGTTCTGTGTGTGTGTGTGTGTGTGTGTGTGTGTGTGTGTGTGGAGAGGAGAGTGGAGAGGGCATTCATACTCTATCTGCCCCCTCCACCCCTTCACCCCATTATTTTCAAGAGCAAGACTTCTTGGATATATTGAATGGCAAAGTAAGAAGGTTCTTTAGATCACCTAATAACTTCTTCATTTCTCAGATGAAGGAACAGACACATATGGGTTAAAAAATAATAGATCCAATGCCACACAGTACATTATTAATGAAATCAGGAATATGATTGGAGCTGACTTCTTTATTTAGGACTCAGAGTTCATAAATTTATTAAAATAATTGAACTCTAATTTGGATGAGTTAATATAGACAGCCTTCCATCAATCTACCAGGTACCTTTCTAAACCAGATATCTCAAACTGGCAGCTTTTGGACCTGATTCAAACCATAAATATGCTTTATCTGTCCAGTGCTGCTTGAAAAAAAAAAAAAAAAACAGTATTTGGCTCTAGCATTTAAAAACTCATAATATTAATAGTTCATAGCAAAGTATAGATTTTAGGAAATGAGTTATTCTGGCCATATTGGACCAACATGGCCACATTGCTATAATCAGCTGGAGTTGAGCTGTGATTGCTCATTTTGAAATGACCACAAGCTACTAATTTGCCACATCCCCCATTTCTCTCGTGTTTTGACAAACATTAGGATTAGATTAGAAATGACTTAGGAATTTCCCTTTTTTAAAACAAAGTTTTACAAAACTCTTGATGCCGTGTGTCTGAAGATGTGGTTGGAAAATGGTGGTCTGGAGGATCTCTACTTTGTCTAAATGGGGCAGCTCCTTCTCACCAATGATATTTCCTTCATATAAATTACCTGTCTTGCCCTTGTCAGCATTTTAATTTATGACCACAAATCTAAATCATCCAACTGGAATTATTTTTTCCTGCCCTGGAGACGTTTTACAACCTCCTTCTGATACCTATCCCTTGTTTGAAATTTCTATTTTTTTTTTTTTTTTTTTTTTGCTATAGGGCGCGTGTGCTTGCCAGAAAGACAGAGAGTAAGAAAGACAGAAAGCGAGAAATCACCCCCGGGGGGATGGCCACTCCACAATCCCTTCTCCTCCATTCTCCTCTTGGGATCTTGGGCACGCATGCACACGCACCCGGCATGAGTTCAAGCCACTGGGTCTGGGACTCAAACTGTGGTCAACTACATGGGAGTCCAGCGACATAGCCATTACGCTAACTGCTGGTCCCACCATTGTTTGAAATTTTGCTGTTCAAGAAGTTGCACCTATTTTCTCTAGTCCATGTGAACTAGAGAATTTAAGATTCCTTTGCCAGTAGATCATATCACACTCTTACCTAATTCACTATTTAGTATATCCACAACTTGAAGTGTGATTTATGTCTTCTTAGTAGTTTTCTTTTTTTAATGGTTTTCAAAATACATTAGAAGAGGAAAGATGCCAAATGCAAATAAATCATTCCAAAGAATACATAACCTTCCAAGTTTTAACAGAAGGCCAAGAAGGAAGAATATCATAAATGGAATGCCAGAAGCATCCCTTGAGAAATAGAAGATGGCTTTGGCTTAAAATGGTTCCTTGCTTTCTTGGAAGGACCTAGATAACCAGATAACCGGCAGTAGGGTGCAGTGGAATGACTTGGAGATCAACAACTATAGGTTTGAATCACTGCACAGACCGTGTGACCTGAGTACTTTACCCTCAGTGAACCTAGGATTCAAAGCTAAATTCAAAGCAGAAATACTGCCTTATGAAGTTGTGATGATTCAGTGAGCTGTCGGCACATTGAAAAAACATCAGTTCCCTTTGTTTTTGTTTTGTTTTGTTTGTTTGTATGTGTCTGTGTGGCTGTGTCTGTGGTGCTCACTGTGTTATGATCCTCCTGCTTCAGCCTCCCAAGTAGCACAGGTGTGTGGCTCTACACCCACCCTTTTAAGGTGGGTGAGGAATAAAACCCAGGCCTCCCAAATAGACTCAACCTGCTAAGCAGCAGTATTGAGCCTACCCTACCACAACTGGATCTCTCCCAACCCCCCACAGTTCCTATACCTCACAAAAGAAGAAAAGTGTCTTTGCTTCTTGCTTTGTCACTAGTGGCATAGTCATTCCAGATCACTGGGTGGTAGCATGGAGATACATTTTTTATTTTAAGACCTGAAAAACTTCTGTCACTAAGGAAAAGAGGTTAATGGAGGAGATATTTAAACTGTTGAAAGGGACCCTTCATCAAAGCAGCAATATCAAAGGCCATGAAAGGTTGCTGTTCATTACCATCTGAATGGTACCAGCCTTTGTCTAAAGATTTTGTTCCTCTCAGTTATTGACTTAGTGTCAAGAGCCTGTCTGTTGATTGGTCAGTCTCTTAAAGGTCTTGGCCCTGAAGGGTTTGGAAAATTAGTGGGGAGCTGGTCTGTTAAATCTTTTCATCTTGCCACCCACTATAGCCAGGCTGACCAAAGAGCTGCATACCTTTCACTTGGCTGCCTCCAGTAAGTGTTTGAAAGAGCACAAGAGCTTAGTTCCTTTCAAAAGAATTAGTACCTGCTGTGTGTCAGGCACATACACTTGAAAGTTGTTTACCGCCCAGTAGGAGAGCCAGATAATAGAAAATGGCAACATACTTTGCTTGCTAGTGATGTCATTCTTTTTTTTTTTTTTTTTTTTTTTTTTTGAGCGGTTTCTGCTATAGGGTGCGTGCGCTCGTCAGAAAGACAGAGAGAGACAGAGAGATAGAAAGCGAGAAATCACCCCTCTGGGGGGATGTCCACGCTGCAATCCCTTATCCTCCATTCTCCTCTCGGGATCTTGGGCATACACGCACATGCATCCCGCGTGAGTTTAAGCCACCGGGTCTGGGACTTGAACCATGGTTGACTACATGGGAGTTCAGCAACACAGCCGTTAAACCAATTGCTGGTCCCAATTTATTCTTTTCTTTTTTTGCATACTCTTCCTCTCAACTTGGGTTCCCTAATGTTTCTCTCTTGCCTCTCCACTTTCCCACTATAGTCCCCTACACCCCTGTCTAACTCCGTCAGTGCTACTAGACAAGTTGATTATGTCTAATTTTGCCTCCTAATTACATGTTGTCCTACTTCATTATTGTGTTGCTAACACATATACCCAAGACAGGGTGATTTATAAGGAAAAATGATTTATTAAGTCATAATTACAGTGCCTGGGAACTCCTAGGGCTTGTCCTCAGACTGACCTACAACATGGCTGATGGAAGCATAGAGGATACAGGTGTGTGCAGAGAGACAGCTGCAGGGAGCTCTCTCTTTTGTAGCAACCAGTTCTCATACAAACTAACCTCTTCTCATAAGAACCAGAACTCACTAGGTCTTGAGAGACATCATTAATATATTCACAAGAGTGTTGCCTCAATGATGCAATCGCAATAATCCAATCACCACCCACTATGCCTCACCACCTCCCAACATCAAATTCCAAATCATGAAGCTTTGGGGGATAAACCACCCTCCAAACCATAACATATACTATCTTGTATTCTTTGCTAGTTGTTTCCTTTGTACTCTTCCCATATACTTTGGTTCTGTCCTTGCCTTGTACTTTTTATTAGGTTCTCGGGAAAGTCATGACATGTTTTTCTGTGGAAATAATGCATCATGATTTGCCCAATGACCTGGTAGTCTCTCTTACATGTTAGAGCATCTAACACAGTCATGGTCAAAGAGGTAATAGAGAATATCATTTTAATAATTTTCTTTCTCTTTTGTCAGTGTGTGCGAGCACAGCAAAGAGAATCTTATGACTCCCTCCAATATGGGGGTAATCTTTGGGCCCACGCTGATGAGAGCTCAGGAGGACACTGTGGCTGCCATGATGAACATCAAATTTCAGAACATTGTGGTGGAAATCCTAATTGAGCACTTTGGCAAGGTACTCTTTTCTTATCTACACCACTACTTCTCCAAATATGTGACACTTTCCCTCAGGTTCTTATAGTTATGCCTGCCTCCTTTGCTCAAGTTGCTAATGAAAAGAAATCCCATTAAGACACAATGGCATGTAATGGTTATTATGACCTGGAAAATTCATTCATTCAGCAAATACTGCTTGCGCATGTAGCTATTTTATTATCAGGCACCGTGCTATATTCTAGGGGTATTGAAGAAGAAAAGTCACAATCTATGCCTTTGTAGTATGATGCCAGGTGTGTAAACAGAGGAAAATGGTAGATATGAAAGTGTTAAATGTGCAATGAAACCTTAGGTGAGATCTTCTCACCCATTGCTAGGTTCATAAGTGAGATCCCTATAACAAAAGACACATCAATAAAAAAAGCATATAAAGTTATTTAATAAGTTTTATGTGCTACAGGAGCCATCAAAAATTAGGACCCAGAGAAACAGATAAACTTGCGCCTTTTTTACACTAAGTTCAATGAAAAAAATGTATAGTTTTAGATTAGATATGATTAGAAGACAAAAGGGTATGATCTAATGATAATTAACAGGGGCGGTGGACTCAAGAAGGCATTCTTGTTCACAGTATTCTTGAGGTTCTGTGTCTTCAAGGATAAAGATGCTCATTTCCTGCAGGTATAGAGAAGGCACCTCTGGGATGAAAACCTTATGACCTACTATAGAGGAAGGTTAGAGAATTATTTTTTTTAGCTTGATGCAGGAAAGAAGGGTAGGAGAATGTCAGAGAACTTCTTGCTTCTGGTGTTTTCTCACACGCCAAGGTGTCATATTTTGGGATAATAAGTCCTGAACCTCATCAAAACCATAAGGAAATTGTTATTTTTTATTTTTATTTTTTTATTTTTTGCTATAGGGCACATGTGCTCTCCAGAAGGAGAGAGACAGAGAGACAGAAAGCGAGAAATCACCCCCCCCGGGGGGGATGGCCATACCACAATCCCTTCTCCTCTCCGGATCTTGGGCACACACACACGTGCCCAGCGTGAATTTAAGTCACTGGGTCTGGAGCTCTAACCGCAGTCGACTACATGGGAGTTCAACGACATAGCCATTACGCTAACTGCTGGTCTCATGATGTTCTTTTTTAATCTGTCATTTTGTTTTTAGTTTATCTTAAGTCTTAAGATGACATAATTTACAAATCTATGCTGATGGTATATCTCCTCTACTTTAATCCTTCTAATAAATTGGCAAAAGCACCAATACCAATCACACATATATAGTAGTTCTTCAGTTTCTATCTGATTTTGAACAGTTATCTAAAGACAATCCTGAAATACAACTTAGTCTGACTTAGATAATAGAATGCAAAGGTAAAATTTAACTTACTACTAAGTCTTGTCACATTGACTTTCAAAAGTGTCTGAGGTTATAAACCATTTATAAAATATGTACGTATTTTACATATCCTTTATTTGTTAGTATACACAAACCACACCAAAACGTCTTTCAATAAATCAAAGGCAATGTTTCAGATGCAAGGAATTCTAGTTAGATTGGCATAGTTATGACCAAATATATAAAGCAGACATCACTACATTATCTTCAGTCCTTACCTTTAATAGGTTAATGAACACAAATTAAAAGACAGGTGAGTCTGCTTGGTTTTGAGAAGTAATGGGATTTCTCCAGTATTTATATATTCATATAACCAGTTACATATAAGCCTAAAAAAAAAGAAAAAAAAAAACAATCTCTAGTAGGTTTCAAGATGGCATTCACCATCTTTGTAGAAAGATGAGCAGTACTAATAAATTACCAATGTATCTTTATACAAGGCAAATAGTGATAGCATTTACTGAAATTACTATCAAAATTAAAAACATTTAGCAATATTCATTTAACTGCAAGCCAGTCTTACTTAAAGCAGGACTGTCCAACAAAAATATCCTGTCAGCCATTCATGATCTGAGTTCTGGTGTAGGAGGTCAATTAAAATACAGTACACACAGAAAGCGTGAGACATTTCTGTTTTGTCATATATACGTCAGTGGCCACTTATTACTCATTAGTACCTTTTTTTTAAATAAGCTAACTCCGCTCTTTCTGACTTATTCTTAATGCCAATAAATATCATATTTGTTCCAGGAATGCACTTCTTGGAATTCTCCAAATACTCCCTCAGTATATCCTCTCCCAAGGTGATGTCTTTGTTCTTGTTGGCATCTGTATAAGAGAATCCAGGGGCCTGACCTACCTACTGCCCAAATAGACCATGGAAATTTGGACCAGTCTTGTGCTTGACCCGTTTTTCCATGGTGTGGCACTGGGCATGCTTCTGAACAAAAATCTTCTTGCCTTTCTCAATATCAACCATTTTTAATTACCTGTTTTGTCTCTCAGGCTACTAAAGTTTCTTCTCAGAAGCTGGATGTTCTGTTCTCTCTCCTTATGGTGTTCTTTTTTGAAAATTTTATTTATTTATTTATTTACTTATACATCAATCACTGTATATCATTACAGCTTTCAAAATGAATTTCCCAGCATGAACACTCTGTATATTAGTCCAGTTAAAGATATAGTCATATACATTATTATCAACTTATGCTTTTTCATTTTTGTGTCCCTTAAATGTTTTGTTTCTTTCTTTATCCCCTTTATTTCCTTCCTCTCTTACCATCCCCCATTTCCTACCCTCCTCCCATACTGTGTCTAGTGTCCACAATTGTTCTCCATGCTTTTATATCTTCCAATCTTTCAGTTTCTGCCATAGAGTACAGACATTAAGAATATATTAAATGGGGACATACATTCATTGAAATCAATTATAACAAGTGCATGCACGAGTTTTCATGATCTATGGGACACAGCAAAAACAGTCATAAGAGGAAAGTTCATGACAATTACTAATCACAAGAAACAATAAAAAGGTGGCATGTAGGCAATCTAACAACACAACTCAGGGAAGTGGGAAAACAACAGAAAACCCAAAAAAGTGCCAAGAGAAAGGAAATAGTAAAAATTCTAGCAGAGATTTTGAGCTCTGAGTGGCCCCTTTCAGGAACTAGGAAAACTGAAGATTTTCTTCCCAGACTTCACCCTCCTGACCCCAAGATCTAGTAGGGTAAGAGTAATCCTCATTTCCCACAGAATCTGTTATACAAAGGGAGAAAAACAGAACTGCAGATTGCAGAACACTTCCTCCTGCATGCTTCTGAATGCTCAGATTTGACTCAAAAATTAGGAAAAAATATGTAATCCATCAGATGACCAGGAACCACCACAGAGACATAAGAAATATGAGAAGCCAAGAAAATATCTCTCCCCCAAGGGAAAAGAATAGCTCCTCATTCTCCACAGGCAATACAATGGAGCTTGTGGAAATGTCTGATAAAGAAATTAGAACATTCATAGTGACAAACCTAACAGAGATGCAAGAGAAGAAAGACAAGGAACTCCAGAAGATGTAGGAAAAAAGAGACAATGAGTTCCAGGAAGTGAGGAAGTTCTTGCACGATCTGAAAGAAGAAATACACACCATAAAAAAGAAACAAATGGAATTGTTAGAGATGAAGTCTATAATACAGGAAATCAAAACCTCCCTTGAAAAGAGTAAAATCAGATTATATCGTGCAGAAGATTGAATCTCAGATGTAGAAAGAAGAATTTATGACCTTGAAAATTTCACCAAAAAAAACTGAGAAAATAACAACCCACAAAAATGAGAATAATATACAAGTAATACTAGATACAATTAAATGTCCTAACATCCAGATAATCAGTATCCCAGAAGGTGAAGAAATGAATAAGGGCATTGAAAATGTATTCCATGAAATCCTGGAAGAAAACTTTCCTAATCTAGAGATCCCTTCAAAGATCAAGACTTAAGAAATACATAGGACCCCACATAGAATCAACCGAAGATCTTCTCCAAGGCACATCATAGCCAGATGGATCAAAACCACACAGAGACAAGATACTAAAATTGGCAAGAGAAAATGTCGTTACTTTCAAAAATGATATCCCATCAGGCTAATATCAGGTCTCTCATCAAAAACAATGCAAGCAAGGAAAGAATGGGAAAATATATTCAAAGTGCTAAGTGAAAAAAAATTTCAACCAAGACCACTATACCCAACAAGATTATCCTTCATATGGGAAGAAAGGACCAAAACATTCTCACATAATCAACACCTGTTAGAATTTACCAACGCCAGACCAGCTATCCAAGAAGTTCTGAAGGGAGTACTATACCAGAAAAATTAAAGTCAGATACACAGAAATAAGAGTACAAAATCATCCAAGAGAATGACCAACTAAATTGTAGGGATATGTCTATAAAGATCAATAATGTCATTGAATGTTAACCTCCAGAATTTAAATGGAAAGGTCAGACCACAGTGATACTGCAAATTCAACAGAAGAGACATTAATTACATGAGAATGTATTGGTGAAATAAAATTTTATGACTTTTGACTAAAACATCACTGTTTTTCTTCTATGCTTTGTTTTCCAGATTTGAAGATTTTTGTCTTCTCTTGAATTGTTGATAGGTTCATCTACCTACTGTTTCAACTGAATCCTATTTTTTTTTCTGTATTTAAGTCTTAAGCAAACTTCTCTTAATACTTTTTTATTTTGATTAAAACTAAAACTATTGTTCTTGAAATTTAAAAATGCACTAAAAAATACCTACTTAATGACTTCAGTAAACTATAAAGCCCCAGCTAGGTGCTACTTTATACTATGTTCATTCTACTCACTGAGGTTTATGCCTAAAGTTAGACATGTGTTCATTGATATGTATATATCAGCTGTACTTGCTATTTAAAGTATTTAGAGTAATTAAAATCTTTTTTGAATCAATAGAATGTAAAAAAAATGTCATGGAAAGCAATTGTAGATGCCAGAGACTGGTGGGATGGGGTGAGAAATGGCACAGGGTGAGAGGTAGGGGATTAAGTGAGTGGAAGAAAAAAAAGGAAGAAGCAAAATATATAAGAAACAAGAAATGGAAAATTATTTGTTGATGATAACACATATGGTAATATCCTTGAATGATATACAATGTATACTGGATGGAAAAATCTCACTTTGTGTACTGTAATGATGTACAGTGAATGAATGTAAATAAATAAATTTAAAATAAACAAAAAGATTCAAGTAGAAATAAATGAAAGAAATAATAAATGAACTATACAGAAAATAAATAAGACGAAAAGCTGATTCTTTGAGAAGATAAACGAAATTGATAAACCATTCATTAGACTAATGAAGAACAGAGAAAGGAACGAGATAAATCAAATTTGCAATGAAATAGGCAATATTACTACAAATATAATAGAGATGCAAAAGATCATTAGAGAATACTATATGCCAACAAACAAGAAAACCTAGATGAAATGAACAAATTTCTGGACATGTATAAACTACTAAGACTGAATTAGGAAGACATAGAAAGCCAGATTAAACCAATAGGAATCAATGAAAATGAATCAGTGATAAATAACCTACCAATAAAGAAAATCCCAGGTCCCGATGGTTTCATTTCTGAATCCTACAAAACTTTTAAAGAAGAGCTAACCCTCATTCTATTTGAACTACTTCTAAAGATCCAAAAGGAAGCAACCACCCCAATTCATTTTATGAAACCGCCATCACCCTCATCCCCAAAACACACAAGGACATAACAAAAAAAGAAAACTATGGAGTAGTATCTGTAACAAATACAGAAACAAAAATTCTCAGCAAGATACTAGCAAATTGTGAGGACCAGCAGATGGCATAATGGATACGTTGCTGTACTTCCATGGAGTCAACCATGGCTCAAGTCCCTGACCCGGCAACTTAAAACTCACACTAGGTACATGTGCCTAAAATCCTGAGAGGAGAATGGAGGAGAAGAGATTGTGGTGTGGCCATCCTCCCTGGTGGGTGATTTCTTGCTTCTGTCTCTCTTGTCTCTCTCTGTCTCTCTGGCAAGCACATGCACCCTTTAGAAAAAAATATCTCTTAAAAAATGATATTAGCAGATCTTATCCAATGACATATTAAAACAAATTATACACCACGACTACGTAGTCTTCATTCCAGGGATGCAAGGTTAGTTCAACATACACAAAACCATAAATGTAATACACATGTTAACAGAAGTAAATATAAAACTGTGTGATCATATCAATTGACACAGAAAAAGTGTTTGATAACATACAACAAAGTTGTTTTTGTTTTTGGGGTTTTTTTTTGAGAGTTTTTTTGCTATAGGGCACATGTGCTTGCCAGAAAGACAGAGACAGAGAGAAAGAAAGTGAAAAATCACCCCCCCGGGGAGGATGGCCATGCCTGCAATCCTTTTCTCCTCCATGCTCTTCTTGGGATCTTGGGCACACATGCACACGAGCCTAGCAGGAGTTTAAGCCACTGAGTCCGGGACTCGAACTGTGGTTAGCTACATGAGAGTCCAGCGATGTAACCATCACGCCATTTCTTGGTCCCACAACAAAGTTTTACCAGAGTTAATTTTTGACAAAGTAAAGCTTCATGATTAAGACTCTCAGCAAAATCAGCATAAAAGGGAAAATTTTCAATACAATAAAAGTCATCTATGAAAAACCCATAGCTTACATTCCACTAAAAACTGGATCAAGACAGGATACCCACTTTCTCCACCCCCTTTCAATACAGTTCTGGAAGTCCTAGCCAATACAATCACATAAGAGAATAAAATAAAAACCATTCAAATAGGGAAAGAAGAAGTGAAGTTATCTCTATTTGAAGATGACGTGGTTATATACATGTAAAACCCAAAAGAATCCACAAAAACACTGCTAGAAGTGATAAATGAGTACAGTAAAGTGGAAGAATACAAAATCAACTTACAAAACTCTATAACATTTCTATACATCAACAGTGAACAGAGTGAGGTAGAATTGAAAGCAACTCCATTTATAATAGCCACAAAAGAAATAAGATATCTAGGAATAAACCTAACCAAAGAATTTGAAGACCTCTACAATGAAAATTATGAAAAACTTTTAAAAAAGAAAAAGTAGAAAGAAATTGAAAATGGCACAAAAAAAAGTGGAAAGATATCCCATGTCTCTGGGTTGGAATAATTAATCTAATCAAACTGTTTATGCAAATTCATTTACATATTTAATTCAATCCCAATCAAATTACCAGAGATATTCTTCACAGATTTAGGAAAAACAATCACAAATTTGTCTGGTTTTATAAAAGACCTCATATTGCCAAAGCAATCCTATGCAAGAAGAGTTGAGTAGGAGGCATCTTACTTCCTGACCTCCAAATTTATTACAAAGCTGTAAAAATCAAAAGAGCATGGTATTAACACAAAAACAGGAATGTGGGGAACCAGCAGTTAGCGTAATGGCTATGTCGCTGGACTCCCACGTAGTCGACTGCGGTTCGCGTCCCGGACCTGGTGGCTTAAAACTCACGGCGGGCGCGTGTGCGTGCGTGCCCAAGATCCCAAGAGGAGAATGGAGGAGAGGGGATTGCGGCGTGACCATCCCCCCTGGGGGGTGATTTCTCGCTTTCTGTCTCTATTTCTCTCTCTGTCTGTCTGGCGAGCGCATGCGCCCTATAGCGAAAAACCTCTCAAAAAAAAAAAAACAAAAAAAACAAAAAAAAACAAAAAAAAAAAACAGGAATGTGAACCAATGGAGCAGAATAGAAACCTCAGAAATAAACCCAAAAGCATACAATCAACTTATTTTTAACAAAGGGTACCTATCAATTCAGTGGAAAAAATATCTCTTTTGTGAATAGTGCTGGGAAAACTGAGTATCCACCTGCAGAAAGATGAAACTGGATCCCTGTCTCTCACCATTAACAAGAATCAACTCAAAATGGATCAAAGATCCAAACCTAAGGCCTCAAATGTTACATTGTTGGGAAAGTCATGATGGATTTTTAAAATGTTTTTCTATGTAAAAATGTGTCATGACTCTACAGATAACCCAATGTAAAAATACTGGTGGATAATGGAGGGGAAACTCTTGGAGACATCAAAGCAGGCAAATATTTCTTAAATAGGATCTTCAAAACACAGTCAAGGATCCCAAAAAATAGACAAGTGGGACTATATCAAGAAGATTTACTGCTGAGTGAAGCAAACCAGGAGATCAAAGAAAGACATTATATGTCTCCACTTAATATAACCAACTGTCCACATTCTATGGTGGAAACAGAAAGAATAGAAGGTATAAAAGCTTGTAAAATGGTTATGGATACTGAAAACAGTATGGTAACAGGGTGGGAGAAGGGGGAGAGTGTGAGAAAAGAAATAAAACAATATAGAGAGGCAAACATTTATGGGACACAGAAATGGATTATTATCTGTTGATAATAACATGTATATAGTATCCCCAACTGGACTTGTATGAAGTGTATTCATGTTGGGTAAATTCATTTTTACAAACTATGTGATATATAGTGATTGAATGAATAAAATAAAAATTTAATAAACGCTTCTGTGCATCAAAAGAAACAATAATTAGAGTGAATCAGCAACCTTTGGAATGGAGAATGTATTTGTGAACTATGCCTTAGCTAAGGTACTAATAACCAATAACCAGAATATAGAGGGCACTCAAGTGGCTTACCTCAAAGAAAAAAAAAAGTTCAATCCAATTAAAAGATGGGCAAATGAGCCGAACAGACAACTCTCTAAGGAAGATATATGAACAACCAAAAGACATATGAAAAAAATGCTTGTAATCCCTTTTCATAAGGGTCATGTAAATCAAAACTACAGTGAGATACCACCTAACCCCAATCAGAATGGCTAAGATGAAAAAAATAACAATAAGTGCTGGCAAGGCTGTGGTGAAAAGGAAACTCTCCTGTACTGTTGGTGGGAATGTAAATTAGTACATTCTGTGGAAAACAATATGGAGGTTTCTTGAAGACCTACAAGATTCGACAATTCCACTCCTGGGTATCTACTCGAAGGCTAGGAATACACTCAGTAGGAAAAATACTTGCACATCCATGTTTATTGAGTCATTATTCACAATTGCTAAGACATGGCACCAACCCAAATGTCCATGAGCAGATGAATGGATTGAAAAAGTATGGCACATTTATACTATGGAATACTACTCAGTCATAGAAAATGATTCCCTGCCTTTTGATAGAAAGTAGATGAATATGGAATATTTACTGCTAAGCAGTACAAGCCAGACTATTAAAGAGAGACATTGTATATCCTTATGATTTTCTTAATGGCATTTCCTTCCCTCTAGCTTACTTTGCTGCAAGAATACATTATATAACATACATAACATACAAAATATATGCTAATTGGCTATATTTTTTGTAAGGCTTTTGTCAACAATAGGCTTTTATTAGGTAAGTTTCTGGGGAATCAAATGTTATACACAGATTTTCAACTGTGCAGGGAGTAGGTGTCCCTAACCCCAACATTATTCAAGCATCAACTATATTGACAAATCTTGTACACTTACAACAGATTGCCCCCCATTTGGCTATAATATCTCTAGTTGCCAGTGCCATCCTAGGAAAGCATAATTCAATAAAATCTTTTTCACAAGGTGAGGAGACTGCTGATTCACACCAGGTATTATCCACAGTTTATATCCAGGTTCTTTTACTTACAACCTTTATTAGGTAGGACACAAGTTGGGATACTAAGTCTCTACATACAAATACACAGTGGGTCTAACACAAGATATGTTTGACTTGGCATTGTGGAATATTCCTGGGAGGAGATCCAGGTTTGATAAAGTGACTTGAAAGGATTAAGAATCCAGTTTTCTTCTTTCTTATTGTTCTGCCTATGGTTGGGTTGTCAGAAATGTCATGACGTTTTTTTCTGTTCAAAAATGTGTCATGACTTTTCTGACAACTCAATATCTTCTACCTTCTACCAGTTGAGAAGCACAAAAAAATGAAATAAAGGTTACAGCCTTTTTCTTTAAGGCTATGACTTATATGTCACACATATCACTTTCATTTATGTATAATTTTTGAAATTTAACCTCACTGTTACACCTAGTTAAAAGAGATGCAGAGAAATATAGTTGTTACTTGGTGCAGCCTGTGTCCAACATCTTTTATGAGCAAGGGAAAGAAGGAGAGGCTCTCTTGATAGGGTCTTGCCACACTGTGATCCACTGTCCCCCAGACTTCCAGTGTGCCAGGATTAACAGCATATGCTTATGTACATGCCCAGCATGTTTCAGGTTTAAGCAGAATCCAAACCACAGTCTACAGGTTGCAGAATGGTACACGGCTGCCTGCACCACCACAGCTGAGCCTTCAATTCTTTTACTAAAATAAGAAAGAAATAATGGATATTTGAGAAAAAGTAACATTCTCTTCCATATTATCTGTGCTACCGTTCAAATTACTTAACTTCTCTGCCAGTCACTTTATTCAGATGAAATGAAAAGGTGAGATTATCTACTTTGTGACATTTATTTGTCTAAGATAATTTAGTTAGTTTCAGAGCTGGAATTTAAATTCATGTAGCCTGGTTAAGAGTCAAAGTACTTAACAATTATGCAGTGCCACTTTACCAATGATTTTGGTACAGTGATATTTTTGAATATATATGAAATACTTTGGGATTACTAAGAAGGAGTACTTCCAGAAAAGTATGATCTATGTCAGATACAGAAGATGGGGGAGAAAAGAAATAGGGGAAATAAATGTTAAGAAGACTCACTGTGAATAAAGGCCCAGGACCCGCCCCCCAGAAAATATAGTAGTCTTCCTTTATCTATAGGATATATGTTCCAAGAACTGCAATGAAAGCCTGAAATCATGGGTAGTACCCAACTCTATATATTCAAGGATTAAAATTCATGGAAAAATGGCATTAAAGTATGAGTTTATTGTGATGCCAACATTTTTTAAAAATCTATACTCAGTTGTTTTTATAATATGTGTTTTCCATGAACTTTTTGAAGACCCCCATTGCATTGTTTTTCCTTATACATACATACTTATGATAAACTTTAGGAGGAGAAAGGATTGTGGTGGGGTGAGAATTCTCATTTTCCCTCTCATGTATTTTTCTGTCTCTCTGGCAAGCATACATGCCCTAGGACAAAAACCTTAAAAACAAGCAAAAGAAAAAGAACACAATGGGACTTACAGAATTGAAAAACACAATAAGTTAAATGAAAATATTGAATGTATAGGTTCAACAACAGAATGGAGAATATAAATGAGACTAAGTGAAATCTAAGGTAGAATAGACATTATGTACTCAAATAGCAGAAAGTTGAGAGACTGTTGCTAGCAGACATACCCAAAAAGAATAACTAAAGGAAGTTATCTAAGGAGAAAAGACACAAGAAGGAATCTTGGAATATCGGGAAAGAAGAAAGAACTACAGAAAGAGCATAATTATGAACAAATGAAATACTTTCCTTCTGCTCTTGAGTTTTCTCAATTATTGAGTCCTCAGGAAAGTCATGATGAATTTTTGTATAGAAAAGTATGTCATGACTTTTCTGAAGACCCAATATGTTTGGTTGTTAAAGTAAAAATTGTAACATAATTTATATATTCCTCTACATATACAGAGGAAGTATATTAGGACAAATATATTATAAAAGTGAGGAGGGTAAAGAACATCAAAGGAGGTAAGTCCTATACACTTTTCCCAAATATGTAAGATATTGATGCCCATAGCCTGTGATATGTTATGTATATAAAATTTAATTACTAAAGCAATGACTGAAAATATATACAGAGGGACCAGCAGTTAGTGTAATGGCTATGTCGCTGGACTCCCATGTAGCCGCAGTTCAAGTCCTGGATCCGTTGGCTTAAACTCACACCAGGCGTGTGTGCGTGCGTGCCCAAGATCCTGAGAAGAGAATGGAGGAGAAGGGATTGCGGTGTGGCCATCCCCCCTGGGGAGTGATTTCTCACTTTCTGTCTCTCTGTCTCTCTCTGTCTTTCTGGTGAGCACACACGCACTATAGCAAAAAGCTCTCCAAAAAAAAAAAAAAAAAAAGAAAGAAAAGAAAAGAAAAAAAAAATCTATACAGAGATTCCTTCAAAAATTACTCTAGGCCCAGATATTGTGGTACTGTGTTAGTTCAAGTACCCTATAAGACTGAAAGCCATATGGTGGCCATGGATTCAGATCCCTAGGTTGGCCTCCAGGATACTGGGCATCTGTGTATACAACCGGTGTGTCTGGAGGCCAAAGAGCCTGAGGAAGGGGGATCACAGAATGATGAAACTCTATTGAGAATGCCTGTCCCTCTTTCTCTCTCTCTCTCTTGCTCTATCATTATTTATGTGTTCTCTATCATTAAAATAGTACCGTAGACCAGAAGATGTCCTAATGGTTACATTGCTGGACTCCCATATAGTCAACCATGGGTCAATTCCCATATGCAGTGACTTGAAACTCACTCCAATATCATAAGAGGAGATTGGAGGAGAAGGGATTGCAGTGTGGCCAACCCCCCTGAGGGGTGATTTCTTGCTTTTGGTCTCTCTGTCTCTTTCTGTGTCTCTGGCAAGCACACACACCCTTATAGCAAAAATCTCTCTCAAAAAAGAAAATGGTACCATAGATAAATAAAAATGTCATTCTAAAAAATATTGAAGAAATACAGTAATCATAAAGTGTATGCCCCAAACAACAAAACTTCACAAATTTGTAGAGTCAAAAGCAGAAACAGAGAAATCCACAATAATACTTAGAGAGTTCAATATCCCTATCTCAACAAGTAAAAAAACTAAACCAAAAAAAATCAATATTTAGATGCATTTCAAAGCAACACCAGCCAACATAAGCTATAGTAATAGACATTTATAGAACATTCCATCCAACAAGAGCAGAATATACATTATTTTCAAACCCTAATAGGATACATACCAAGAAAGATCCTATCCTGGACTATAAGACAAACCTCAAAATATTTAAAATAGTGGAAACCATGCAAGGGCTTTCTCTGATATCACAATGGAATCAAAGTAGAGATTAATAACAAAAAGACAAACTGAAAATCTCCAAACCCTTGAATACTAACAACATGTGTGGGGCCAGCAGGTGGCATAGTGGTTAAGGCACTGGACTCCCACGTGACTGACTGTGGTTTGAGTCCTGGACCTGGCAGCTTGCTTTCTCTCTTTCATGAGCACATATGCCCTATAGCAAATTTTAAAATAATAATAATAAATACAATTAAATATTTTTAAAGGACACTTCTGAATAACCCAGAGATAAAGAGGATGTTTCAAAAGAAAATTTTAAAAAAGCTAAATGACAATGAAAATAACAAGCAAGACATTGAAATTTATGGGATGCAGCAAAAGCTTTTCTGAGAGGGATGCTTATAGGAGTGAATGCTTACACTGAAAAGTAGGAAAAGTCTGAGGTTAATAATCCAAAATCTCACATTAAGAACTTAGGAAAAGAAAAGTAAAAAAAAGTCCAAGGCAAGCAGAGAAAAGGAAATAATAAGTATAAATAAAAATAAATTCATGGAATCAAAACCAGAAAAAAAAAAAAAAAAAACAGAAAATCAAAGAGCTAGTTCCAAAGAGCCAATATTCAAAAATTAATAAAATTGACAAAACACTAATAAGACTGACCAAGGGGCCTAGCCATGATGATGCAGGCAGTACCCTACCACTCTACAATGCTGGAGCCACATGTTTGATCAGGGTTTGGATCCTGAGTCAAGCTAAAATAGACCAAGTTCTTTGGCTTTTCTTCTTATGGATCATGTGTGATCCTAGCTGCCTAGAATGCTGGGAAAGGGATTGTGTGTGTGTGTTTTTTTTTTTTTTTTTGGAGAGGTTTTTGCTATAGGGCGCGTGCGCTCGCCAGACAGACAGAGAGAGACATAGAGACAGAAAGTGAGAAATCACCCCCCAGAGGATGGTCACGCCGCAATCCCTTCTCCTCTATTCTCCTATTGGGATCTTGGGCACGCACGCACATGTGCCCGGCGTGAGTTTTAAGCCACCGGGTCCGGGACGTGAACCGCGGTCGACTACGTGGGAGTCCAGCGACATAGCCATTACGCTAACTGCTGGTTCCCAAGGGATTGTGGTTTGAGAGATCCTATCATGATCCTGTCTCTCCCTCTTCCACATACTGTCTTGTAGTTTCTCTCATGAAAGAAATAAAGTAACAAAAAAAAGACTGGCAAAATCAGAGAAAAGACAAAATACCAACATAAGTAATGAAATGGTGTGTGTCATTAATAACTTTGTGGACATTTAAAGGATAATAAGAGACTAATATGAGCAAATCTATGCAAATATATTGGATAACTTACAGGAAATGGGCCAATTTCTTAAAAAATGCAAATTACCAAACCCACCTTATATGAAATAGATCATTTCAAGGGAACCAGCAGTTAGCGTAATGGCTATGTCGCTGGACTCCCACATAGTCCACCGCGGTTCGCTTCCCGGACCCGGTGGCTTAAAACTCACGCCGGGCGCGTGTGCGTGCATGCCCAAGATCCTGAGAGGAGAATGGAGGAGAAGGGATTACGGCGTGACCATCCCCCCTGGGGGGTGATTTCTCGCTTTCTGTCTCTCTGTCTCTCTCTGTCTGTCTGGCGAGCACACGCGCCCTATAGCGAACACCTCTCAAAAAAAAAAAAATCAAATAGATCATTTCAATAGCCCTGTAACTCCTAAGAATTTTGAATTCATAATTAAATAGCATCTGAAGAATAACTATTCAGGGTTAGATTGTTTTACTAGAGATCCTACCAGATGTTTAAATAATAATGAATACCAATTCTAGATAACTTCCCCTAGAAAAATGGACAGGAGGAAATAATTCTAACACACATTTCTCTGATATCAAAACCAAAAGAATACATAGAAAAACAAAGCAATAGGTCAATATCTCTCATGCATACAGATGTAAAATTACTTAGCAAAATATTAGCAGACAGAACCGGGTGGCACCACAATGGTAGAGTGCAGTGCTCTGTGAGGCAATTGCACTTGGGAAGGTTCCTGGTTCAAGTCAAGAAACCACTCTGAGTATGCTGAGCATGCATGTGTCCATGTTCAAGATGTGGCTAAAGATGGGTGGATTGTAGCATCAGGACCCAGCTAGGGGTGCTGTCTCTCTCTCACACATATGTGCAAACATGTACTCATTAAAGGAAAGAAAGAATAAATAAGCAGATAGAATTCAGCAATGTACAAGAAAAGTACATCTTGATCAAGTGGGAATATAGCCAAGAATGCAAGATTGGTTTAATATTTGAGAATCATTCAATGTAATCCACCTTATTAACAGATTGTAAAAGCAAACTCATATGATAATAACAACATGTAGAAAAAGCTTTTGAGGGAACAGAAATTGGTTGGCCCAATGGTTACATTGCTGGACTCCCACATGGCCAACCTCAATTTGAGTCCAAGACCTGGAGTACTGAAACTCATAGGGGCTGCATATGTGTGCATGCCCAAAATCCTAAGGGGGGAATGAAGAAGAAGGGATTGTGGCATGGCCATCCCCCATGTGGGGAGGATGATTTCTTGCTTATGTCTCTCCAGCAAGTGCAGATGCCCTATAGCAGAAAAACTCTCTCTCTCTCTCAAAAAAAAAAAAAAAAAAAAAAAAAAAAAAAAAAGAAGAAGAAAAAGCTTTAGAAAAAATATCAACATCAAGGTGAGCAGGTGGTGTGGTGTAGTGGTTGAAGTGCTAGACTCCCATGTGGTTGAACACGTTTCAAGTCCCAGTTCTAGTAGCTTGAAACATGCTGGGCATGTGTGCCCAAAATCCCAAGAGGAGAATAGAAAAGAGGGGATTTTAGCATGGCCACCCTAGGGGGTGATTTCTCACTTTCTGTCTCTGTCTCTCTATGTCTCTCTGGAGAATGTGCATGCCCTATAGCAGAAAGCTCTCATAAAAAGAAAAAAACACATTGCTGCCCACTAAGGGAAACTGAGACGGAGCCGTCCAAGGGCCCCAGCTCCAGCTACAACCCCAGCTCCCAACCTCAGAGCCCCCGCACCTCCCAGCCAGAAAGGTAGGGCTTTTTTTCTTTCTTTTTTTTTCACTAATTCTTTACTTCTCCTTACTCCATAGAGCAGCTCTCAGCTTTCAAGGAGAGCCCACTTCCATCTGCAGCCCCCTGCCAAATTTGTGAACCGTACAAACACAGCACACAACTTTCCTTTTTTCCTCTTTCATATTCTTTTTTTCTTACCTCTTATATTGTCCACTTCTCCTCCACTTCCACCCACCCAGAGGGACTAGGCAGGAATAGAATCATGAGGCTCCCAGGGATCCTTGCTCTACACTGAACCACCTGCAAAAAAAGGAGAAACTGCTCTTCAGAAACCTAAAGAGAAAACTCCTCCTGTGGGGACCACATTGCTAAACACAGCAGAAGAGAGACTTTGGTAAAGAAACAATCCATAGCTAAAGGGAAGCAAACTAGACTCTGGTAGCAGAAACATTCTCCACAGAGGTATCCAAAAGTGAATACAGCACCCAATGGCTAGAAGTTGCAGAAGAGCCTCAAGTTTAAAAAAAGAAAACAAAACAAAACAAAAAAAAAACAAAAAACAAAAAAAAAAAACAAGAAATATGTCTCCATCAAAAAGACCCAATAGGGACAAGCAGTTAGCGTAATGGCTATGTCACTGAATTCCCATGTAGTCGACCATGGTTCAAGTCCTGGACCTGGTGGCTTAAACTCATGCCGGGCACATGTGCATACATGCCCAAGATCCTGAGAGGAGAATGGAGGAGAAGGGATTGCGACATAGCCATCCCCCATGGGGGGTGATTTCTTGCTTTCTGTCTCTCTGTCTCTCTGGCAAGTGCATGTGCCCTATAGCAAAAAAAAAAAAAAAAAAAAAAAAAAAAAAATCAATAATTCTCTTCCATTTTCTGAAGAAACATAAGAAGTTACCAAAATGTCAGAGAAAGAATTCAGAACATTCACAGTGACAAAACTCTATGAGTTAGAACAGAAAAGAGACAATGAACTCTAGGAGATGAGGAAGTCCTCCCATGATTTGAAATAAGAAGTGGACATCATAAGAAAGAATCAGATGGAACTATTGGAGATGAAGTATGTAATACAGGAAATCAAAAACTCACTAAAAAATATTAAAAGTTTATTAGACCATGCAGAAGATAGAATCTCGGACATAGAAGACAAAACCTCTGACCTAGGGGAAGAAAAAGAGAAAATAAAAACAACAACAAAAAAAATGAGGATAATACATGTGAAATACTAGATTTCATTACATATCCAAACATCAAAATAATTGATATTCCAGAAGGTTAAGAAACTAATACAGACATGGAAAATAAGTTCCATGAAATCCTGGAAGAAAACTTAACAAATCTAGAGAAGCACTCAAACATTCAGACCTCAAACAGAATCAACCCCAAAAGATCCTCTTCACAGCACATCTTAGCCAGACTGGTCAAAACCACAAAGACAAGATACTAAAACTGGCAAGAGAGAACAAGTGACTTAAAAAGGTCATCCCAGGGACCAGCAGTTAGCGTAATGACTATGTTGCTGGACTCCCATGTAGTCGACCGCGGTTCACATCCCAGACCTGGCAGCTTAAACTCACGCTGGGTGCCTGTGCGTGCATGCCCAAGATCCCAAGAGGAGAACGGAGGAGAAGGGATTGCAGCATGGCCATCCCCCCTGTGGGTGATTTCTTGCTTTCTGTCTCTCTGTCTCTGTCTGGTGAGTGCACGTGCCCTATAGCAAAAAAAAAAACTCTCCAAAAAAAAAAATCATCCCATCAGGCTAACACTGGACCTTTCAATGCTTTCAATGGAAACAATGTAAGCAAGGAAAGAATAGGAAGATATATTGAAAGTATTAAGAGAGAAACAATTTCAACCAAGATTAGTATATCCAGCAAAATTATCCTTCATATGAGAAAAAGAGATTAAAATCTTCTCAAACAAAACCTGAAACAATTTCCCAACACAAGACCAGCTCTTCAAGAAACTCTGAAGAGAGTCCTGTTCCAGGAAAACTAAAGAATGAACAGACAGAAATAAAGAATAAAAGACATCCAAGACAATGGCCAACTTAAAGGTAGGTACAAGTCGAGAAATATCAATAATAACATTAAATATTAATGGATTGAATTCTCTAATCAAGAGACACAAATTGGCTGAATGGATTTAAAAAAAATCAAACCCAGAAACTCTCTGTTTGTTGCCCACAAGAAACGCATATCATGGATAAAGACATACGTACACTAAAAGTAAAGGGATGAAAAAAGGTATTCCAGGCAAATGGGAACCAAATGGGAATTGTGATACTAATTTCCGCCAAAATAGGCTTTAAAGCAAAACTGCTCAAAGAGACATGCACCTAACTCAGAAGCATCCAAATATGTGAAGGAAAGACTGTTACATCTAAAGGGAGATATAGACTGCAGCACACTAACTATATCTCAACACCCTACTATCTCCTTTGGACAGATCATCTAGATAGAAAATAAACAAAGAGATAAAGCATCTAAATGATACCATAAATCAAATGGACTTAACAGACATCTATAGAACCAAATTCACAAGATAAAATTTTTTGTCACCCTCACACGGAACCTTTATAAAGATTGACCCCATGATAGGACACAAAACAAGCCTTTACAGGTTCAAAGGCATAGGAACTATATCCAGAATCTTCTCCTACAATGATGGAATTAAACTTGATATCAATATCAGGAAAAACCCTCAAAAATACACAAATACATGGAAATTTAATAACCTACTTCTGAGTTACTTCATGACTACTGAAGAGATCAAGACTGAAATCAAAAGATTCATGGAAGCCAATGATAATGAGTACGTGAGTTTCCATAATCTTTGGGGTACTGCAAAAGCAGTCATAAGAGAGAAGACGATAGCAGTTAGTGCTAAGAAGCTGGAAAGAAGGCAAATGGACAACCTAACATCATGACTCAGAGAACTGGAAAAGCAACAACAAAATATCCAAAAAGCTCGAGGAGAAAAGAAATAATATTCAAGCAAAAATAATGAAATAGAAAAGAAACACACATAAAGAAAATAAATGAAAGTAAAAGCTGGTTCTTTGAGGGGCCGGTAGGTGACATGGTGGTTAAGGATGCTGGACACTCACATTGCATACCACGGTTTGAGTCCCAGACCTGGTGGCTTACTTTCTCACTTCCTGTAACTCTTTTGCTCTGTCCCTCTTTGATAAGGTTGAAAGAAAGAAAGAAAGAAAGAAAGAAAGAAAGAAAGAAAGAAAGAAAGAAGAAAGAAAGAAAAAGAAAGGAAGAAAGAAAGAAAGAGAGACAAAGAAAGATAGGGAATGCAGAAGAGAAGAGAAGAGAAGAGAAGAGAAGAGAAGAGAAGAGAAGAGAAGAGAAGAGAAGAGAAAGGAAAGAGGGAAAGAATGAAATAAAGGAAGTGAAGGGAAGGGAAGAAAGGAGGGTTGGAGGGAGGAAGAAAAAAGAAAAAGAGAAAAAGAAAGAAAGAAAGAAAGAAAGAAAGAAAGAAAGAAAGAAAGAAAGAAAGAAAAGAAAAGAAAAGAAAAGAAAAGAAAAGAAAAGAAAAGAAAAGAAAAGAAAAGAAGGAAGAAAGGAAGGAAGGAAGGAAGGAAGGAAGGAAGGAAGGAAGGAAGAATTCTTTTTTTTTTTTTAAATTTTTATTTTTTATTTATTTGCATTCATTCTCTGAACATCATTACAGCATACAAAATGAGATTTTCCATCCAAATTACACTATATATTGTCTCAATCAAGCACATCAACAAGCATGTTATTGTCAGCAAATGATCTTCCATTTCTTGTCTTCTGTATGTTTTGCTTTTTTCCCCCCATCCTAGATTCTCTATCTCTTACCCTCTGCCATCTCCCACTCTCCTCCCACAGTCTCTGGTATCTATGTTTGCTTTCTATACGGTTTTCTCCTCACATTTTATTGAATCGCCAAAGACCCTAATCAATCCAAATACCCTCATAGCAAACACAGGTGATACCCACATTTCCATGAACACAAGTCTTACTTTACGCATCCTATAAAGTAGCACCTAGCTGTGGCTACATATCCTACTGCAGTCATTGAATATATATATTTTTTTCCTGAAACTTTTTTTTTTTGTAACTCAATTTACATTCCTTCCCTAAGCTTCATCACAGCATACAAAATGCAATCTCCCATCCAGTACAAACTGCATAGTGATACAATCATGAACATTACAAAAAAATTTTCCATTACTAGTTCCTAGAATTACTTCCACCCCTCTTTCTGACCCTCTGTCCCTTCCCACCCTCCTCTCACACCACCTCCGGTGTCTACAATTGTCCTTCATTCCCTTCCCACCCACGTTGCATTGATCACACAATTTCCTACATAATCTAACTACTTTCAATGGTGAGTTCACTCATTACTACTAAGGAAACCAGTTATAACTTAACTCAAAGAAATGCCAAGGAACTTTGCTTAAAGCCAGGAAACAAGTTAGGATTCTGTTCAAATGGAAGGTGCATGAACCTATCAGTCTTATGTACTTTTATCTTCTGTTCTGGTTCAATTTTCCTGATTAAATTCTGGGATATAATATTCAAATTCAGACTTGTCCCTCTGATTAAGTTGGCTACTTTCATAGTTTTTGGACTCTTATTTCCGTGTGTCTGTGTTTAATTTTCTTGATACAGCACACCCTTGAGAACTTCTTGGAGATCTGGTCTGGTGCTGGTAAATTCTTTCAGGTTTTGTTTATCTGAGAATGTTCTTGTCTTTTCTTCCCACCTGAAAGATAATCTTGCCGGGTACAGTATTCCTGGCTGAAATTGCTTCTCTCGTAACACTTTGAATATATTTTCCCATTCTCTCCTCGCTCGCATTGTTTCCGATGAGAGATCTGCTGTTAGCCTGATGGGATGTCCTTTGTAGGTAACTTGATGTTTCTCTCTTGCCAATCTTAGTATCTTGTCTTTGTCTGCGGTTTTGGTCAACCTGGCTATAATGTGTCTTGGAGAAGATCTTCTTGGGTTGATTCTATTTGGGGTCCTTTGTATTTCCTGGGACTGGATCTTCGAATGCCTCTCTAGGTTTGGAAAGTTTTCTTGCAGGATTTCATGGAATAGATTATCAATGCCCTTATGGGTCTCTTCACCTTCTGGAATGCCAATTATCCGGATATTTGGACGTTTGATGGTATCCAGTACTTCTCGCATATCATTCTCAAATTTTTGAGCCATTTTCTCAGTCTTCGTGGTGGACTTTTCTAAGCCAGCCATTTTCTCTTCTACATCTGAGATTCTATTTTCTGAATGATCTAGTCTACTTTTAATACTTTCAAGGGAGATTTTGACTTCTTGTATTATAGACTTGATCTCTAGTAGTTCCGTTTGAGTCTTTTGTAAAGTGTGTAATTCCTCTTTTAGATCTTGCAAGAATTTCCTCATCTCCTGGAACTCGGCAACTTCTTTCTCCTTTCTCTTTAGCAGTTCATTATCTCTCTTTTCTTCCATCTCTGTTAGCTTCGACATTACGAATGCTCTAAATTCCTTATCAGACATTTCCATGACTTTCACCGAACTGCTTGTGGATGAAGGAGAGTTACTCTTTTCCATTGGAGGAGAGGTATTTTCTCGTTTTCCCATATTTCTCGTGATCCGACGGTGATTTCTTGTCATCTGATGAATGGCGTGTTTCTTTCAAATTCTTGAAGTTAAGCCTCAATGTTCAGGAGTAAGTAGACAGAGGTGTTCTAGAATCAGATTGCCGTTCTGTAGTGATAGCTGGTGCAGCAGATTCAGTAGATATTGGGTGGAGAGACAAGAAAAAGGAAAATGAAAAAGAGAGAGAGAAACAGCAACAAAAAGAGAGAAAAAAGAAAAAAAAATAAAAAATTATAATTAAGTTATAATGGCTCAACTCTCCTGCCTGGGAGAAAGGAGCAGAAGGGCTTATTAACAAAACAAAAGATGGAGCTGAGAGCCAGAGAGAAATTCTACCTTTAAAAAAATCGTAAAAAGGAAAAATTACCAAAAAAAAATGAGGAGACAGGAGCAGAGAGACACAGAGACCTCAGAGACACAGGGACAGGGATAGAAGGCCAGAGGGGCTCCCTACCACACTAGCTTTGCTTGCTGGAGGCTGAATTATGAGTAGAAAATCTTCATTTCTCCTGTGCCTGAAATATCTAGTTCCCAGTATCCATGTGGATTCTTCTCAGAGAATGGCTCAACTCTCCTGCCTGGGAGAAAGGAGCAGAAGGGCTTATTAACAAAACAAAAGATGGAGCTGAGAGCCAGAGAGAAATTCTACCTTTAAAAAAATCGTAAAAAGGAAAAATTACCAAAAAAAATGAGGAGACAGGAGCAGAGAGACACAGAGACCTCAGAGACACAGGGACAGGGGTAGAAGGCCAGAGGGGCTCCCTACCACACTAGCTTTGCTTGCTGGAGGCTGAATTATGAGTAGAAAATCTTCATTTCTCCTGTGCCTGAAATATCTAGTTCCCAGTATCCATGTGGATTCTTCTCAGAGAATGGCTCAACTCTCCTGCCTGGGAGAAAGGAGCAGAAGGGCTTACTAACAAAACAAAAGATGGAGCTGAGAGCCAGAGAGAAATTCTACCTTTAAAAAAATCGTGAAAAGGAAAAATTACCAAAAAAAATGAGGAGACAGGAGCAGAGAGACACAGAGACCTCAGAGACACAGGGACAGAGATATAAGGCCAGAGGGGCTCCCTACCACACTAGCTTTGCTTGCTGGAGGCTGAATTATGAGTAGAAAATCTTCATTTCTCCTGTGCCTGAAATATCTAGTTCCCAGTATCCATGTGGATTCTTCTCAGAGAATGGCTCAACTCTCCTGCCTGGGAGAAAGGAGCAGAAGGGCTTATTAACAAAACAAAAGATGGAGCTGAGAGCCAGAGAGAAATTCTACCTTTAAAAAAATCATAAAAAGGAAAATTTACCAAAAAAAAATGAGGAGACAGGAGCAGAGAGACACAGAGACCTCAGAGACACAGGGACAGGGATAGAAGGCCAGAGGGGCTCCCTACCACACTAGCTTTGCTTGCTGGAGGCTGAATTATGAGTAGAAAATCTTCATTTCTCCTGTGCCTGAAATATCTAGTTCCCTGTATCCATGTGGATTCTTCTCAGAGAATGGCTCAACTCTCCTACCTGGGAGAAAGGAGCAGAAGGGCTTATTAACAAAACAAAAGATGGAGCTGAGAGCCAGAGAGAAATTCTACCTTTAAAAAAATCGTAAAAAGGAAAAATTACCAAAAAGAAATGAGGAGACAGGTGCAGAGAGACACAGAGACCTCAGAGACACAGGGACAGGGATAGAAGGCCAGAGGGGCTCCCTACCACACTAGCTTTGCTTGCTGGAGGCTGAATTATGAGTAGAAAATCTTCATTTCTCCTGTGCCTGAAATATCTAGTTCCCAGTATCCATGTGGATTCTTCTCAGAGAATGGCTCAACTCTCCTGCCTGGGAGAAAGGAGCAGAAGGGCTTATTAACAAAACAAAAGATGGAGCTGAGAGCCAGAGAGAAATTCTACCTTTAAAAAAATCGTAAAAAGGAAAAATTACCAAAAAGAAATGAGGAGACAGGAGCAGAGAGACACAGAGACCTCAGAGACACAAGGACAGGGATAGAAGGCCAGAGGGGCTCCCTACCACACTAGCTTTGCTTGCTGGAGGCTGAATTATGAGTAGAAAATCTTCATTTCTCCTGTGCCTGAAATATCTAGTTCCCAGTATCCATGTGGATTCTTCTCAGAGAATGGCTCAACTCTCCTGCCTGGGAGAAAGGAGCAGAAGGGCTTATTAACAAAACAAAAGATGGAGCTGAGAGCCAGAGAGAAATTCTACCTTTAAAAAAATCGTAAAAAGGAAAAATTACCAAAAAAAAATGAGGAGGCTGGAGCAGAGAGACACAGAGACCTCAGAGACACAGGGACAGGGATAGAAGGCCCGAGGGGCTCCCTGTCACACTAGCTTTGCTTGCTGGAGGCTGAATTATGAGTAGAAAATCTTCATTTCTCCTGTGCCTGAAATATCTAGTTCCCAGTATCCATGTAGATTCTTCTCAGAGAATGGCTCAACTCTCCTGCCTGGGAGAAAGGAGCAGAAGGGCTTATTAACAAAACAAAAGATGGAGCTGAGAGCCAGAGAGAAATTCTACCTTTAAAAAAATCGTAAAAAGGAAAAATTACCAAAAAAAAATGAGGAGACAGGAGCACAGAGACACAGAGACCTCAGAGACACAGGGACAGGGATAGAAGGCCAGAGGGGCTCCCTACCACACTATCTTTGCTTGCTGGAGGCTGAATTATGAGTTGAAAATCTTCATTTCTCCTGTGCCTGAAATATCTAGTTCCCAGTATCCATGTGGATTCTTCTCAGAGAATGGCTCAACTCTCCTGCCTGGGAGAAAGGAGCAGAAGGGCTTATTAACAAAACAAAAGATGGAGCTGAGAGCCAGAGAGAAATTCTACCTTTAAAAAAATCGTAAAAAGGAAAAATTACAAAAAAAAAATGAGGAGACAGGAGCAGAGAGACACAGAGAGTTCAGAGACACAGGGACAGGGATAGAAGGCCAGAGGGGCTCCCTACCACACTGGCTTTGCTTGCTGGAGGCTGAATTATGAGTAGAAAATCTTCATTTCTCCTGTGCCTGAAATATCTAGTTCCCAGTATCCATGTGGATTCTTCTCAGAGAATGGCTCAACTCTCCTGCCTGGGAGAAAGGAGCAGAAGGGCTTATTAACAAAACAAAAGATGGAGCTGAGAGCCAGAGAGAAATTCTACCTTTAAAAAAATCGTAAAAAGGAAAAATTACCAAAAAATAATGAGGAGACAGGAGCAGAGAGACACAGAGACCTCAGAGACACAGGGACTGGGATAGAAGGCCAGAGGGGCTCCCTACCACACTAGCTTTGTTTGCTGGAGGCTGAATTATGAGTAGAAAATCTTCATTTCTCCTGTGCCTGAAATATCTAGTTCCCAGTATCCATGTGGATTCTTCTCAGAGAATGGCTCAACTCTCCTGCCTGGGAGAAAGGAGCAGAAGGGCTTATTAACAAAACAAAAGATGGAGCTGAGAGCCAGAGAGAAATTCTACCTTTAAAAAAATCGTAAAAAGGAAAAATTACCAAAAAAAAATGAGGAGACAGGAGCAGAGAGACACAGAGACCTCAGAGACACAGGGACAGGGATAGAAGGCCAGAGGGGCTCCCTACCACACTAGCTTTGCTTGCTGGAGGCTGAATTATGAGTAGAAAATCTTCATTTCTCCTGTGCCTGAAATATCTAGTTCCCAGTATCCATGTGGATTCTTCTCAGAGAATGGCTCAACTCTCCTGCCTGGGAGAAAGGAGCAGAAGGGCTTATTAACAAAACAAAAGATGGAGCTGAGAGCCAGAGAGAAATTCTACCTTTAAAAAAATCGTAAAAAGGAAAAATTACCAAAAAAAAATGAGGAGACAGGAGCAGAGAGACACAGAGACCTCAGAGACACAGGGAGAGGGATAGAAGGCCAGAGGGGCTCCCTACCACACTAGCTTTGCTTGCTGGAGGCTGAATTATGAGTAGAAAATCTTCATTTCTCCTGTGCCTGAAATATCTAGTTCCCAGTATCCATGTAGATTCTTCTCAGAGAATGGCTCAACTCTCCTGCCTGGGAGAAAGGAGCAGAAGGGCTTATTAACAAAACAAAAGATGGAGCTGAGAGCCAGAGAGAAATTCTACCTTTAAAAAAATCGTAAAAAGGAAAAATTACCAAAAAAAAAATGAGGAGACAGGAGCAGAGAGACACAGAGACCTCAGAGACACAGGGACAGGGATAGAAGGCCAGAGGGGCTCCCTACCACACTAGCTTTGCTTGCTGGAGGCTGAATTATGAGTAGAAAATCTTCATTTCTCCTGTGCCTGAAATATCTAGTTCCCAGTATCCATGTGGATTCTTCTCAGAGAATGGCTCAACTCTCCTGCCTGGGAGAAAGGAGCAGAAGGGCTTATTAACAAAACAAAAGATGGAGCTGAGAGCCAGAGAGAAATTCTACCTTTAAAAAAATCGTAAAAAGGAAAAATTACCAAAAAAAAATGAGGAGACAGGAGCAGAGAGACACAGAGACCTCAGAGACACAGGGAGAGGGATAGAAGGCCAGAGGGGCTCCCTACCACACTAGCTTTGCTTGCTGGAGGCTGAATTATGAGTAGAAAATCTTCATTTCTCCTGTGCCTGAAATATCTAGTTCCCAGTATCCATGTAGATTCTTCTCAGAGAATGGCTCAACTCTCCTGCCTGGGAGAAAGGAGCAGAAGGGCTTATTAACAAAACAAAAGATGGAGCTGAGAGCCAGAGAGAAATTCTACCTTTAAAAAAATCGTAAAAAGGAAAAATTACCAAAAAAAAAATGAGGAGACAGGAGCAGAGAGACACAGAGACCTCAGAGACACAGGGACAGGGATAGAAGGCCAGAGGGGCTCCCTACCACACTAGCTTTGCTTGCTGGAGGCTGAATTATGAGTTGAAAATCTTCATTTCTCCTGTGCCTGAAATATCTAGATCCCAGTATCCATGTGGATACTTCTCAGAGAATGGCTCAACTCTCCTGCCTGGGAGAAAGGAGCAGAAGGGCTTATTAACAAAACAAAAGATGGAGCTGAGAGCCAGAGAGAAATTCTACCTTTAAAAAAATCGTAAAAAGGAAAAATTACCAAAAAAAAAATGAGGAGACAGGAGCAGAGAGACACAGAGACCTCAGAGACACAGGGACAGGGATAGAAGGCCAGAGGGGCTCCCTACCACACTAGCTTTGTTTGCTGGAGGCTGAATTATGAGTAGAAAATCTTCATTTCTCCTGTGCCTGAAATATCTAGTTCCCAGTATCCATGTGGATTCTTCTCAGAGAATGGCTCAACTCTCCTGCCTGGGAGAAAGGAGCAGAAGGGCTTATTAACAAAACAAAAGATGGAGCTGAGAGCCAGAGAGAAATTCTACCTTTAAAAAAATCGTAAAAAGGAAAAATTTCCAAAAAATAATGAGGAGACAGGAGCAGAGAGACACAGAGACCTCAGAGACACAGGGACAGGGATAGAAGGCCAGAGGGGCTCCCTACCACACTAGCTTTGCTTGCTGGAGGCTGAATTATGAGTAGAAAATCTTCATTTCTCTTGTGCCTGAAATATCTAGTTCCCAGTATCCATGTGGATACTTCTCAGAGAATGGCTCAACTCTCCTGCCTGGGAGAAAGGAGCAGAAGTGCTTATTAACAAAACAAAAGATGGAGCTGAGAGCCAGAGAGAAATTCTACCTTTAAAAAAATCGTAAAAAGGAAAAACTACCAAAAAAAATGAGGAGACAGGAGCAGAGAGACACAGAGACCTCAGAGACACAGGGACAGGGATAGAAGGCCAGAGGGGCTCCCTACCACACTAGCTTGGCTTGCTGGAGGCTGAATTATGAGTAGAAAATCTTCATTTCTCCTGTGCCTGAAATATCTAGTTCCCAGTATCCATGTGGATTCTTCTCAGAGAATGGCTCAACTCTCCTGCCTGGGAGAAAGGAGCAGAAGGGCTTATTAACAAAACAAAAGATGGAGCTGAGAGCCAGAGAGAAATTCTACCTTTAAAAAAATCGTAAAAAGGAAAAATTACCAAAAAAAAATGAGGAGACAGGAGCAGAGAGACACAGAGACCTCAGAGACACAGGGACAGGGATAGAAGGCCAGAGGGCCTCCCTACCACACTAGCTTTGCTTGCTGGAGGCTGAATTATGAGTAGAAAATCTTCATTTCTCCTGTGCCTGAAATATCTAGTTCCCAGTATCCATGTGGATTCTTCTCAGAGAATGGCTCAACTCTCCTGCCTGGGAGAAAGGAGCAGAAGGGCTTATTAACAAAACAAAAGATGGAGCTGAGAGCCAGAGAGAAATTCTACCTTTAAAAAAATCGTAAAAAGGAAAAATTTCCAAAAAATAATGAGGAGACAGGAGCAGAGAGACACAGAGACCTCAGAGACACAGGGACAGGGATAGAAGGCCAGAGGGGCTCACTACCACACTAGCTTTGCTTGCTGGAGGCTGAATTATGAGTAGAAAATCTTCATTTCTCCTGTGCCTGAAATATCTAGTTCCCAGTATCCATGTGGATTCTTCTCAGAGAATGGCTCAACTCTCCTGCCTGGGAGAAAGGAGCAGAAGGGCTTATTAACAAAACAAAAGATGGAGCTGAGAGCCAGAGAGAAATTCTACCTTTAAAAAAATCGTAAAAAGGAAAAATTTCCAAAAAATAATGAGGAGACAGGACCAGAGAGACACAGAGACTTCAGAGACACAGGGACAGGGATAGAAGGCCAGAGGGGCTCCCTACCACACTAGCTTTGCTTGCTGGAGGCTGAATTATGAGTAGAAAATCTTCATTTCTCCTGTGCCTGAAATATCTAGTTCCCAGTATCCATGTGGATTCTTCTCAGAGAATGGCTCAACTCTCCTGCCTGGGAGAAAGGAGCAGAAGGGCTTATTAACAAAACAAAAGATGGAGCTGAGAGCCAGAGAGAAATTCTACCTTTAAAAAAATCGTAAAAAGGAAAAATTACCAAAAAAAAAATGAGGAGACAGGAGCAGAGAGACACAGAGACCTCAGAGACACAGGGACAGGGATAGAAGGTCAGAGGGGCTCCCTACCACACTAGCTTTGCTTGCTGGAGGCTGAATTATGAGTAGAAAATCTTCATTTCTCCTGTGCCTGAAATATCTAGTTCCCAGTATCCATGTGGATACTTCTCAGAGAATGGCTCAACTCTCCTGCCTGGGAGAAAGGAGCAGAAGTGCTTATTAACAAAACAAAAGATGGAGCTGAGAGCCAGAGAGAAATTCTACCTTTAAAAAAATCGTAAAAAGGAAAAATTACCAAAAAAAAAATGAGGAGACAGGAGCAGAGAGACACAGAGACATCAGAGACACAGGGACAGGGATAGAAGGCCAGAGGGGCTCCCTACCACACTAGCTTTGCTTGCTGGAGGCTGAATTATGAGTAGAAAATCTTCATTTCTCCTGTGCCTGAAATATCTAGTTCCCAGTATCCATGTGGATACTTCTCAGAGAATGGCTCAACTCTCCTGCCTGGGAGAAAGGAGCAGAAGGGCTTATTAACAAAACAAAAGATGGAGCTGAGAGCCGGAGAGAAATTCTACCTTTAAAAAAATCGTAAAAAGGAAAAATTACAAAAAAAATGAGGAGACAGGAGCAGAGAGACACAGAGACCTCAGAGACACAGGGACAGGGATAGAAGGCCAGAGGGGCTCCCTACCACACTAGCTTTGCTTGCTGGAGGCTGAATTATGAGTAGAAAATCTTCATTTCTCCTGTGCCTGAAATATCTAGTTCCCAGTATCCATGTGGATTCTTCTCAGAGAATGGCTCAACTCTCCTGCCTGGGAGAAAGGAGCAGAAGGGCTTATTAACAAAACAAAAGATGGAGCTGAGAGCCAGAGTGAAATTCTACCTTTAAAAAAATCGTAAAAAGGAAAAATTACCAAAAAAAAATGAGGAGACAGGAGCAGAGAGACACAGAGACATCAGAGACACAGGGACAGGGATAGAAGGCCAGAGGGGCTCCCTACCACACTAGCTTTGCTTGCTGGAGGCTGAATTATGAGTAGAAAATCTTCATTTCTCCTGTGCCTGAAATATCTAGTTCCCAGTATCCATGTGGATTCTTCTCAGAGAATGGCTCAACTCTCCTGCCTGGGAGAAAGGAGCAGAAGGGCTTATTAACAAAACAAAAGATGGAGCTGAGAGCCAGAGAGAAATTCTACCTTTAAAAAAATCGTAAAAAGGAAAAATTACCAAAAAAAAAATGAGGAGACAGGAGCAGAGAGACACAGAGACCTCAGAGACACAGGGACAGGGATAGAAGGCCAGAGGGGCTCCCTACCACACTAGCTTTGCTTGCTGGATGATGAATTATGAGTTGAAAATCTTCATTTCTCCTGTGCCTGAAATATCTAGTTCCCAGTATCCATGTGGATTCTTCTCAGAGAATGGCTCAACTCTCCTGCCTGAGAGAAAGGAGCAGAAGGGCTTATTAGCAAAACAAAAGATGGAGCTGAGAGCCAGAGAGAAATTCTACCTTTAAAAAAATCGTAAAAAGGAAAAATTACCAAAAAAAATGAGGAGACAGGAGCAGAGAGACACAGAGACCTCAGAGACACAGGGACAGGGATAGAAGGCCAGAGGGGCTCCCTACCACACTAGCTTTGCTTGCTGGAGGCTGAATTATGAGTAGAAAATCTTCATTTCTCCTGTGCCTGAAATATCTAGTTCCCAGTATCCATGTGGATTCTTCTCAGAGAATGGCTCAACTCTCCTGCCTGGGAGAAAGGAGCAGAAGGGCTTATCAACAAAACAAAAGATGGAGATGAGAGCCAGAGAGAAATTCTACCTTTAAAAAAATCGTAAAAAGGAAAAATTACCAAAAAAAAATGAGGAGACAGGAGCAGAGAGACACAGAGACCTCAGAGACACAGGGACAGGGATAGAAGGCCAGAGGGGCTCCCTACCACACTAGCTTTGCTTGCTGGAGGCTGAATTATGAGTAGAAAATCTTCATTTCTCCTGTGCCTGAAATATCTAGTTCCCAGTATCCATGTGGATTCTTCTCAGAGAATGGCTCAACTCTCCTGCCTGGGAGAAAGGAGCAGAAGGGCTTATTAACAAAACAAAAGATGGAGCTGAGAGCCAGAGAGAAATTCTACCTTTAAAAAAATCGTAAAAAGGAAAAATTACCAAAAAAAAATGAGGAGACAGGAGCAGAGAGACACAGAGACCTCAGAGACACAGGGATAGGGATAGAAGGCCAGAGGGGCTCCCTACCACACTAGCTTTGCTTGCTGGAGGCTGAATTATGAGTAGAAAATCTTCATTTCTCCTGTGCCTGAAATATCTAGTTCCCAGTATCCATGTGGATTCTTCTCAGAGAATGGCTCAACTCTCCTGCCTGGGAGAAAGGAGCAGAAGGGCTTATTAACAAAACAAAAGATGGAGCTGAGAGCCAGAGAGAAATTCTACCTTTAAAAAAATCGTAAAAAGGAAAAATTTCCAAAAAATAATGAGGAGACAGGAGCAGAGAGACACAGAGACCTCAGAGACACAGGGACAGGGATAGAAGGCCAGAGGGGCTCCCTACCACACTAGCTTTGCTTGCTGGAGGCTGAATTATGAGTAGAAAATCTTCATTTCTCCTGTGCCTGAAATATCTAGTTCTCAGTATCCATGTGGATTCTTCTCAGAGAATGGCTCAACTCTCCTGCCTGGGAGAAAGGAGCAGAAGGGCTTACTAACAATACAAAAGATGGAGCTGAGAGCCAGAGAGAAATTCTACCTTTAAAAAAATCGTAAAAAGGAAAAATTTCCAAAAATAATGAGGAGACAGGACCAGAGAGACACAGAGACCTCAGAGACACAGGGACAGGGATAGAAGGCCAGAGGGGCTCCCTACCACACTAGCTTTGCTTGCTGGAGGCTGAATTATGAGTAGAAAATCTTCATTTCTCCTGTGCCTGAAATATCTAGTTCCCAGTATCCATGTGGATTCTTCTCAGAGAATGGCTCAACTCTCCTGCCTGGGAGAAAGGAGCAGAAGGGCTTATTAACAAAACAAAAGATGGAGCTGAGAGCCAGAGAGAAATTCTACCTTTAAAAAAATCGTAAAAAGGAAAAATTACCAAAAAAAAATGAGGAGACAGGAGCAGAGAGACACAGAGACCTCAGAGACACAGGGACAGGGATAGAAGGTCAGAGGGGCTCCCTACCACACTAGCTTTGTTTGCTGGAGGCTGAATTATGAGTAGAAAATCTTCATTTCTCCTGTGCCTGAAATATCTAGTTCCCAGTATCCATGTGGATTCTTCTCAGAGAATGGCTCAACTCTCCTGCCTGGGAGAAAGGAGCAGAAGGGCTTATTAACAAAACAAAAGATGGAGCTGAGAGCCAGAGAGAAATTCTACCTTTAAAAAAATCGTAAAAGGAAAAATTACCAAAAAAAATGAGGAGACAAGAGCAGAGAGACACAGAGACCTCAGAGACACAGGGACAGGGAT